>LR999957.1:52685725-53285725 GCA_905220385.1 Xylota sylvarum
CATTCACAAGCTGGGTCAAATTATTTACCTCAGCAAAGATTTCAACATATCTTCCTTCGGGTGTTGTCTGTCCAGAATGTCGAAGCCAACCAGAATTGTGTATATTGAAATCGCCCGCAATGACGATCTCAGTATGAGGGTAATGGGAAACAATTCTTAAGATGGAGTCAGACAGCTCATCAAACTCATTACAAGTAGAATTGCTGTCAAAGTTGGGGCTTCTATAAATAAAACAGTAGTGGATAATTTGCCTACGGACACTGATTTTTAACCACATGAAGTTAAATTCCGGATTGGAACAGGAGCCATATTGTGGTTGAATTTGGTAGGCTACATCACTACGGATATAAATGGCGAGACCGCGGTGAGAGAAGAATAAAGGCACCAGGCTATATCCAGGAAGGTTCAAATCTGAATAATCAGAGTTCTCGCCTACCTGTGTTTCACCCAATGCCAAAACAGCTGGCCTGTATTTACAGACGTGGACGTACACGGCGAAGTGATTCTTCCTTAGGCCACGAATGTTGCTTACATCCACTCTAAAATTCCCTGACATTATAAAAGACAAACACAAAAAACACAAACAAAATAAATACGATCCAGCAGCAGTCGCTGAGATGGAAAGGAGAGGGGGGGATGACCCGGCTGGCGCTCACACACTTGTTTTGATTTTTTTTTTTTTTTTTTTATACACTTCACTGTGCACTGAATAATTGTTGCACGCGCGATGAGAACTGTTTATCAGTTACTATTTTTTTTTTTTTTTTGCTTTTAATTTAAAATATTTTTGGGTGGGAGGCTAGTTTTTTTTATTTCACGCGTAACAAAATTGGTGGTGAGTAAAACTAGTAAAAAGCGTGCGCGCACCGCGCGAGCCAAGCGGTAACCGTAAATGCTAAACCCTAAATATGGACGTCTATCCTCGCCGTTTGCTTCCAATGTAAAGCCTAATCGAACACTATCTGAAACCAACTGGTCGCCAGCAGGCAACCTACATTTCAACAATTTTTACACTTTTACTGTATCTTTTTCTCAGAAGCCCAGATATAAAATTTCATCGTCCCAGCTCAAAATTTAAGGCCCAAAAAGCGGTGACATACGGACGGACGGGCGGACGGTCATCGCTCAATCGATTTCGCTATTGGTGCTGATCACGAATATATATACTTTACAGGGTCTATCTCGATTATTTGTCTATGTTTCAAACTACGGGTCATTAAGTTTGACACATAGTTTGTAACATAGAGAAATAATCGAGATAGACCCTATAAAGTATATATATTCGTGATCAGCATCAATAGCGAAATCGAAACCGTCCGTCCGTCCGTCCGTCCGTCCGTATGTCACCGCTTTTTGGGCCTTAAATTTTGAGCTAGGACGATGAAATTTCATATCTGGGCTTCTGAGAAAAAGATACAGTACAAGTGTAAAAATTTTTGAAATCCGCCCACTGCCACGCCCACTTTTTCATAGCTTCACTATATTATATGAAACCGAAAAATTTTGTTAAGACCAAATATTTAGGCATTCAGATTCCCTACAATCCACCCATACAAAAGTTTTGGCCACGCCCACTTTTTGGGGGCGTTATCATCAAAAAACCTATTTTGATAAAATTTTACATGTAACATCCTCAAACGTTCGGCATTATAGCTATATTTGAGTACAAAATGCAATTTGGCCACGCCCACTTTATAGAGAGGAGGATAGGGTATCATACGATCCGTTCCAGACGGATTGTAGATTTTCTGTATGTTTATACCCTATCCTAAGGGTATATTGAGTTTGACACATAGTTTGTAACATAGAGAAATAATCGAGATAGACCCTATAAAGTATATATATTCGTGATCAGCATCAATAGCGAAATCGATTGAGCGATGACCGTCCGTCCGTCCGTCCGTCGGTATGTCACCGCTTTTTTGGTCTTAAATTTTAAATTTTGAGCTAGGACGATGAATATTCGTATCTGGGCTTCTGAGAAAAAGATACAGTACAAGTGTAAAAATTTTTGAAATCCGCCCACTGCCATGCCCACTTTTTCATAACTTCACTAAATTATATGAAACCGAAAAATTTTGTTAAGACCAAATATTTAGGCATTCAGATTCCCTACAATCCACCCAGGGCCTAGCTTCTCACAACCACTCGTGTTGTGCGTGTTATATTCTTCACACGAATGGAAGGGGCCTACTGATCCGAACGGCAGTTTTTTGTTTTTGAGAATCTTTTTCATGACAGTTTTACTCTCGGATGTTTGTCAGACGCTCCCGAGAGGTGGGGCCGTGAAAGAAATTTAAGGTGTTGTTTGGGGATTGAACCTGGAACCCCTTGCTCCGTAGTCCAACCACTTGAGCCACGGCGAAATGATATATACATACATATATTATGTGCGAATCACTTTGACAAAAAGTACCTATGTGAATTTAAGTATTTACATGCCAGAAAAATTTACAGAAAATCTAAACTTTCCAAAATAAACATAAACTACGAAACATAGTTAATGCACCATGGTACATACGAAACTCCGCTCTACATAGAGATCTAGTTATTGAAATGGTTGAAGATGAAGCTAAGAAAGTTGTTCAAAGACATAGAGTTAGGCTTCTCAACCATAATTTAGAAGTAACACAACTACTAAATACTGAGAATATAATCAGGAGATTAAGAAGGGTAAAACCTCTTGATTTATAGTAGGTAGCTAGAGTTATAAAACAAAACAAAACTAAATAATAACTTGTGAAATTAAATTTCAAACCAAATAGTTCAGAAATCCGACAAATAAACGAAGTCCTAGTTAAGCTAAAATTTAGTGGAGTTAAAGGAGTAGCATATGCAGACGACTTAGCACTGCTAGCGACAGGAAAATTTCTGTCCACTCTTGGTGATCAAAGCGAAAATGCTTTATCCATGGTCAATACCTGGACTAAGAACTGCGGACTTATCGTCAATCCACAGAAGACAGAATTGATTCTTTTTACAAACAAAAGGACAATATCGGAATTCAAAATGCCATAAATTGAGAGGACTCAGCTAAAAGTTTCTGACTACGTCAAATACATGGGAGTCATCCTAGATAGGAAACTAAACTGGAGCCCCAACATAAAGGAAAGGGCAAAGAAAGCAATGATAGCATATCATGCCCCGCAACAGGATATTCGGCAAAATCTGAAGTCCAAGCTCTACATTCATCATGTGGCTTTACACGGTAGTAGTAAGACCGATACTGGCAACTTGGTCTGGTGGCAAGCGACGATAAAAGCCACCAACTTTAAGATTATGACAAAAATTCAAATTCAAAGAATGGCCTGCATTGGCACCACTGGGGCAATGAGAAGAAGAACCCCTAAAACGCTTAGACCTCTTTGTACAAGAATCATCCGCAAGTAGTGCCCTTCGAATAAGCCAAACTGGAAGCTGGAAACCCAGTCACAGGTTGCAATGAGGGCATTACCACATGCTGATATTACCTTTCTCTCTACATTACCTTTGTTCGTCCTTTACTTGAATACGCCAGTCAAGCGTGGTCCCCTATCAGCAAGGACATGTGTCAAGAATCGAGAACATTCAACGTCGTTTTCTTCGGTTTACCCTTCCAGATCTTTCTTGGAACGACCCACTTATCCTGCCTCCCTATCAAAACCGTCTTAACCTTATCAATCTGAATTCACTTGAGAAACGTAAAGATGTTGCAGACATTCTTTTTATACCCTATCCTAAGGGTATATTAAGTTTGACACATAGTTTGTAACATAGAGAAATAATCGAGATAGACCCTATAAAGTATATATATTCGTGATCAGCATCAATAGCGAAATCGATTGAGCGATGACCGTCCGTCCGTCCGTCCGTCCGTCCGTCCGTCCGTCCGTCCGTCCGTATGTCACCGCTTTTTGGGCCTTAAATTTTGAGCTAGGACGATGAAATTTCATATCTGGGCTTCTGAGAAAAAGATACAGTACAAGTGTAAAAATGTTTGAAATCCGCCCACTGCCACGCCCACTTTTTCATAACTTCACTAAATTATATGAAACCGAAAAATTTTGTTAAGACCAAATATTTAGGCATTCAGATTACCTACAATCCACCCATACAAAAGTTTTAGCCACGCCCACTTTTTGGGGGCGTTTTCATTACAAAACCGAGTTTTGGGCCTTAAATTTTAAACTAGGACGCTGAAATTTCATATCTGGGCTTCCAAGAAAAAGATACAGTACAAGTGTAATTTTTTTTTACATCCGCCCACTGCCACGCCTACTTTTTTATAACTTCACTAAATTATATGAAACCGAAAAATTTTGTTAAGACCAAATATTTGGGTATTTAGATTCCCTACAATTCAGCCATAGAACAGTTTTGGCCACGCCCACTTTTTGGGGGCGTTATAATAAAAAAACCTATTTTGATAAAATTTTACATGTAACATCCTCAAATGTTCGACATTATAGCTATATTTGAGTACAAAATACAATTTGGCCACACCCACTTTATAGAGAGGAGGATAGGGTATCATACGATCCGTTCCAGACGGATTGTAGCTTTTCTGTATGTTTATTCATCGACTGCTCTCAGGCTCCTTCGATTGCGCAGCTCTTTACAACTTAATTTTCTTCAACACTAACCCACGTAACTTACGATGCCCCCGTTTGTTCTATCTTCTGACCCACCACACCTTATATATATGGCTCTAATGAACCAATCTCCCGTATGCTGCGGAAGGTTAACTTAAACCTGATCCAGTTCGATTTTAACCGCAACACTCCCAGCCTCAAACTCAATCTTCTTCAGCCTTAGCTTTAAGGCATAGCTTTCAATTTAGTTTTTAAGTTAGTTGTAGCTTATTATTAAGCAAAATAAATGGGGGCCGTCGCCCCCACCAAAATTAAAATTAAAAATTCATTGACAGCCAAACGGTAATAAAAGCGATTTCTGCATTGACATAAAATCGATGCTTGTAGGTCGCTATCAGGAAGAGCTACGGGTTCGCAGCACGACGTAAGACTTTACTGGATTACTGGACATAATGGTGTGCAGAGAAATGAAAGAGCTAATGAACTCTCAAGGAAAGGAACATCACTTGAACTAAACGAAGCAGACACTACAGTAAAAATCGTACCCTGTAATAACCTTAGACAAGCGATTGGGAACAAAATGCTTGTAGCAGCAAATGAGAGATGGTCCACGCTCGACTCCTGTGTCACAAACAGGAAAATGTGGCCAATCTACAACAAACAAAAAACCGAGAGAATCTTACAAATGAGTAAAAAATCCTTGTCTTCTCTCGTGAGTATAATTATCGGATACAACATGCTGAAATATCACAAAAACATACAGAAAAGCTACAATCCGCCTGGAACGGATCGTATGATACCCTATCCTCCTCTCTATAAAGTGCGCGTGACCAAATTGCATTTTGTATTCAAATATGGCTATAACCTCGGACGTTTGAGGATGTTACATGTAAAATTTTATCAAAATCGGTTTTTTGATGAAAACGCCAGCAAAAAGTGGACGTGGCGTTCTATGGGTGAATTGTAGGGAATCTAAATACCCAAATATTTGGTCTTAACAAAAATTTTTCGGTTTCATATAATTTAGTGAAGTTATAAAAAAGTAGTAGTATTTACACTTCTACTGTATCTTTTCGTCAGAAGCCAAGATATGAAATTTCAGCGTCCTAGTTAAAAATGTAAAGCCCAAAAATCGGTTTTATGATGAAAACGCCCCCAAAAAGTGGGCGTGGCCAAAACTTTTGTATGGGTGGATTGTAGGGAATCTGAATGCCTAAATATTTGGTCTTAACAAAATTTTTCGGTTTCATATAATTTAGTGGAGTTATGAAAAAGTGGGCGTGGCAGTGGGCGGATTTCAAAAATTTTTACACTTGTACTGTATCTTTTTCTCAGAAGGCCAGATATGAAATTTCATCGTCCTAGCTCAAAATTTAAGGCCCAAAAAGCGGTGACATACGGACGGACGGACGGACGGACGGACGGTCATCGCTCAATCGATTTCGCTATTGATGCTGATCACGAATATATATACTTTATAGGGTCTATCTCGATTATTTCTCTATGTTACAAACTATGTGTCAAACTTAATATACCCTTAGGATAGGGTATAAAGAAGATGAGACTCAGCACGGGCGACCTATGCAGAGGCTGTGATGACGAGGAGGTGCATGAGGATACTCCACATTTCCTCTGTCACTGCCCAGCACTCAACTCAAACAAAATTCTAGGAAGACATTTCTTCCAAGATTTAGAAGAACTTTCCGACAAATCTTTAAAAGATTTGCATAAATTCATAATGCGAAAAACCGCGAGATGGCTTAAAGATCCTTAGGTTTTTCATCGGTTCTATAGTATGGGAAGTATAACCCCCAAGGGGCATCACAACGGATCTACATTGATCTAAGTGTGACGGGTGCAAGTTTCTCTTCTCTCGTCAACCCATTAACTTAATCTAACCTAAAGATTTAGCGGCAACAAAAACAGAATATCAAATTTGTGAAGTAAATTTACCATCTCCGGTCCGCAAAATGCGAAGCGAATCCTATGTTGAAAACGAAGAACACGAAATTTCCATAGACGTAGTACTAAAATCTCCAAAAAAGAAGTACGTCAGACCGAATCAGCTACTTAAAATTTCTCAACGCAATGCAATAAGTGAAACGTTGAAACATAAATTTTAGCAAATGCAAGCGAAAATAAATTCAAACATCTCAATGATGAACAATCCTAAACCACCCCAAAAGATAGGGGGTTGAAATTATACTTTTGCTTTCTGTTCGTTTGTTATTGCACGTTCTGTCTCATAGGAATTAAAAACATACAGAAAAGCTACAATCCATCTGGAACGGATCGTCTGATACCCTATCCTCCTCTCTATAAAGTGGGCGTGGCCAAATTGCATTTTGTACTCAAATATGGCTATAACCTCGAACGTTTGAGGACGTTACATGTAAAATTTTATCAAAATCGGTTTTTTGATGAAAACGACCCCAAAAAGTGGGCGTGGCCAAAACTCTTCTACGGGTGAATTGTAGGGAATCTGAATGCCTAAATATTTGGTCTTAACAAAATTTTTCGGTTTCATATAATTTAGTGAAGTTATGAAAAAGTGGGCGTGGCAGTGGGCGGATTTCAAACATTTTTACACTTGTACTGTATCTTTTCCTCAGAAGCCCAGATATGAAATTTCATCGTCCTAGCTCAAAATTTAAGGCCCAAAAAGCGGTGACATACGGACGGACGGACGGACGGACGGACGGTCATCGCTCAATCGATTTCGCTATTGATGCTGATCACGAATATATATACTTTATAGGGTCTATCTCGATTATTTCTCTATGTTACAAACTATGTGTCAAACTTAATATACCCTTAGGATAGGGTATAAAAAAAAACCATTTGGGGGTTTATGGGATTATTTTGGTATATTTACACTCGATGCAAAAACCATTTTCAATTATGGAAAGCGATTGCAGCGACGTTAGGACAGGGTAGCGGCGAACGTATTCGGTGTATTAGGTATAAAAACTATTTGGGACTATGGGATCATTTTGGGATATTTGGACTCGATGCACAAACCATCTTCCATTATTGATCTAAACATGGAAAGCTATTGCAGCGACACCGGATAAAGTACCGGCGAATGTACTCTGTTTCCATTCTATATTATGATTATTCAATGGTTCTAGGTGGATAAACGGAAATGTCGCCTCTGCCACAGTTGTTCCATAGGTGGTGCTGTAAGTTTTGCTGAATTATTTGGGTTCTCGGAATAGATATTACAATATTATCTACGCTACTTCACAGACAAGAGAAATATACAGATGTATAATGGTATTGCGTTCTTGTTTTCTTGATTTTTTACTAACTCAAGATTTTGATAAAAAAAACGATTCGACTATACTGGTACTAGACTATACTATACAACATTTACTACGATACCCGTATAGTTTAGTATTAAACATTTTTCCTTCAATGGGACTGAAAATTGCAAAAAAAGGAATAGTCTTAACATACAGAAAAGCTACAATCCATCTGGAACGAATCGTATGATACCCTATCCTCCTCTCTATAAAGTGGGCGTGGCCAAATTGCATTTTGTACTCAAATATAGCTATAATGTCGAACGTTTGAGGATGTTACATGTAAAATTTTATCAAAATAGGTTTTTTGATGATAACGCCCCCAAAAGTGGGCGTGGCCAAACCTGCTTTATGGGTGAATTGTGAGGAATTTAAATACCCAAATATTTGGTCTTAACAAAATTTTTCGGTTTCATATAATTTAGTGAACAGTACACTTCTACACTTTACACTTCTACTGTATCTTTTCGTCAGAAGCCCAGATTTGAAATTTCAGCGTCCTAGTTAAAAATCTAAGGCCCAAAGATCGGTTTTGTGATGAAAACGCCCCAAAAAAATGGGCGTGGCCAAAACTTTTGTATGGGCGGATTGTAGGGAATGTGAATGCCTAAATATTTGGTCTTAACAAAATTTTTCGGTTTCATATAATTTAGTGAAGTTATGAAAAAGTGGGCGGATTTCAAAAAGTTTTACACTTGTACTGTATCTTTTTCTTAGAAGCCCAGATATGAAATTCCATCGTCATAGCTCAAAATTTAAGGACCAAAAAACGGTGACATACGGACGGACGGACGGACGGACGGTCATCGCTAAATTGATTTCGCTATTAATGCTGATCACGAATATATATACTTTATAGGGTCTATCTCGATTATTTCTCTATGTTACAAACTATGTGTCAAACTTAATATACCCTTAGCATAGGGTATAAAAATCTCTGCCTAGTATACCATCTTGATACCCTATCCTAAGGCTATATTAAGTTTGACACATAGTTTGTAACATAGAGAAATAATCGTGATAGACCCTATAAAGTATATATATTCGTGATCAGCATCAATAACGAAATCGATTGAGCGATGACCGTCCGTCCGTCCGTCCGTATGTCACCGCTTTTTGGTCCTTAAATTTTGAGCTAGGACGATGAAATTTCATATCTGGGCTTCTGACAAAAAGATACAGTACAAGTGTAAAAATTTTTGAAATCCGCCCACTGCCACGCCTACTTTTTTATAACTTCACTAAATTATATGAAACCGAAAAATTTTGTTAAGACCAAATATTTGGGTATTTAGATTCTCTACAATTCACCCATAGAACAGTTTTGGCCACGTCCACTTTTTGGGGGCGTTTTCATCAAAAAACCGATTTTGATAAAATTTTACATGTAACATCCTCAAACGTCCGAGGTTATAGCCATATTTGAGTACAAAATGCAATTTGGTCACGCGCACTTTATAGAGAGGAGGATAGGGTATCATACGATCCGTTCCAGACGGATTGTAGCTTTTCTGTATGTTTTTTTTTTTTTTTTGTCTAAATTCAATTAAATTCAATTTATTATTGTTTATCTAAGTTTTGTTTCACATGGTTATCCATTTATCTGCGAAGCTTGAGGGGCTTATCTGCAGAAGGTTGAATTTCAAAGTTTTACATCAAGGAATTAAGTGAGCTTTAAATTATTTTAACATATTCAAAGAAAAAATAGTTCAAAAATAAATAATTAAATAAAATTAAAATATAAGGAAAAGATACTAGTTACGCTTCATTAAGAAAAAAATCTTTTAAAAGCTTTTTGCGGGTTTAGAAATTAATAATACATTTTAAGTTTGAGGGAAGCTCATTGAACACAGTTGGAACGCTATGGTTCAGTTGTCTTTTGCCGTAGTTGTTGCTGCATAATTTTGTTTGAAGCATACCTCGACCTCGTCTTCTCGTGTTGTGTTGATAATCAATGGGTCTTTTGAATCGGATGTCATCATAATGTTCTAGGCATAGTGTCAACTTGTAAATTTGTTTAACTGACAATACCTTCAAAGAGCTTTCTCCGGATGTGCTTGATGGATATCTTTCGTTGATCTTCTTCTGAATCGTGTTTTGAAGTTTTTGTAGCTTGTTTATATGTGTGTTTGATTTGGAAACTATTTGACCTGTCGTGACGATGCGGTGCTTTAAGGTGCTGCGTTCCACGTGTGTTGTTGTTTTTGGCCGAAAGAAACTGATTCACGATGTCGCTGTATGGTTGTAGGCTGAGTGTTGAGAGTATATAGCAGCGATGTGAACTTGTCCATGAACAGTTAGTGACGTAGTTTCATCGATGATACGCCTGGACTTCAAGTCGATGATTAGACCATAGTGCGTTCTTAGACCATTGTTAGCGCCGAATATTGCTCTCTTTAAATCAGCAATGGTAAATGGCCATCTGATGACGCGCCGAAGTTCCAAGTTGAGTGTGAGCACCTTCTCGCCGCAGGTGTGTATTGGTGAATTGTCCGCGTATAAAGTTGTTTCGTGTGTTGCAGTTTTACAGCCACTTGGAAGGGGTAGAACAGAAATTGTTGTGCCGGAGTCGAGGAAGAATTTTTGATTTGTGTTCTTGTCGAAGACATGAAGACATTGGGTTCTGTCTGAAACGTAGACTTCTTGGAAACTGAACCGCTCCTTGATTTGGAGCAGCGGGGTTACTGCCTGTTTGTGTTGCTTTGGGGAGTGGTTAATGCTTGCAATAATGTTGTTAGAGTCGACAATGAAGACTCGATTGTGTGAAGGCGTCGATGAATGTAGCTTGCAGAGGAGTTTGTGGGTTTTGAATCTTCCTCTCGAATCTCTTTTAAGAATACTGTTTGTGCTGAGGTGCTATCAACGATCCTGTCTGCGATTCCTGCTAGCGTTGTCAACTCGATGCTGTGACTTGTGGATACTATACCATGCTCGTGACTGGGCATACGCGTCATCCATAGAGTAAGAAGCATCTCAATCAGGAACCCGCTAGCCTGCGGATCTCACTTAGAAAACAGGACGGTAGCCTATCTCCGAGCTCGAGCCCAGTCATGAGCTTCTTTGGCTCTGCGAATCTAGAAATTAGCTGAGTTTTGAATGCAAGACACTTCTTTTTTGCTAGCGGTGTTTGGACCAAGAACGAGACTTCGTTTAATATTTCTGAGTCTACCGAAGCGTTGACGGCGTAAAAACGGGTGTTTTGGCGAGTATTTGGTGGGTGTGAAAAACTGGTTCCACTTGCACGAACCAAGGACTCGGATTGACTTTCCAGAGTGCACGAACCAAAGACTCGGATTGACTTTCCAGAGTGCAGGAATTCTCAATTTTTTTATATTGCGATTTCTTGAACCTCAGTTTCAGAGTAAGGAAGAGCTGACTGTAATGACTTTGAATTTTCTGTCCCAGCACCAGAAGGATTGAAAACTGCACTCTGATTTCCAGCAGTTTCAGCAATCGGATTCATCATGACGTATGGATGTAACTATTGATGAAGCAGAGCGATGTAGTTAGCACTAACGGTAGGTGTGTGTAGTACAATGGTGATCAACCGCTACAGTACGTGTGTGTATGCACATGCAGGTACACACGTGACGCATAGGAAAAGGTGCGCAGATAACACAAAAGTGCGGACCTTGTTCGTGATCACAAAAACAACTTTTGTTTGACAAGTATATAAGTGACGCAATAGGGATTGTATGTTCTATTTTCCCAAATCACGTCGGGGTCACCAACTATAGGTATTCGTTAAAGCACTTATTTTATTTATATTTATTCTTTATTTATACTCTTTATAAATCTATTTATTTCTGCATATAATTATGTCTTAATTCTAAAACCAGTCCAGACGTGCCGAATGTAAGAAATCGAATGGTTGCACAGCGTGACAAGGTTTTGGTAACATGAGTGATGATATGTGTAACTGTTTCTTTACAGTTACTTAAAATAATAATGGAAAGCAAAACTATCCTATCACGTCAACTTCTCGTGTTATTGACGCATATATGAAAGCTATCTTCAAAAATTACAAATATTATACCGTGGACTCTCCCTAAGTCGAATTTCTCTCTAACTCGAATTTTTTCGCCATATTTTAGCGTTTTCCTCAATTTTCCATACAAAAACATCCTCTCTAAGTCAAACTCCCTCTAATTCGAAACACCCTCTAACTTGTACACATTCTCTCGATTCTTGGCCTCTTTTTTCACCGCTTAAGTCGAATTTTTTTTTTGCATAAAATAAAATAAAAAACATACAGAAAAGCTACAATCTGTCTGGAACGGATCGTATGATACCCTATCCTCCTCTCTATAAAATGGGCGTGGCCAAATTGCATTGTTACTGGTAAAATTTTATCAAAATAGGTTTTTTTATGATAACGCCCCCAAAAAGTGGGCGTGGCCAAAACTGTTCTACGGGTGAATTGTAGGGAATCTAAATACCCAAATATTTGGTCTTAACAAAATTTTTCGGTTTCATATAATTTAGTGAAGTTAGAAAAAAGTGGGCGTGGCAGTGGGCGGATGTAAAAAAATTTTACACTTGTACTGTATCTTTTTCTTGGAAGCCCAGATATGACATTTCAGCGTCCTAGTTAAAAATTTAAGGCCCAAGAATCGGTTTTGTGATGAAAACGCCCCCAAAAAGTGGGCGTGGCCAAAACTTTTGTATGGGTGGATTGTAGGGAATCTGAATGCCTAAATAGTTGGTCTGAACAAAATTTTTCGGTTTCGTATAATTTAGTGAAGTTATGAAAAAGTGGGCGTGGCAGTGGGCGGATTTCAAAAATGTTTACACTTGTACTGTATCTTTTTCTCAGAAGCCCAGATATGAAATTTCATCGTCCTAGCTCAAAATTTAAGGCCCAAAAAGCGGTGACATACGGACGGACGGTCATCGCTCAATCGATTTCGCTATTGATGCTGATCACGAATATATATACTTTATAGCGTCTATCTCGATTATTTCTCTATGTTACAAACTATGTGTCAAACTTAATATACCCTTAGGATAGGGTATAAAAAAACATACAGAAAAGCTACAATCCGTCTGGAACGGATCGTATGATACCCTATCCTCCTCTCTATAAAGTGGGCATGGCCAAATTGCATATTGTACTCAAATATAGCTATAATGTCGAACGTTTGAGGATGTTACATGTAAAATTTTATCAAAATAGGTTTTTTGATGATAACGCCTCCAAAAAGTGGGCGTGGCCAAGACTTTTGTATGGGTAAATTGTAGGGAATCTGAATGCCTACATATTTGGTCTTAACAATATTTTTCGGTTTCATATAATTTAGTGAAGTTATGAAAAAGTGGGCGTGGCAGTGGGCGGATTTAAAAAATTTTTACACTTGTACTGTATCTTTTTGTCAGAAGCACAGATAAGAAATTTCATCGTCCTAGCTCAAAATTTAAGGAACAAAAAGCGGTGACATACGGACGGACGGTCATCGCTCAATCGATTTCGCTATTGATGCTGATCACGAATATATATACTTTATAGGGACTATCCCGATTATTTCTCTATGTTACAAACTATGTGTCAAACTTAATATACCCTTAGGATAGGGTATAAATAGCCCTCTCACAATTCGTATTTCGTTGTACATGTAACCATTGAATAATTACATATAGAAGGTGACACCGATGACGATGCAGCGACGTTAGGATGAGCGGCAGTTACGACTACTACTGTAATTATTTCATGTTTACACCAAATTGTTTGGCTCTGCTAACATGCGGGATATTTTTATACCCTATCCTAAGGGTATATTAAGTTTGACACATAGTGTGTAACATAGAGAAATAATCGGGATAGTCCCTATAAAGTATATATATTCGTGATCAGCATCAATAGCGAAATCGATTGAGCGATGACCGTCCGTCCGTCCGTCCGTCCGTATGTCACCGCTTTTTGGGCCTTAAATTTTGAGCTAGGACGATGAAATTTCATATCTGGGCTTTTTCACTTTTTCATAACTTCACTAAATTATATGAAACCGAAAAATTTTGTTAAGACCAAATATTTAGGCATTCAGATTCCCTACAATCCACCCATACAAAAGTTTTGGCCACGCCCACTTTTTGGGGGCGTTTTCATCACAAAACCGATTTTTGGGCCTTAAATTTTTAACTAGGACGCTGAAATTTCATATCTGGGCTTCCAAGAAAAAGATACAGTACAAGTGTAAAGTTTTTTTACATCCGCCCACTGCCACGCCTACTTTCTTATAACTTCACTAAATTATATGAAACCGAAAAATTTTGTTAAGACCAAATATTTAGGCATTCAGATTCCCTACAATCCACCCATGCAAAAGTTTTGGCCACGCCCACTTTTTGGGGGCGTTATCATCACCTATTTTGATAAAATTTTACATGTAACATCCTCAAACGTTCGACATTATAGCTATATTTGAGTACAATATGCAATTTGGCCATGCCCACTTTATAGAGAGGAGGATAGGGTATCATACGATCCGTTCCAGACGGATTGTAGCTTTTCTGTATGTTTTTTCTCATTTTTTTTACGCTTGATTTTTCCTTTAAATGGTCCTTTTATTGATAGGAACCGTTAGTCGTTGCGGTATATTTTTACCCTATCCTAAGGGTATATTAAATTTGACACATAGTTTGTAACATAGAGAAATAATCGAGATAGACGCTATAAAGTATATATATTCGTGATCAGCATCAATAGCGAAATCGATTGAGCGATGATCGTCCGTCCGTCCGTCCGTCCGTCCGTCCATATGTCACCGCTTTTTGGGCCCTAAATTTTGAGCTAGGACGATGAAATTTCATATCTGGGCTTCTGACAAAAAGATACAGTACAAGTGTAAAAATATTTGAAATCCGCCCACTGCCACGAACACTTTTTCATAACTTCACTAAATTATATGAAACCGAAAAACTTTGTTAAGACCAAATATTTAGGCATTCAGATTCCCTACAATCCACCCATACAAAAGTTTTGGCCACGCCCACTTTTTGGGGGCGTTTTCATCACAAAACCGATTTTTGGGCCTTAAATTTTTAACTAGGACGCTGAAATTTCATATCTGGGCTTCCAAGAAAAAGATACAGTACAAGTGTAAAATTTTTCTACATCCGCCCACTGCCACGCCTACTTATTTATAACTTCACTAAATTATATGATACCGAAAAATTTTGTTAAGACCAAATATTTAGGCATTCAGATTCCCTACAATCCACCCATACAAAAGTTTTGGCCACGCCCACTTTTTGGGGGCGTTATCATAAAAAAACCTATTTTGATAAAATTTTACATGTAACATCCTCAAACGTTCGACATTATAGCTATATTTGAGTACAAAATGCAATTTGGCCATGCCCACTTTATAGAGAGGAGGATAGGGTATCATACGATCCGTTCCAGACGGATTGTACCTCCCTGTATGTTTTTTTTAATTTTTGGAGAACTTCATTGATTGCTCATTTTGTCTGTTTTTTTATACCCTATCCTAAAGGTATATTAAGTTTGACACATAGTTTGTAACATAGAGAAATAATCGAGATATACCCTATAAAGTATATATATTCGTGATCAGCATCAATAGCGAAATCGATTGAGCGATGACCGTCCGTCCGTCCGTCCGTATGTATGTCACCGCTTTTTGGGCCTTAAATTTTGAGCTAGGACGATGAAATTTCATATCTGGGCTTCTGAGAAAAAGATACAGTACAAGTGTAAAAAATTTTGAAATCCGCCCACTGCCACGCTCACTTTTTCATAACTTCTCTAAATTATATGAAACCGAAAAATTTTGTTAAGACCAAATATTTAGGCATTCAGATTCCCTACAATCCACCCATACAAAAGTTTTGGCCACGCCCACTTTTTTGGGGGCGTTTTCATCACAAAACCGATTTTTGGGCCTTAAATTTTTAACTAGGACGCTGAAATTTCATATCTGGGCTTTCAAGAAAAAGATACAGTACAAGTGTAAAATTTTTTTACATCCGCCCACTGCCACGCCTACTTTTTTATAACTTCACTAAATTATATGAAACCGAAAAATTTTGTTAAGACCAAATATTTGGGTATTTAGATTCCCTACAATTCACCCATAGAACAGTTTTGGCCACGCCCACTTTTTGGGGCGTTATCATCAAAAAAAATATTTTGATAAAATTTTACATGTAACATCCTCAAACGTTCGACATTATAGCTATATTTCAGTACAATATGCAATTTGGCCACGCCCACTTTATAGAGAGGATTATAGGGTATCATACGATCCGTTCCAGACGGATTGTAGCTTTTCTGTGTTTTTTGCTAACGTTGAAAACAAAATGAAATTTTGTGATTACATAGGTTGCGAAAATAAAAAAAAAACATGATATTTCCAGGTTTGCCCTGCCAAAAGACAGTAGACGGGAAGAATAAAAATTTTACTAAATTAATAGAGAATGAAATGATATATACATACATATGTATATTATGTGCGAATCACTTTGACAAAAAGTACCTAAAGTGAATTTAAGTATTTACATGCCAGACAAATTTACAGAAAATCCAAACTTTCCAAAATAAACATAAACTACGAAATATAGTTGGACTGAATTTTTATTCAATAAGAGTTCATAAACGAAATAATTCAAATGTGTAATGTCTTTTAATAAATGTTACAAAGGTTGCGATACTATAAGTAGTTAATAGACGATGTTACTAGTGCGACGGTCAAACAGCAAAGAGAACGATTGAGATTGCAAATATGATCACTTAGTGGAGCAAGTGGAGCTTAGTCCGTTATGAATATAATGCAAAAAAATTAAATAGAAAGATAAGATATAAAACATACAGAAAAGCTACAATCCGTCTGGAACGGATCGTATGATACCTTATCCTCCTCTCTATTAAGTGGGCGTGGCCAAATTGCATTTTGTACTCAAATATAGCTATAATGTCGAACGTTTGAGGAAGTTACATGTAAAATTTTATCAAAATATGTTTTTTGATGATAACGCCCCCAAAAAGTGGGCGTGGCCAAAACTCTTCTATGGGTGAATTGTAGGGAATCTCAATACCAAAATATTTGGTCTTAACAAAATTTTTCGGTCTCATATAATTTAGTGAAGTTATGAAAAAGTAGGCGTGGCAGTGGGCGGATGTAAAAAAATTTTACACTTGTACTGTATCTTTTTCTTGGAAGCCCAGATATGAAATTTCAGCGTCCTAGTTAAAAATTTAAGGCCCAAAAATCGGTTTTGTGATGAAAACGCCCCCAAAAAGTGGGCGTGGCCAAAACTTTTGTATGTTTGGATTGTAGGGAATCTGAATGCCTAAATATTTGGTCTCAACAAAATTTTTCGGTTTCATATAATTTAGTGAAGTTATGAAAAAGTGGGCGTGGCAGTGGGCGGATTTCAAAAATGTTTACACTTGTACTGTATCTTTTTCTCAGAAGCCCAGATATGAAATTTCATCGTCCTAGCTCAAAATTTAAGGCCCAAAAAGCGGTGACATACGGACGGACGGACGGACGGACGGTCATCGCTCAATCGATTTCGCTATTGATGCTGATCACGAATATATATACTTTATAGGGTCTATTTCGATTATTTCTCTATGTTACAAACTATGTGTCAAACTTAATATACCCTTAGGATAGGGTATAAATAGGGTGATGTATGTATGTTCGGCTGACTGCAACGAATTACAGAACATTCAGCGCCCCCTGGAAGACTCCGGTCTTTCAGCAGTAGGAAGTGGGGAAATCTTAGTGATGGGACGAGTATAGTTGCCAAACTTGGTGCGGATTGTGACTACTCTGATGTTGCTGTCCTTTCCAGGGTGTATTTGTACGATACGTCCAAGAATTCATTTAGCTGGTGGTAAGTTGGGTTCCTTGAGAAGAACGACGTCGTCCACTTTTAGGTTGGGTTGAGTACGCTGCCATTTTGGTCGATACTGTAGTGTGGTCAGGTACTCCTGATGCCATCGTTTCCAGAACCCTTGAAGAAGTATCTGTAATATATACCAATTAGATTTAATTGAACAATTCAGATCAGGTATGTGTGGTTGAGGAACTGCAGTATACTGTTCCCCGATCATGAAATGTGCTGGAGTTAGGGCACATGGTTCTCCATCCGATATCTGCCACATTGGACGCGAATTTAACAACCCTTCGATCCTTGCTAGGAGGGTGTACATCTCTTCATAGGTCAGTTTGTTATCACCGATTACTCGTTTAAGATGAGTTTTAACAGACTTTACACCTGCCTCCCACAGACCTCCAAAGTGAGGCGCGGAAGGTGGTATGAATCTCCAATTAATATTGTCCTTTGAGAGATGATCTGATACGACGGTATTGTGGTGCTGACTACGAAGGAGATCAAACATTTCACCTAGAATACGCTTTGCACCGTGAAAGTTCGTGCCGTTGTCACTCCAGATTTCTAGAGGCTTCCCGCGTCGCGCCACGAACCGGTCTAAAGCCAATAAAAAAGCATTCGATGAAAGGTCTCCAACCAATTCGAGGTGGATTCCCTTTGTCACGAAACAGCCAAATAAAGCTACATATGCCTTCACAAATTTGGGGTTCCAACCGCGAGATAGCCGTAAGGTAATGGGCCCAGCGTAATCACACCCGACTTTGCTAAAGGGTCGCGAGTATCGAATTCGTTCAGAAGGGAGATTGCCCATTAATTGTTTCGAGGTATTTAGACGTTGACGAAAGCACACAATACAATCATGAACCGTTTTTTGAATGATATTTCTACAACCCACAATGTAGAAATTTTGTTTTGTTAACGAGAAAGTTAATGTCACGCCGGCGTGCAAATGTTTCACATGGATATATTTCACTATGAGTTTTGAGACAGGGTGTGATTTGCACAATATTATAGGATGTTTTTCATCGTAACTGAGGGTTGACTCCTGTATCCGACCGCCTACGCGAAGCACTCCGAACGAATCGAGAAATGGACTAAGTGATGCAAGCTTGTTTCTTTTCGATAAGTACTGATTTTTCTTAATTAACTGGATTTCAGATGAGAACAACGACCACTGCGCGGTTTTTAATAGTAAAGTTTTTGAGTCTGAGAGTTCTTGAGTAGTCAAGGCTTGTAGCTTGCCAAGTCTAGAACCGCACCGACAATTTCACACAAACCGACGAATATATGCCACGACGCGGATACATCAACCAACTGGAAGAATTATGTATAAGTGTTTCTAGAATGTTGTTCGATTCTAAATTAGATAACAATGCAATTGTTTTAGATGTGGTTCTCTCTTCCAACAAATCCACAGGAATTATATCAGGAACTACCACTGATTTTTCTCCAACCAGAGCCAATGAGGACCCTTCCACCATATCTCGTTTAAAGGTAAATGAGATGGTAGAATGCCATGAAAAGCGATATCAGCTGGATTACTAGCTGAACGGACGTGGTTCCACAATTTGCGAGGTATCGATGAAAGTATCTCGGAAGTTCGGTTGCTGATGAAAACTGACCATCTTTTAGGAGGAGATGACGGCCAATAAAGAACTATCGTTGAATCCGTCCAAGCAAAAATTGTGGCTTCTTTCACCTGTAAAGAAATCTTAATTTTGTTAATTAGACGGGTTAGAAGGACTGCGCCACAGAGTTCTAGCCTAGGTAACGAGAGAACCTTGATTGGAGCAACCTTATTGTTGCTGCTACTATAGACACGGATATGGTATTATCGAAGTTGATACTTCTGCAGTAAACCACAGCTGCATAGGCGTCCAAAGATGCATCACAAAACGCGTGTAGTTCCCACCTTTCTTTATTTGACCATAGTATTCTGGGAATTCGAAGAGATTCGAGATGGTGCAGCTCTTGATGAATGGAATTCCAACGATTGGTAAGTTCTTCTCGAATTCGCTCGTCCCAATTAAGTTTCTCCTTCCAAAGTTCCTGCAATATGATTTTAACTCCTACGATGACAGGAGCCAGAAATCCGATTGGGTCAAATATTCGAGATGCTTCTGAAAGTATTCGACGCTTGGTTACAACGATTGTTGACTCGACACGAACTCGGTATGAGAATCAATCGTTAGAAGGGCACCATATTAGCCCCAGAATTTTGACAGAGTTTGATTCTTCGAACTCAATAGGGGAAATTTCTCGTTGATCGTTTGGTAAGGACAAAAGCAAAGGCCAGCAGTTGGTTGTCCATTTTCTCAATAGAAAACCTGCAGAATTAAGTGGGTCAACAACTTCAGTTTGCAGTTTTATCAACTCATCAATGGTGTCTGCGCCTGTCGCTAGGTCATCAACGTAATAATCGTCCTGAACTATTTGAGATGCTACGGGATGAGTAAGAGTCGAGTCAAGAGCTAAGTGGTTAAGCGTTCGAATTGCCGAAAAAGGTGCTGATGAAGTGCCATAGGTGACTGTCAGAAGACGATAGTGTTTAAGAGGACTTGTAGGGCTTTCACGCCAAACTATTCTTTGAAAATCCGTATGATTGGGGGAGATCCAAATCTGTCGATACATTTTTTCGATGTCCCCTGAAAGTGTGTATATATATCGACGAAACCCTAGACTAGTCGAAAAAATATCGCGCTGGATTGTGGGGCCAACGAGAAGACATTCATTCAAAGATTTTGTCGTAGAAGTCCTAGCAGAGCCATCGAAAACCACTCTGATTTTTGTTGTGCTACTATCACTCTTAAAAACAGCGTGATGTGGGAGATAACAGCATTTTGTGGTCGCCTGCATGATTTCATTTGAAGGTTTCTCTTCCATATGCCCTAGCATTAGATACTCCTTCATGAACTGGGAGTATTGAAGTTGAAACTCAGACTTCCATGCAAATCTTCTCTCCATAGATTGCATTCGGTTAAGTGCGATTGTGAATGAGTTTCCGAAGTTTAGACGTTAATTTTTTTTAAATGGCAATTCCACCATAAATCTTCCATCAGAGCAACGAGTGTGAGTTTTTACAAAATGATCTTCAGCCTGCTGCTCTTCAATAGACAAAACGGGATGATTAGTTACTTCTTCTAAACGCCAACATTTTTCTAAATCGAAATACTGAGTATAATCTAACTGAGTACAGAACGTATGAAGTCCTGTGCTATTGTAACGTGGACTTTGAGAAAATTGTCCAGCCATCACCCAGCCAAAAATCGTTGGAATAGACTCTCGTTTTCCATTTTTTGATAACTTTGCAGGACCTGTTATAACGCTGAACACTTTGTCGGAGACTATCAAAATTTCGATAGAACTCGGTTTGTTGAAATGAGGATCGGCTAACTCGATTGAAACTAATTTCGTTGTGTTTAAACTGGCGATAGAAGCCGTAGGCAGCAATGATGTTTGTTTTGAAATGACATGGCAGTCAACTTCAATAAAATCATCACTAAAACCAGAGTGAAGTTTGAGGGCAACCAATCCATTGGTTACACCTGCCGAGGTTGAAGCTATTCCAGATATTGGAATACGAGACCGTTTTCGAAATAGGCCCAAGCGTTGAACGGCATTCTCCGTAATGAACGATACCTGGGACCCTGTATCAAGCAACAAACGAATATTTTGAAATGACCCTTGTTTATCTTGAGTTTTAACAATTGCTGTTGGCAGAATGGTTTGAAGGAGATGAGAACTATCCAATGAGTGGTTAGGCAAGATTTGAGGGTCAGACAACGAGTGCGAAATGGGATTAGTAGAGTGCGAAGACGAAGGCTCAGATGCTTGAGTATGTGTAGAATGCACTAAAGAATGGTGACGAGCGTTGCACATTCTACACCGAAAGTTTGACCGACTTTTGGTAGCGTTATGACCCTGACGAAGACAATTGAAACACAGCGAGTGTTGTTTTACAAAGTTGCGACGCCGCCGATGAAATGTTTGCATTGCGATAGAGTATGGTCATCATGGCATTTCGGGCAACCTTGCTTTGATTCCACTAAGTGCGACCGAACAGGACCTTGAACCTTGCTGCGAGATTGAGATGTACGAGCGACAGAATAGCAAGATTCCAAAGAATTGCACCGAGCTTGTAAAAAGTCCAGAAGTTCGTCAATGGATACATTTTCCCTAGATCCTATTTCCATGCTTGGTATCCTGATCAAGCTTTTGCACTAAAAGATGTATGAGCCATGGATCACGATTGTTAGACTCCAAGGCGTTGAGTCCGCGAATAACCTCATCAGCTCCATCAGTGATTTTACGAAGTGTATGGATATTTCCCGAAACCGATGTAGGCAGCGAAAGGTATGATTGAATGAATGATCGAACGATTAAGTGCGTTTTGTCGAAGCGTGCTTCTAATCGTTCCCAAGCATCAATGTAGTTGTTTTCCGTACAGGTCATGTGTTTTATTAAGTTAGCTGCATCGCCGCGAAGAAAGTATTTAAGGTATTGCAATTTCTTAGAACCGGACAACGACTTATTGCAATCAATTGAAGCAGTGAAAAGATCTTTAAACGCTGGCCAATCCTTATATTCCCCAGAAAAATAGGAATGGTGGCCTTTGGTAGATTGATAGCCGATGAAGTGAAGGAGGAAGTAAGAGCTTGAAGAAATGACTCCTGTTGACTTGCTAACTTATCGGGTATCGAAGAGTCATTAAATCTATTGCCATTTGCTGATTTCTCTGTGGAGTCTTGAAGAGGTTCAGCCGATGTGCGTTTGCGAATCGCATCTGTGAGAAGGGAATGTGCCAGAAAGTATTTTGTTTCGTATTCCCCGAACTCAGGCTCGGGATCGATGAAATCATCCTCATCACAAAATTCGTTTCATTAAGTTTACTTAAACGATTTTCGAGTAATGAAAGAGATGTGCTGTCATCGACTGACTCTGCGAAAGCTGCAGCACGTGTTAAAATGCCTTTCGCATGGCTCCGTTTTACCTTGATAGAATTCATATCAAAACCGAAAAATTATACCGAATCACAGAAAAAAATTTTCTAAGAGTTTGTGTGAATGTTTTATCGCGAAACAAAGAAATAAGACCACACGATGATTCAATTTTTTTATTTCTACGACGCACGTATTATATTACACCTGTCTATATGTATATCCACATGTACCTAAACTCTAATGATTTTCACTTATTTTTCCTCTTTTATCACGATTTTGATTCTAATTATAAGTCACTTCCCATCATCCAAACATATGTACGCAGGTATCGCCATCAATTGCCATATGCAAAACTTAAGCGCACCAGAAATAAAGTTTTTTTTTATGTATTTTAATATTTACCACACTTTGTATCGAAAAAGTCAATAATATAATATCACCGAAAAATTCCAATAAATCCGACAACGAAGGACCATCAAATGAACTGAATTTTTATTCAATAAGAGTTCATAAACGAATTAATTCAAATTTGTAATGTCTTTTAATAAATGTTACAAAGGTTGCAATACTATAAGTAGTTAATAGACGATGTTACTAGTGCGACGGTCAAACAGCAAAGAGAACGATTGGGATTGCAAATATGATCACTTAGTGGAGCAAGTGGAGCTTAGTCCGTTATGAATATAAAGCAAAAAATTAAATAGAAAGATAAGATATAAAATAGGGTGATGTATGTATGTTCGGCTGACTGCAACGCATTACAGAACAATAGTTAATGCACTATGGTACATACGAAACGCCGATCTACATAGAGATCTAGTTATTGAAATGGTTGAAGATGAAGCTAAGAAAGTTGTTCAAAGACATAGAGTTAGGCTTCTCAACCACATTAATTTAGAAGTAACACAACTACTAAATACTGAGAATATAATCAGGAGATTAAGAAGGGTAAAACCTCTTGATTTATAGTAGGTAGCTAGAGTTATGAAACAAAACAAAACTAAATAATAACTTGTAAAATTAAATTTCAAACCAAATAGTTCAGAAATCCGACAAACGGCGGCTTTTCCATTTAAATTTTCAATTATTAATACGATTCAAAAATAAATTGCTGATTAGTCCAACGACTAGGTGCGATCCCTTGTAGACAGACATTAGCCAGTCTTCGGGAGGTTTTTTAGAGGGTTAAAGTCCCTCAGAAGGCTCCCTCGCGCATACTCCTCTGTAATGTCTCTTGATGATTTTTCCTTCCAGCGACCTCCAAACAAAAAATAAATAAAATGCGCAAATCACGGTGTCAACATCTAGAAGCCACTCTTCAAGGTGGTGTATTATCACCCCTTCTCTGGGTCCTCGTGATAAACGAAGTCCTAGTTAAGCTAAAATTTAGTGGAGTTAAAGGAGTAGCATATGCAGACGACTTAGCACTGCTAGCGACAGGAAAATTTCTGTCCACTCTTGGTGATCAAAGCGAAAATGCTTTATCCATGGTCAATACCTGGACTAAGAACTGCGGACTTATCGTCAATCCACAGAAGACATAATTGATTCTTTTTACAAACAAAAGGACAATACCGGAATTCAAAATTTGAAGGTTTCTCTTCCATATGCCCTAGCATTAGATACTCCTTCATGAACTGGGAGTATTGAAGTTGAAACTCAGAATTCCATGCAAATCTTCTCTCCATAGATTGCATTCGGTTAAGTGCGATTGTGAATGAGTTTCCGAAGTTTAGACGTTAATTTTTTTTAAATGGCAATTCCACCATAAATCTTCCATCAGAGCAACGAGTGTGAGTTTTTACAAAATGATCTTCAGCCTGCTGCTCTTCAATAGACAAAACGGGATGATTAGTTACTTCTTCTAAACGCCAAAATTTTTCTAAATCGAAATACTGAGTATAATCTAACTGAGTACAGAACGTATGAAGTCCTGTGCTATTGTAACGTGGACTTTGAGAAAATTGTCCAGCCATCACCCAGCCAAAAATCGTTGGAATAGACTCTCGTTTTCCATTTTTTGATAACTTTGCAGGACCTGTTATAACGCTGAACACTTTGTCGGAGACTATCAAAATTTCGATAGAACTCGGTTTGTTGAAATGAGGATCGGCTAACTCGATTGAAACTAATTTCGTTGTGTTTAAACTGGCGATAGAAGCCGTAGGCAGCAATGATGTTAGTTTTGAAATGACATGGCAGTCAACTTCAATAAAATCATCACTAAAACCAGAGTGAAGTTTGAGAGCAACCAATCCATTGGTTACACCTGCCGAGGTTGAAGCTATTCCAGATATTGGAATACGAGACCGTTTTCGAAATAGGCCCAAGCGTTGAACGGCATTCTCCGTAATGAACGATACCTGGGACCCTGTATCAAGCAACAAACGAATATTTTGAAATGACCCCTGTTTATCTTGAGTTTTAACAATTGCTGTTGGCAGAATGGTTTGAAGGAGATGAGAACTATCCAATGAGTGGTTAGGCAAGATTTGAGGGTCAGACAACGAGTGCGAAATGGGATTAGTAGAGTGCGAAGACGAAGGCTCAGATGCTTGAGTATGTGTAGAATGCACTAAAGAATGGTGACGAGCGTTGCACATTCTACACCGAAAGTTTGACCGACTTTTGGTAGCGTTATGACCCTGACGAAGACAATTGAAACACAGCGAGTGTTGTTTTACAAAGTTGCGACGCCGCCGATGAAATGTTTGCATTGCGATAGAGTATGGTCATCATGGCATTTCGGGCAACCTTGCTTTGATTCCACTAAGTGCGACCGAACAGGACCTTGAACCTTGCTGCGAGATTGAGATGTACGAGCGACAGAATAGCAAGATTCCAAAGAATTGCACCGAGCTTGTAAAAAGTCCAGAAGTTCGTCAATGGATACATTTTCCCTAGATCCTATTTCCATGCTTGGTATCCTGATCAAGCTTTTGCACTAAAAGATGTATGAGCCATGGATCACGATTGTTAGACTCCAAGGCGTTGAGTCCGCGAATAACCTCAGCTCCATCAGTGATTTTACGAAGTGTATGGATATTTCCCGAAACCGATGTAGGCAGCGAAAGGTATGATTGAATGAATGATCGAACGATTAAGTGCGTTTTGTCGAAGCGTGCTTCTAATCGTTCCCAAGCATCAATGTAGTTGTTTTCCGTACAGGTCATGTGTTTTATTAAGTTAGCTGCATCGCCGCGAAGAAAGTATTTAAGGTATTGCAATTTCTTAGAACCGGACAACGACTTATTGCAATCAATTGAAGCAGTGAAAAGATCTTTAAACGCTGGCCAATCCTTATATTCCCCAGAAAAATAGGAATGGTGGCCTTTGGTAGATTGATAGCCAATGAAGTGAAGGAGGAAGTAAGAGCTTGAAGAAATGACTCCTGTTGACTTGCTAACTTATCGGGTATCGAAGAGTCATTAAATCTATTGCCATTTGCTGATTTCTCTGTGGACTCTTGAAGAGGTTCAGCCGATGTGCGTTTGCGAATCGCATCTGTGAGAAGGGAATGTGCCAGAAAGTATTTTGTTTCGTATTCCCCGAACTCAGGCTCGGGATCGATGAAATCATCCTCATCACAAAATTCGTTTCATTAAGTTTACTTAAACGATTTTCGAGTAATGAAAGAGATATACTGTCATCGACTGACTCTGCGAAAGCTGCAGCACGTGTTAAAATGCCTTTCGCATGGCTCCGTTTTACCTTGATAGAATTCATATCAAAACCGAAAAATTATACCGAATCACAGAAAAAAATTTTCTAAGAGTTTGTGTGAATGTTTTATCGCGAAACAAAGAAATAAGACCACACGATGATTCAATTTTTTTATTTCTACGACGCACGTATTATATTACACCTGTCTATATGTATATCCACATGTACCTAAACTCTAATGATTTTCACTTATTTTTCCTCTTTTATCACGATTTTGATTCTAATTATAAGTCACTTCCCATCATCCAAACATATGTACGCAGGTATCGCCATCAATTGCCATATGCAAAACATAAGCGCACCAGAAATAAAGTTTTTTTTTATGTATTTTAATATTTACCACACTTTGTATCGAAAAAGTCAATAATATAATATCACCGAAAAATTCCAATAAATCCGACAACGAAGGACCATCAAATGAACTGAATTTTTATTCAATAAGAGTTCATAAACGAATTAATTCAAATTTGTAATGTCTTTTAATAAATGTTACAAAGGTTGCAATACTATAAGTAGTTAATAGACGATGTTACTAGTGCGACGGTCAAACAGCAAAGAGAACGATTGGGATTGCAAATATGATCACTTAGTGGAGCAAGTGGAGCTTAGTCCGTTATGAATATAAAGCAAAAAATTAAATAGAAAGATAAGATATAAAATAGGGTGATGTATGTATGTTCGGCTGACTGCAACGCATTACAGAACAATAGTTAATGCACTATGGTACATACGAAACGCCGATCTACATAGAGATCTAGTTATTGAAATGGTTGAAGATGAAGCTAAGAAAGTTGTTCAAAGACATAGAGTTAGGCTTCTCAACCACATTAATTTAGAAGTAACACAACTACTAAATACTGAGAATATAATCAGGAGATTAAGAAGGGTAAAACCTCTTGATTTATAGTAGGTAGCTAGAGTTATGAAACAAAACAAAACTAAATAATAACTTGTAAAATTAAATTTCAAACCAAATAGTTCAGAAATCCGACAAACGGCGGCTTTTCCATTTAAATTTTCAATTATTAATACGATTCAAAAATAAATTGCTGATTAGTCCAACGACTAGGTGCGATCCCTTGTAGACAGACATTAGCCAGTCTTCGGGAGGTTTTTTAGAGGGTTAAAGTCCCTCAGAAGGCTCCCTCGCGCATACTCCTCTGTAATGTCTCTTGATGATTTTTCCTTCCAGCGACCTCCAAACAAAAAATAAATAAAATGCGCAAATCACGGTGTCAACATCTAGAAGCCACTCTTCAAGGTGGTGTATTATCACCCCTTCTCTGGGTCCTCGTGATAAACGAAGTCCTAGTTAAGCTAAAATTTAGTGGAGTTAAAGGAGTAGCATATGCAGACGACTTAGCACTGCTAGCGACAGGAAAATTTCTGTCCACTCTTGGTGATCAAAGCGAAAATGCTTTATCCATGGTCAATACCTGGACTAAGAACTGCGGACTTATCGTCAATCCACAGAAGACATAATTGATTCTTTTTACAAACAAAAGGACAATACCGGAATTCAAAATTTGAAGGTTTCTCTTCCATATGCCCTAGCATTAGATACTCCTTCATGAACTGGGAGTATTGAAGTTGAAACTCAGAATTCCATGCAAATCTTCTCTCCATAGATTGCATTCGGTTAAGTGCGATTGTGAATGAGTTTCCGAAGTTTAGACGTTAATTTTTTTTAAATGGCAATTCCACCATAAATCTTCCATCAGAGCAACGAGTGTGAGTTTTTACAAAATGATCTTCAGCCTGCTGCTCTTCAATAGACAAAACGGGATGATTAGTTACTTCTTCTAAACGCCAAAATTTTTCTAAATCGAAATACTGAGTATAATCTAACTGAGTACAGAACGTATGAAGTCCTGTGCTATTGTAACGTGGACTTTGAGAAAATTGTCCAGCCATCACCCAGCCAAAAATCGTTGGAATAGACTCTCGTTTTCCATTTTTTGATAACTTTGCAGGACCTGTTATAACGCTGAACACTTTGTCGGAGACTATCAAAATTTCGATAGAACTCGGTTTGTTGAAATGAGGATCGGCTAACTCGATTGAAACTAATTTCGTTGTGTTTAAACTGGCGATAGAAGCCGTAGGCAGCAATGATGTTAGTTTTGAAATGACATGGCAGTCAACTTCAATAAAATCATCACTAAAACCAGAGTGAAGTTTGAGAGCAACCAATCCATTGGTTACACCTGCCGAGGTTGAAGCTATTCCAGATATTGGAATACGAGACCGTTTTCGAAATAGGCCCAAGCGTTGAACGGCATTCTCCGTAATGAACGATACCTGGGACCCTGTATCAAGCAACAAACGAATATTTTGAAATGACCCTTGTTTATCTTGAGTTTTAACAATTGCTGTTGGCAGAATGGTTTGAAGGAGATGAGAACTATCCAATGAGTGGTTAGGCAAGATTTGAGGGTCAGACAACGAGTGCGAAATGGGATTAGGCTCAGATGCTTGAGTATGTGTAGAATGCACTAAAGAATGGTGACGAGCGTTGCACATTCTACACCGAAAGTTTGACCGACTTTTGGTAGCGTTATGACCCTGACGAAGACAATTGAAACACAGCGAGTGTTGTTTTACAAAGTTGCGACGCCGCCGATGAAATGTTTGCATTGCGATAGAGTATGGTCATCATGGCATTTCGGGCAACCTTGCTTTGATTCCACTAAGTGCGACCGAACAGGACCTTGAACCTTGCTGCGAGATTGAGATGTACGAGCGACAGAATAGCAAGATTCCAAAGAATTGCACCGAGCTTGTAAAAAGTCCAGAAGTTCGTCAATGGATACATTTTCCCTAGATCCTATTTCCATGCTTGGTATCCTGATCAAGCTTTTGCACTAAAAGATGTATGAGCCATGGATCACGATTGTTAGACTCCAAGGCGTTGAGTCCGCGAATAACCTCAGCTCCATCAGTGATTTTACGAAGTGTATGGATATTTCCCGAAACCGATGTAGGCAGCGAAAGGTATGATTGAATGAATGATCGAACGATTAAGTGCGTTTTGTCGAAGCGTGCTTCTAATCGTTCCCAAGCATCAATGTAGTTGTTTTCCGTACAGGTCATGTGTTTTATTAAGTTAGCTGCATCGCCGCGAAGAAAGTATTTAAGGTATTGCAATTTCTTAGAACCGGACAACGACTTATTGCAATCAATTGAAGCAGTGAAAAGATCTTTAAACGCTGGCCAATCCTTATATTCCCCAGAAAAATAGGAATGGTGGCCTTTGGTAGATTGATAGCCGATGAAGTGAAGGAGGAAGTAAGAGCTTGAAGAAATGACTCCTGTTGACTTGCTAACTTATCGGGTATCGAAGAGTCATTAAATCTATTGCCATTTGCTGATTTCTCTGTGGAGTCTTGAAGAGGTTCAGCCGATGTGCGTTTGCGAATCGCATCTGTGAGAAGGGAATGTGCCAGAAAGTATTTTGTTTCGTATTCCCCGAACTCAGGCTCGGGATCGATGAAATCATCCTCATCACAAAATTCGTTTCATTAAGTTTACTTAAACGATTTTCGAGTAATGAAAGAGATATGCTGTCATCGACTGACTCTGCGAAAGCTGCAGCACGTGTTAAAATGCCTTTCGCATGGCTCCGTTTTACCTTGATAGAATTCATATCAAAACCGAAAAATTATACCGAATCACAGAAAAAAATTTTCTAAGAGTTTGTGTGAATGTTTTATCGCGAAACAAAGAAATAAGACCACACGATGATTCAATTTTTTTATTTCTACGACGCACGTATTATATTACACCTGTCTATATGTATATCCACATGTACCTAAACTCTAATGATTTTCACTTATTTTTCCTCTTTTATCACGATTTTGATTCTAATTATAAGTCACTTCCCATCATCCAAACATATGTACGCAGGTATCGCCATCAATTGCCATATGCAAAACATAAGCGCACCAGAAATAAAGTTTTTTTTTATGTATTTTAATATTTACCACACTTTGTATCGAAAAAGTCAATAATATAATATCACCGAAAAATTCCAATAAATCCGACAACGAAGGACCATCAAATGAACTGAATTTTTATTCAATAAGAGTTCATAAACGAATTAATTCAAATTTGTAATGTCTTTTAATAAATGTTACAAAGGTTGCAATACTATAAGTAGTTAATAGATGATGTTACTAGTGCGACGGTCAAACAGCAAAGAGAACGATTGGGATTGCAAATATGATCACTTAGTGGAGCAAGTGGAGCTTAGTCCGTTATGAATATAAAGCAAAAAATTAAATAGAAAGATAAGATATAAAATAGGGTGATGTATGTATGTTCGGCTGACTGCAACGCATTACAGAACAATAGTTAATGCACCATGGTACATACGAAACGCCGATCTACATAGAGATCTAGTTATTGAAATGGTTGAAGATGAAGCTAAGAAAGTTGTTCAAAGACATAGAGTTAGGCTTCTCAACCACATTAATTTAGAAGTAACACAACTACTAAATACTGAGAATATAATCAGGAGATTAAGAAGGGTAAAACCTCTTGATTTATAGTAGGTAGCTAGAGTTATAAAACAAAACAAAACTAAATAATAACTTGTAAAATTAAATTTCAAACCAAATAGTTCAGAAATCCGACAAACGGCGGCTTTTCCATTTAAATTTTCAATTATTAATACGATTCAAAAATAAATTGCTGATTAGTCCAACGACTAGGTGCGATCCCTTGTAGACAGACATTAGCCAGTCTTCGGGAGGTTTTTTAGAGGGTTAAAGTCCCTCAGAAGGCTCCCTCGCGCATACTCCTCTGTAATGTCTCTTGATGATTTTTCCTTCCAGCGACCTCCAAACAAAAAATAAATAAAATGCGCAAATCACGGTGTCAACATCTAGAAGCCACTCTTCAAGGTGGTGTATTATCACCCCTTCTCTGGGTCCTCGTGATAAACGAAGTCCTAGTTAAGCTAAAATTTAGTGGAGTTAAAGGAGTAGCATATGCAGACGACTTAGCACTGCTAGCGACAGGAAAATTTCTGTCCACTCTTGGTGATCAAAGCGAAAATGCTTTATCCATGGTCAATACCTGGACTAAGAACTGCGGACTTATCGTCAATCCACAGAAGACAGAATTGATTCTTTTTACAAACAAAAGGACAATACCGGAATTCAAAATGCCATAAATTGAGAGGACTCAGCTAAAAGTTTCTGACTACGTCAAATACATGGGAGTCATCCTAGATAGGAAACTAAACTGGAGCCTCAACATAAAGGAAAGGGCAAAGAAAGCAATGATAGCATATCATGCCTGCAACAGGATATTCGGCAAAACTTGAAGTTCAAGCTCTAAATTCATCATGTGGCTTTACACGGTAGTAGTAAGACCGATACTGGCAACTTGGTCTGGTGGCAAGCGACGAAAAGGCCACCAACTTTAAGATTATGACAAAAATTCAAAGAATGGCCTGCATTGGCACCACTGGGTCAATAAGAAGAAGAACCCCTACAATGGAGCTGGAAACAATACCCTACCTAAAACCCGTAGACCTCTTTGTACAAGAATCATCCGCAAGTAGTGCCCTTCGAATAAGCCAAACTGGAAGCTGGAAACCCAGTCACAGGTTGCAATGAGGGCATTACCACACGCTGATATTACCTTTCCCTCTACATTACCTTTGTTCGTCCTTTACTTGAATACGCCAGTCAAGCGTGGTCCCCTATCAGCAAGGACATGTGTCAAGAATCGAGAACATTCAACGTCGTTTTCTTCGGTTTGCCTTTCGAGGTCTTTCTTGGAACGACCCACTTATCCTGCCTCCCTGTCAAAACCGTCTTAACCTTATCAATCTGAATTCACTTGAGAAACGTAAAGATGTTGCAGACATTCTTTTCATTCATCGACTGCTCTCAGGCTCCATCGATTGCGTATCTCTTTACAACTTATTTTTCTTCAACACTAACCCACGTAACTTACGATGCCCCCGTTTGTTCTATCTTCCGACCACACCTTATATGTATGGCTCCAATGAACCAATCTCCCGTATGCTGCGGAAAGTTAACTTGAACCTGATCCAGTTCGATTTTAACCGCAACACTCCCAGCCTCAAACTCAATCTTCTTAATCCTTAGCTTTAAGGCATATCTTTTAACTTAGGTTTTAAGTAAATTGTTAGTTCTTAAGTTAGTTGTAGCTTGTTATTAAGCAAAATAAATAGGGGCCGTCGTCCCCACCAAAATTAAAATTAAAAATTCATTGACAGTCAAGCGGCAATAAAAGCGATTTCTGCCATTGACATAAAATCGTTCACAGCACGACGTAAGACTTTCCTGGATTACCGGACATAAAGGTGTGCCGAGAAATGAAAGAGCTAATGATCTGGCAAGGAAAGGAACATCACTTAAACTAAACGAAGCAGACACTACAGTAAAAATCGTACCCTGTAACCTTAGACAAGCGATTGGGAACAAAATACTTGTAGCAGCAAATGAGAGATGGACCACGCTCGACTCCTGTGTCAAAAAAAAAAAATACAAATTTTTGTTGCAACGGGTCCATGGGACCCAGGGCCTAGCTTCTCACAACCATTCGTGTTGTGCGTGTTATATTCTTCACATGAACGGAAGGGGCCTACTGTTTAATGCCGGATCCGGCATTTGAGAAGCTTTTTCATGACAGTTTTACTCTCGGATGTTTGTCAGACGCTCGCGAGAGGTGGGGCCGTGAAAGAAATTTTAGGTGTTGTCTGGGGATTGAACCTGGAGCCACTTGCTACGTAGTCCAACGCACTAACCACTTGAGCCACGGCGCCCACTCCTCCTGTGTCACAAACAGGAAAATGTGGCCACTCTACAACAAACAAAAAACCGAGATAATCTTACAAATGAGTAAAAAATCCTTGTCTTCTCTCGTGAGTATAATTACGGGACACAGCATGCTGAAATATCACACAAAGAAGATGAGACTCAGCACGGACGACCTTTGCAGAGGCTGTGGTGACGAGGAGGTGCATGAGGATACTCCACAATTCCTCTGTCACAGCCCAGCACTCTGTCAAATCAGAAACAAAATTCTAGAAAGACATTTCTTCCAAGATTTAGAAGAACTTTCCGACAAGTCTTTAAAAGATTTGCATAAATTCATAATCGCCTCCGGATGACTTGAAGATCCATAGGATTTTCATAGGTTCTATAGTATGGGAGGTATAACCCCCAAGGGGCATCAAAATGGATCTACATTGATCTAAGTGTGACGGGTGCAAGTTTCTCTTCTCTCGTCAACCCATTAACCTAACCTAACCTAAAGATTTAGCGGCAAACAGAATATCAAATTTGTGAAGTAAATTTACCATCTCCGAATCCTATGTTGAAAACGAAGAACACGGAATTTCCATAGATGAAGTACTAAAATCTCCAAAAAAGAAGTACATCAGACCGAATGAGCTACTTAAAATTTCTCAACGCAATGCAACAAATAAAACGTTGAAACATAAATTTTGGCAAATGCAAGCGAAAATAAATTCAAACATCTCAATGATGAACAATCCTAAACAACCCCAAAAGATAGGGGGTTGGAATTATACTTTCTGTTCGTTTGTTGTTGCACGTTCTGTCTCATAGGAATTAAAAACATACAGAAAAGCTACAATCCGTCTGGAACGGATCGTATGATACCCTATCCTCCTCTCTATAAAGTGCGCGTGACCAAATTGCATTTTGTACTCAAATATGGCTATAACCTCGAACGTTTGAGGATGTTACATGTAAAATTTTATCAAAATCGGTTTTTTGATGAAAACGCCCCCAAAAAGTGGGCGTGACCAAAACTGTTCTATTGGTGAATTGTAGGGAATCTGTATACCTAAATATTTGGTCTTGACAAAATTTTTCGGTTTCATATAATTTAGTGAAGTTATAAAAAAGTAGGCGTGGGGTAGTTAATAATTGAAGGCCCAAAATGAAAACGCCCCCAAAAAGTGGGCGGACGGACGGACTGACGGTCATCGCTCAATCGATTTCGCTATTGATGCTGATCACGAATATATATACTTTATAGGGTCTATCTCGATTATTTCTCTATGTTACAAACTATGTGTCAAACTTAATATACCCTTAGGATAGGGTATAAAAAAAACCCTTTGGGGCTTTATGGGATTATTTTGGGATATTTACACTCGATGCAAAAACCATTTTCCATTATGGATTTAAACATGGAAAGCGATTGCAGCGACGTTAGGACAGGGTAGCGGCGAACGTACTGCTAATTGTGGGGAATTTAAATACCCAAATATTTGGTCTTAACAAAATTTTTCGGTTTCATATAATTTAGTGAAGTTATAAAACAGTACACTTCTACACTTTACACTTCTACTGTATCTTTTCGTCAGAAGCCCAGATTTGAAATTTCATCGTCATAGCTCAAAATTTAAGGACCAAAAAGCGGTGACATACGGACGGACGGACGGACGGACGGTCATCGCTAAATCGATTTCGCTATTGATGCTGATCACGAATATATATACTTTATAGGGTCTATCTCGATTATTTCTTTATGTTACAAACTATGTGTCAAACTTAATATACCCTTAGCATAGGGTATAAAAATCTCTGCCTAGTATACCATCTTGATACCCTATCCTAAGGGTATATTAAGTTTGACACATAGTTTGTAACATATGTATATAACGGCTGTAATAGCTGACGATTCCCAGAAAGCGATGTAGTTCCATAATGGTAGATGGCTTCGGATACTTCAGGATTGCTTGAACTCTATCTTTAGCTTTTTTGCTTCCAGTCATGTTTATGGTATGTCCCAGGTAAGAAATCTCTGATTTGCCAAAGACACATTTGGTCGTGCTGATGGTCAGACCATGTTCGTGAAGACGTTGTTGTTGTTTTTTTTTTTTTTGTCTGAATTCAATTAAATTCAATTTATTATTGTTTATCTAAGTTTTGTTTCACATGGTTATCCATTTATCTGCGAAGCTTGAGGGGCTTATCTGCAGAAGGTTGAATTTCAAAGTTTTACATCAAGGAATTAAGTGAGCTTTAAATTATTTTAACATATTCAAAGAAAAAATAGTTCAAAAATAAATAATTAAATAAAATTAAAATATACGGAAAAGATACTAGTTACACTTCATTAAGAAAAAAATCTTTTAAAAGCTTTTTGCGGGTTTAGAAATTAACAATACATTTTAAGTTTGAGGGAAGCTCATTGAACACAGTTGGAACGCTATGGTTCAGTTGTCTTTTGCCGTAGTTGTTGCTGCATAATGGTGTTTGAAGCATACCTCGGCCTCGTCTTCTCGTGTTGTGTTGATGGTCAATGGGTCTTTTGAATCGGATGTCATGAGTCATGAGCTTCTTTGGCTCTGCGAATCTAGAAATTAGCTGAGTTTTGAATGCAAGACACTTATTTTTTGCTAGCGGTGTTTGGACCAAGAACGAGACTTCGTTTAATATTTCTGGGTCTAACGAAGCGACGACGGCGTAAAAACGGGTGTTTTGGCGAGTATTTGGTGGGTGTGAAAAACTGGTTCCACTTGCACGAACCAAGGACTCGGATTGACTTTCCAGAGTGCACGAACCAAAGACTCGGATTGACTTTCCAGAGTGCAGGAATTCTCAATTTTTTTATATTGCGATTTCTTGAACCTCAGTTTCAGAGTAAGGAAGAGCTGACTGTAATGACTTTGAATTTTCTGTCCCAGCACCAGAAGGATTGAAAACTGCACTCTGATTTCCAGCAGTTTCAGCAATCGGATTCATCATGACGTATGGATGTAACTATTGATGAAGCAGAGCGATGTAGTTAGCACTAACGGTAGGTGTGTGTAGTACAATGGTGATCAACCGCTACAGTACGTGTGTGTATGCACATGCAGGTACACACGTGACGCATAGGAAAAGGTGCGCAGATAACACAAAAGTGCGGACCTTGTTCGTGATCACAAAAACAACTTTTGTTTGACAAGTATATAAGTGACGCAATAGGGATTGTATGTTCTATTTTCCCAAATCACGTCGGGGTCACCAACTATAGGTATTCGTTAAAGCACTTATTTTATTTATATTTATTCTTTATTTATACTCTTTATAAATCTATTTATTTCTGCATATAATTATGTCTTAATTCTAAAACCAGTCCAGACGTGCCGAATGTAAGAAATCGAATGGTTACACAGCGTGACAAGGTTTTGGTAACGTGAGTGATGATATGTGGAACTGTTTCTTTACAGTTACTTAAAATAATAATGGAAAGCAAAACTGTCCTACCACGTCAACTTCTCGTGTTATTGACGCATATATGAAAGCTATCTTCAAAAATTACAAATATTATACCGTGGACTCTCCCTAAGTCGAATTTCTCTCTAACTCGAATTTTTTCGCCATATTTTAGCGTTTTCCTCAATTTTCCATACAAAAACATCCTCTCTAAGTCAAACTCCCTCTAATTCGAAACACCCTCTAACTCGTACACATTCTCTCGATTCTTGGCCTCTTTTTTCACCCCTTAAGTCGAATTTTTTTTTTGCATAAAATAAAAATAAAAAAAAAAACATACAGAAAAGCTACAATCCGTCTGGACGTCTACAATCCTCCTCTCTACAAAATGGGCGTGGCCAAATTGCATTTTGTACTCAAATATAGCTATAATGTCCAACGTTTGAGGATGTTACATGTAAAATTTTATCAAAATAGGTTTTTTGATGATAACGCCCCCAAAAAGTGGGCGTGGCCAATACTGTTCTATGGGTGAATTGTAGGGAATCTAAATACCCAAATATTTGGTCTTAACAAAATTTTTCGGTTTCATATAATTTAGTGAAGTTATAAAAAAGTAGGCGTGGCAGTGGGCGGATGTAAAAAAATTTTACACTTGTACTGTGTCTTTTTCTTGGAAGCCCACATATGAAATTTCAGCGTCCTAGTTAAAAATTTAAGGCCCAAAAATCGGTTTTGTGATGAAAACGCCCCCAAAAAGTGGGCGTGGCCAAAACTTTTGTATGGGTGGATTGTAGGGAATCTGAATGCCTAAATATTTGGTCTTAACAAAATTTTTCGGTTTCATATAATTTAGTGAAGTTATGAAAAAGTGGGCGTGGCAGTGGGCGGATTTCAAAAATTTTTACACTTGTACTGTATCTTTTTCTCAGAAGCCCAGATATGAAATTTCAGCATCCTAGCTCAAAATTTAAGGTCCAAAAAGCGGTGACATACGGACGGACGGACGGTCATCGCTCAATCGATTTCGCTATTGATGCTGATCACGAATATATATACTTTATAGGGTCTATCTCGATTATTTCTCTATGTTACAAACTATGTGTCAAACTTAATATACCCTTAGGATAGGGTATAATAACCCTCACACAATTCGTATTTCGTTATACATGTAACCATTGAATAATTACATATAGAAGGTGACACCGATGACGATGCAGCGACGTTAGGATGAGCGGTAGTTACGAGTACTACTGTAATTATTTCATGTTTACACCAAATTGTTTGGCTCTGCTAATATGCGGGATATATTTTTTCTCATTATACCCTATCCTAAGGGTGTATTAAGTTTGACACATAGTTTGTAACATAGAGAAATAATCGAGATAGACCCTATAAAGTATATATATTCGTGATCAGCATCAATAGCGAAATCGATTGAGCGATGACCGTCCGTCCGTCCGTCCGTATGTCACCTCTTTTTGGGCCTTAAATTTTGAGCTAGGACGATGAAATTTCATATCTGGGCTTCTGAGAAAAAGATACAGTACAAGTGTAAAAATTTTTGAAATCCGCCCACTGCCACGCCCACTTTTTCATAGCTTCACTATATTATATGAAACCGAAAAATTTTGTTAAGACCAAATAGTTAGGCATTCAGATTCCCTACAATCCACCCATACAAAAGTTTTGGCCACGCCCACTTTTTGGGGTCGTTTTCATCATAAAACCGATTTTTGGGCCTTATATTTTTAAATAGGACGCTGAAATTTCATATCTTGGCTTCTGACGAAAAGATACAGTAGAAGTGTAAATTTTTTTACATCCGCCCACTGCCACGCCTACTTTTTTATAACTTCACTAAATTATATGAAACCGAAAAATTTTCTTAAGACCAAATATTTAGGTATACAGATTCCCTACAATTCACCCATAGAACAGTTTTGGTCACGCCCACTTTTTGGGGGCGTTTTCATCAAAAAACCGATTTTGATAAAATTTTACATGTAACGTCCTCAAACGTCCGAGGTTATAGCCATATTTGAGTACAAAATGCAATTTGGTCACGCGCACTTTATAGAGAGGAGGATAGGGTATCATACGATCCGTTCCAGACGGATTGTAGCTTTTCTGTATGTTTATACCCTATCCTAAGGGTATATTAAGTTTGACACATAGTTTGTAACATAGAGAAATAATCGAGATAGACCCTATAAAGTATATATATTCGTGATCAGCATCAATAGCGAAATCGATTGAGCGATGACCGTCCGTCCGTCCGTCCGTCCGTATGTCACCGCTTTTTGGGCCTTAAATTTTGAGCTAGGACGATGAAATTTCATATCTGGGCTTCTGAGAAAAAGATACAGCACAAGTGTAAAAATTTTTGAAATCCGCCCACTGCCACGCCCACTTTTTCATAACTTCACTAAATTATATGAAACCGAAAAATTTTGTTAAGACCAAATATTTAGACATTCAGATTCCCTACAATCCACCCATACAAAAGTTTTGGCCACGCCCACTTTTTGGGGGCGTTTTCATCACAAAACCGAGTTTTGGGCCTTCAATTATTAACTACGCCACGCCTACTTTTTTATAACTTCACTAAATTATATGAAACCGAAAAATTTTGTTAAGACCAAATATTTAGGTATACAGATTCCCTACAATTCACCCATAGAACCGTTTTGGTCACGCCCACTTTTTGGGGGCGTTTTCATCAAAAAACCGATTTTGATAAAATTTTACATGTAACATCCTCAAACGTTCGAGGTTATAGCCATATTTGAGTACAAAATGCAATTTGGTCACGCGCACTTTATAGAGAGGAGGATAGGGTATCATACGATCCGTTCCAGACGGATTGTAGCTTTTCTGTATGTTTTTTTTTACCCTTGAATTTTCCTTTAAATGGTCTTTTTATTGATATTAACCGTTAGTCGTGGCGGTATATTTATACCCTATCCTAAGGGTATATTAAGTTTGACACATAGTTTGTAACATAGAGAAATAATCGAGATAGACCCTATAAAGTATATATATTCGTGATCAGCATCAATAGCGAAATCGATTGAGCGATGACCGTCCGTCCGTCCGTCCGTCCGTATGTCACCGCTTTTTGGGCCTTAAATTTTGAGCTAGGACGATGAAATCTCATATCTGGGCTTCTGAGGAAAAGATACAGTACAAGTGTAAAAATTTTTGAAATCCGCCCACTGCCACGCCCACTTTTTCATAACTTCACTAAATTATATGAAACCGAAAAATTTTGTTAAGACCAAATATTTAGATTCCCCACAATCTACCCATACAAAAGTTTTGGCCACGCCCACTTTTTGGGGGCGTTTTCATCACAAAACCGAGTTTTGGGCCTTCAGTTATTAACTAGGACGCTGAAATTTCATATCTGGGCTTCCAAGAAAAAGATACAGTACAAGTGTAAAGTTTTTTTACATCCGCCCACTGCCACGCCTACTTTTTTATAACTTCACTAAATTATATGAAACCGAAAAATTTTCTTAAGACCAAATATTTAGGTATACAGATTCCCTACAATTCACCCATAGAACAGTTTTGGTCACGCCCACTTTTTTTGGGCGTTTTCATCAAAAAACCGATTTTGATAAAATTTTACATGTAACATCCTCAAACGTTCGACATTATAGCTATATTTGAGTACAAAATGCAATTTGGCCACGCCCACTTTATAGAGAGCAGGATAGGGTATCATACGATCCGTTCCAGACGGATTGTAGCTTTTCTGTATGTTTTTTGTTTGCTAACGTTGAAAACAAAATGAAATTTTGTGATTACATAGGTTGCGAAAATAAAAAAAAATCATGATATTTCTAGGTTTGCCCAGCCAAAAGACAGTAGACGGGAAGAATAAAAATTCTACTAAATTAATAGAGAATGAAATGATATATACATACATATGTATATTATGTGCGAATCACTTTGACAAAAAGTACCTATGTGAATTTAAGTATTTACATGCCAGACAAATTTACAGAAAATTCAAACTTTCCAAAATAAACATAAACTACGAAACATAGTTAATGCACCATGGTACATACGAAACGCCGATCTACATAGAGATCCAGTTATTGAAATGGTTGAAGATGAAGCTAAGAAAGTTGTTCAAAGACATAGAGTTAGGCTTCTCAACCACATTAATTTAGAAGTAACACAACTACTAAATACTGAGAATATAATCAGGAGATTAAGAAGGGTAAAACCTCTTGATTTATAGTAGGTAGCTAAGGTTATAAAGCAAAACAAAAGTAAATAATAACTTGTAAAATTAAATTTTAAACCAAATAGTTCAGAAATCCGACAAAAGGCGGCTTTTCCATTTAAATTTTAAATTATTAATACGTTTCAAAAATAAATTGCTGATTAGTCCAATGACTAGGTGCGATCCCTTGTAGACAGGCGTTAGCCAGTCTTCGGGAGGTTTTTTAGACGGTTAAGGTCCCTCAGAAGGCTCCCTCGCGCATACTCCTCTGTAATGTCTCTTGATAATTTTTCCTTCCAGCGACCTCCAAACAAAAAATAAATAAAATACGCAAATCACGGTGTCAACATCTAGAAGCCACTCTTCAAGGTGGTGTATTATCACCCCTTCTCTGGGTCCTCGTGATAAACGAAGTCCTAGTTAAGCTAAAATTTAGTGGAGTTAAAGGAGTAGCATATGCAGACGACTTAGCACTGCTCGCGACAGGAAAATGTCTGTCTACTCTTGGTGATCAAAGCGAAAATGATTTATCCATGGTCAATACCTGGACTAAGAACTGCGGACTTATCGTCAATCCACAGAAGACAGAATTGATTCTTTATACCCTATCCTAAGGGTATATTAAGTTTGACACATAGTTTGTAACATAGAGAAATAATCGAGATAGACCCTATAAAGTATATATATTCGTGATCAGCATCAATAGCGAAATCGATTGAGCGATGACCGTCCGTCCGTCCGTCCGTATGTCACCGCTTTTTGGGCCTTAAATTTTGAGCTAGGACGATGAAATTTCATATCTGGGCTTCTGAGAAAAAGATACAGTACAAGTGTAAAAATTTTTGAAATCCGCCCACTGCCACGCCCACTTTTTCATAACTTCACTAAATTATATGAAACCGAAAAATTTTGTTAAGACCAAATATTTAGGCATTCAGATTCCCTACAATCCACCCATACAAAAGTTTTGGCCACGCCCACTTTTTGGGGGCGTTTTCATCACAAAACCGAGTTTTGGGCCTTCAATTATTAACTAGGACGCTGAAATTTCATATCTGGGCTTCCAAGAAAAAGATACAGTACAAGTGTAAAATTTTTTTACATCCGCCCACTGCCACGCCTACTTTTTTATAACTTCACTAAATTATATGAAACTGAAAAATTTCGTTAAGACCAAATATTTAGGTATACAGATTCCCTACAATTCACCCATAGAACAGTTTTGGTCACGCCCACTTTTTGGGGGCGTTTTCATCAAAAAACCGATTTTGATAAAATTTTACATGTAACATCCTCAAATGTTCGACATTATAGCTATATTTGAGTATAAAATGCAATTTTACCACGCCCACTTAATAGAGAGGAGGATAGGGTATCATACGATCCGTTCCAGACGGATTGTAGCTTTTCTGTATGTTTTTTGTTTGCTAACGTTGAAAACAAAATGAAATTTTGTGATTACATAGGTTGCGAAAATAAAAAAAAATCATGATATTTCTAGGTTTGCCCAGCCAAAAGACAGTAGACGGGAAGAATAAAAATTCTACTAAATTAATAGAGAATGAAATGATATATACATACATATGTATATTATGTGCGAATCACTTTGACAAAAAGTACCTATGTGAATTTAAGTATTTACATGCCAGACAAATTTACAGAAAATTCAAACTTTCCAAAATAAACATAGACTACGAAACATAGTTAATGCACCATGGTACATACGAAACGCCGATCTACATAGAGATCCAGTTATTGAAATGGTTGAAGATGAAGCTAAGAAAGTTGTTCAAAGACATAGAGTTAGGCTTCTCAACCACATTAATTTAGAAGTAACACAACTACTAAATACTGAGAATATAATCAGGAGATTAAGAAGGGTAAAACCTCTTGATTTATAGTAGGTAGCTAAGGTTATAAAGCAAAACAAAAGTAAATAATAACTTGTAAAATTAAATTTTAAACCAAATAGTTCAGAAATACGACAAAAGGCGGCTTTTCCATTTAAATTTTAAATTATTAATACGTTTCAAAAATAAATTGCTGATTAGTCCAATGACTAGGTGCGATCCCTTGTAGACAGGCGTTAGCCAGTCTTCGGGAGGTTTTTTAGACGGTTAAGGTCCCTCAGAAGGCTCCCTCGCGCATACTCCTCTGTAATGTCTCTTGATAATTTTTCCTTCCAGCGACCTCCAAACAAAAAATAAATAAAATACGCAAATCACGGTGTCAACATCTAGAAGCCACTCTTCAAGGTGGTGTATTATCACCCCTTCTCTGGGTCCTCGTGATAAACGAAGTCCTAGTTAAGCTAAAATTTAGTGGAGTTAAAGGAGTAGCATATGCAGACGACTTAGCACTGCTCGCGACAGGAAAATGTCTGTCTACTCTTGGTGATCAAAGCGAAAATGATTTATCCATGGTCAATACCTGGACTAAGAACTGCGGACTTATCGTCAATCCACAGAAGACAGAATTGATTCTTTATACCCTATCCTAAGGGTATATTAAGTTTGACACATAGTTTGTAACATAGAGAAATAATCGAGATAGACCCTATAAAGTATATATATTCGTGATCAGCATCAATAGCGAAATCGATTGAGCGATGACCGTCCGTCCGTCCGTCCGTCCGTCCGTATGTCACCGCTTTTTGGGCCTTAAATTTTGAGCTAGGACGATGAAATTTCATATCTGGGCTTCTGAGAAAAAGATACAGTACAAGTGTAAAAATTTTTGAAATCCGCCCACTGCCACGCCCACTTTTTCATAACTTCACTAAATTATATGAAACCGAAAAATTTTGTTAAGACCAAATATTTAGGCATTCAGATTCCCTACAATCCACCCATACAAAAGTTTTGGCCACGCCCACTTTTTGGGGGCGTTTTCATCACAAAACCGAGTTTTGGGCCTTCAATTATTAACTAGGACGCTGAAATTTCATATCTGGGCTTCCAAGAAAAAGATACAGTACAAGTGTAAAATTTTTTTACATCCGCCCACTGCCACGCCTACTTTTTTATAACTTCACTAAATTATATGAAACTGAAAAATTTCGTTAAGACCAAATATTTAGGTATACAGATTCCCTACAATTCACCCATAGAACAGTTTTGGTCACGCCCACTTTTTGGGGGCGTTTTCATCAAAAAACCGATTTTGATAAAATTTTACATGTAACATCCTCAAATGTTCGACATTATAGCTATATTTGAGTATAAAATGCAATTTTACCACGCCCACTTAATAGAGAGGAGGATAGGGTATCATACGATCCGTTCCAGACGGATTGTAGCTTTTCTGTATGTTTTTACAAACAAAAGGACAATACCGGAATTCAAAATGCCATCAATAAAGGAAAGGGCAAAGAAAGCAATGATAGCATATCATGCCTGCAACAGGATATTCGGTAAAACCTGATGTGCAAGCTCTAAATTCATCATGTGGCTTCACACGGTAGTAGTAAGACCGATACTGGCAACTTGGTCTGGTGGTAAGCGACGAAAAAAGCCACCAACTTATTATTATGACAAAATTTCAAATTCAAAGAATGGCCTGCATTGGCACCACTGGGGCAATAGGAAGAAGAACCCCTACAATGGAACTGGAAACAATACTATACCTAAAACCCGTAGACCTCTTTGTACAAGAATCATCCGCAAGTAGTGCCCTTCGAATAAGCCAAACTGGAAGCTGGAAACCCAGTCACAGGTTGCAATGAGGGCATTACCACACGCTGATATTACCTTTCCCTCTACATTACCTTTGTTCGTCCTTTACTTGAATACGCCAGTCAAGCGTGGTCCCGTATCAGCAAGGACATGTGTCAAGAATCGAGAACATTCAACGTCGTTTTCTTCGGTTTGCCCTTCGAGGTCTTTCTTGGAACGACCCAGTTATCCTGCCTCCCTGTCAAAACCGTCTTAACCTTATCAATCTGAATTCACTTGAGAAACGTAAAGATGTTGCAGACATTCTTTTTATTCATCGACTGCTCTCAGGCTCCATCGATTGCGTATCTCTTTACAACTTAATTTTCTTCAACACGGGAAAGTTAACTTACACCTGATCCAGTTCGATTTTAACCGCAACACTCCCAGCCTCAAACTCAATCTTCTTAATCTTTAGCTTTAAGGCATAGCTTTTAACTTAGTTTTTAAGTAAATTGTTAGTTCTTAAGTTAGTTGTAGCTTGTTATTAAGCAAAATAAATAGGGGCCGTCGTCCCCACCAAAATTAAAATTAAAAATTCATTGACAGCCAAGCGGCAATAAAAGCGATTTCTGCATTGACATAAAATCGAAGCTTGTAGGTCGCTATCGGGAAGAGCTACGGGTTCACAGCACGACGTAAGACTTTACTGGATTACCGGACATAAAGGTGTGCCGAGAAATGAAAGAGCTAATGATCTGGCAAGGAAAGGAACATCACTTGAACTAAACGAAGCAGACACTACAGTAAAAATCGTACCCTGTAACCTCAGACAAGCGATTGGGAACAAAATACTTGTAGCAGCAAATGAGAGATGGACCACGCTCGACTCCTGTGTCACAAACAGGAAAATGTGGCCAATCTACAACAAACAAAAAACCGAGAGAATCTTACAAATGAGTAAAAAATCCTTGTTTTCTCTCGTGAGTATAATTACCGGACACAGCATGCTGAAATATCACGCAAAGAAGATGAGACTCAGCACGGACGACCTTTGCAGAGGCTGTGGTGACGAGGAGGTGCATGAGGATACTCCACAATTCCTCTGTCACAGCCCAGCACTCTGTCAAATCAGAAACAAAATTCTAGGAAGACATTTCTTCAAGACATTTCTTTAAAAGATTTGCATAAATTCATAATCGCCTCCGGATGACTTGAAGATCCATAGGTTTTTCATAGGTTCTATAGTATGGGAGTTATAACCCCCAAGGGGCATCACAATGGATCTACATTGATCTAAGTGTGACGGGTGCAAGTTTCTCTTCTCTCGTCAACCCATTAACCTAACCTAACCTAAAGATTTAGCGGCAACCCAAACAGAATATCAAATTTGTGAAGTAAATTTACACGAAATTTCCATAGATGAAGTACTAAAATCTCCAAAAAAGAAGTACATCAGACCGAATGAGCTACTTAAAATTTCTCAACGCAATGCAACAAATAAAATGTTGATACATAAATTTTGGCAAATGCAAGCGAAAATAAATTGAAACATCTCAATGATGAACAATCCTAAACAACCCCAAAAGATAGGGGGTTGGAATTATACTTTCTGTTCGTTTGTTGTTGCACGTTTGCGGATGTTACATGTAAAATTTTATCAAAATCGGTTTTTTGATGAAAACGCCCCCATAAAGTGGGCGTGGCCAAACCTGCTTTATGGGTGAATTGTGGGGAATTTAAATACCCAAATATTTGGTCTGAACAAAATTTTTCGGTTTCATATAATTTAGTGAAGTTATAAAAAAGTAGGCGTGGCAGTGGGCGGATTTAAAAAAAATTTACATATCTACTGTATCTTTTCGTCAGAAGCCCAGATATGAAATTTCAGCGTCCTAGTTCAAAATTTAAATCCCTAAAATCGGTTTTGTGATGAAAACGCCCCCAAAAAGTGGGCGTGGCCAAAACTTTTGTATGGGCGGATTGTAGGGAATGTGAATGCCTAAATATTTGGTCTTAACAAAATTTTTCGGTTTCATATAATTTAGTGAAGTTATGAAAAAGTTGGTGTGGCAGTGGGCGGATTTCAAAAATGTTTGCACTTGTACTGTAACTTTTTCTTAGAAGCCCAGATATGAAATTTCATCGTCATAGCTCTAAATGTAAGGTCCAAAAAGCGGTGACATACGGACGGAAGGTCATCGCTCAATCGATTTCGCTATTGATGCTGATCACGAATATATATACTTTATAGGGTCTATCTCGATTATTTGTCTATGTTTCAAACTACGTGTCAAACTTAATATTCCCTTAGGATAGGGTATAAAAACGATTTGGAACTATGGGATCATTTTGGGATATTTGCAGTCGATGCACAAACCATCTTCCATTATGGATCTAAACAAGGTATTGCAGCGACACCGGATAAAGTACCGGCGAATGTACTCTGTTTCCATTCTATATTATGATTATTCAATAGTTCTAGGTGGATAAACGGAAATGTCGCCTGTGCCACAGTTCTTCCATAGGTGGTGCTGTAAGTTTTGCTGAATTATTTGTCCGTCCGTCCGTCTGAAACGGATCGTATGATACCCTATCCCCCATCCTATCGAGCCCCTTTAAAGTGGGCGTGGCCGTATTGCATTTTCTTTACTGAATTGCGATGATAACTTCGAACGTTTGAGGATGTTACATGTAAAATTTCATCAAAATTGTTTTTTAAATGAAAACGCTCACAAAAAGTGGCCGTGGCCAAAACTGTTGTATGGGTGAAAAGTAGGGAATCTGAATGCCTAAATATTTGGTCTTAACAAAATTTATCGGTTTCATATAATTTAGTGAAGTTATGAAAAAGTGGGCGTGGCAGTCCGCGGATTTGATTAATTTTAACACTTGTACTGCTTCTCCTTCTCAAAAGCCCAGATATTAAATTTCATCCTCCTAGCTCAAAATTTAAGGCCCAAAAAGTGGTGATGGACAGACATGTCTCAATAGTTTCGCTTTTGATACTGATCATGAATATATATATGTATGTATGTATATACTTTATAGGGTCTATCTCAATTATTTCTCTATGTTACAAACTGTGTATCAAACTTAATATACACTTAGGATAGGGTATAAAAACTTCTTAGTATGCATCCGCAACCAGAACTAAGCGCTACCAAAACTTGATTTGCACTGAAAACGAAAATTGAATCAAAGAAATTCAACTTTTTCGCCAGGGCGTTTTGTATTTTGCTTTATCCTTCCCTCATACTTGTTGGGACAGAGAAAGAAAGGCGAAAATTCACACACACGTTTACTGACTTTATCCGTCTGAAATCTGAATGTAGACAGAATAGCAACAAATACACAAAGGAAACAAAATAAATGTTGGGGTTTGTACGATGTTGTTCGTTACTGTGTGTTTTTCGACACCATACCTGCATGATCATAGAGGAAACGAAAAACAGAACAAGTGGAGCCATCTGCATAAAAGAATAGAATTAAACTCGATGAATACCATATTCTACATCTGTATATTTCTTTTGTCTGTGGCTACGGTCAATTTTCGTTTTCAGTGCAAATGAAGTTTTGGTTGCGGATGCATGTTAGAAAGTTTTTTAAGACTATTGCTTTTTTTGCACTTTTAAGTTTCATTGAAGGAAAATCGTTTTAGTCGTATCGTTTTTATCAAAATCTTGAGTTAGTGAAATATCAAGATAACAAGAACTTTCTACATGAGAAGTTCAAAAATATTTTTAAATTTGTGGGAAATCTTTTACGAGACCTGCTGCTAAAAAAAAATTCTAATTGTTAGCCTAATAGATATTTTGTAAGATCGCGAAAAAGTGGTTTCCACCCTCGAAGTATTGTAGGTATTTATTACACTAAAAACATACAGAAAAGCTACAATCCGTCTGGAACGGATCGTCTGATCCCCTTTCCTCCTCTCTATAAAGTGGGCGTGGCGAAAGTGTATTTCGTACTCAAATATGGCTATAACCTCGAACGTTTGAGGATGTTACATGTAAAATTTTATCAAAATCGGTTTTTTGATGAAAACGCCCCAAAAAAGTGGGCGTGGCCAAAACTGTTCTATGGGTGAATTGTAGGGAATCTGAATATCTAAATATTTGGACTTAACAAAATTTTTCGGTTTCATATAATTTAGTGAAGTTATAAAAAAGTAGGCGTGGCAGTGGGCGGATGTAAAAAAAATTTACACTTGTACTGTATCTTTTTCTCAGAAGCCCAGATATGAAATTTCATCGTCCTAGCTCAAAATTTAAGTCCCAAAAAGCGGTGACATACGGACGGACGGACTGATCACGAATATATATACTTTATAGGGACTATCTCGATTATTTCTCTATGTTACAAACTATGTGTCAAACTTAATATACCCTTAGGATAGGGTATAGACATACAGAAAAGCTACAATCCGTCTGGAATGGATCGTATGCTACCCTATCCTCCTTGCTATGTAGCCCTTATAAAGTGGGCGAGGTGATATTGCATTTTGTACTGAAATACGACGTCGAACGTTGATTAAACGTAAAATTTCATGAAAATCAGTTTTTTATGAAAACGTCCCCAAAAAGGGGCGTGGCTAAAAGTGCTATTTGCTATTTCAAAATTTTTTACACTTGTACTGTATCTTTTTCTCAGAAGCCCAGATATGAAATTTCATCGTCCTAGCTCAAAATTTAAGGCCCAAAAAGCGGTGACATACGGACGGACAGACGGTCATCGCTCAATCGATTTCGCTATTGATGCTGATCACGAATATATATACTTTATAGGGTCTATCTCGATTATTTCTCTATGTTACAAACTATGTGTCAAACTTAATATACCCTTAGGATAGGGTATAAAAACGATTTGAAGCACAAACACCGGTACAATTACAACATCCACATCACACAAGATCAACTGAAACAGACAAAAGGAAATTGGGAAAAAAAAAATATTTTTGTTCGAATCATACAGGTTGTTCAGGTGTCCTTCAACTTGTGCGCGCCACCTAAGGCGAGGTCTTCCTCTGCTGCGTTGTCCCTCCGAGTGTGATTCGAAGACTCTTCGGGCCGGAGCACTGGTGTGCATTCACTCTACATGTCCTAGCCATTTCAAACGACTAATGCGCAGTTTTTTGACTAGGTCGATGTCGCTGTACAGCTCGTATAGTTCGTCGTTGAATCTTCTCTTCCAAAGCCCGTCAACGCAAACGGGACCGAATATTTTACGAAGAATTTTTCTCTCGAATCGACCGATGATATCTTCATCCGCTTTTGATGAAGTCCAAGCTTCAGCACCTTAAAGCAGGACTGGGATGATCAAGGTCTTATATAGAGTCTCCTTAGTTGTTCGGGATATAGCCTTATTACTACTCAATTGCCTTCTCAGCCCAAAGAAACAGCGATTGGCAAGAGTTATTCTTCGTTTTATTTCTGCCGATGTGTTATTGTCAGAATTGATAGCAGAGCCTTACCACCTCAAAGTTATAGCTGTCGATTGTGACGTTCTGTCCAATTCATCGATGTTGCGTGTCCCTTCTGGTTGACAGCATATACTTGGTTTTGCAATCGTTTACCGCTAAACCCATTTTGGCAGCTCCCGTTTCATTACTAGCCAACGCACCGGTGACAGCCCACTGTGTTCTTCCAATAATGTCGATATCGTCGGCGTACACTAGTAGTTGCACAGATTTTTGAAAGATTGTGCCTCCGGTGTTGGCTTGTGAGTTTCGCAATATTCGATGTCGATGTTAAAAAAATCACATAACAGCGCGTCACCTTATCTAAATCCTTTTTGGACATCAAAGGTCTCGGTGAGATCGTTACCGACCTTGATGGAGCAGCGAGAATTCTGCATCGTCATTCTGCACAATCTGACGAGTTTGGCAGGGATGCCAAAACTAGACATGGCTCTGTATAACTCGTCTCTATAAATGCTGTCATATGCGGCCTTGAAATCGATAAAAAGATGGTGGGTATCGATTTGGACTTCTTGGGTTTTTTTCCAGGATCTACCGAAGTGTGAAGATTTGATCGATTGTGGACTTTCCTGGTCTGAAACCACACTGATAGGGCCCAATCAGGTTGTTGACAAAGGGTTTCAGACGTTCCCACAGTATGGGAGATAGGATCTTGTACGCGATGTTGAGGAGACTGATATCTCTGTAATTGGCGGAATTGAGGGGATCTCCTTTCTTGTGGATCGGGCAAACGGTGCTGAGATTCCATTCATCAGGCATACACTCATCTGACCAAATTTTAGAAATGAGTTGGTGTATGCTCTCTACCAGGTCATTTCCAGCTGCTTTGAACAGCTCGGCTGGTAAGCCGTCAGGTCCAGCAGCCTTGTTGGACTTAAGTTTGGATATTGCTATCCTGCCAACGTCTTTAGTCTTCGATAAAAATCAGAGGGCTTGCTATCACCCATCTCTTCGCCTGACAACAGTACCTCTATCGTTTTTCCTTCGCTCATTGAATGACGCTCAATGAGTGCTTTTTATACAATATCCTAAGGATATATTAAGTTTGACACATAGTTTGTAACATAGAGAAATAATCGATATAGACCCTATAAAGTATATATATTCGTGATCAGCATCAATAGCGAAATCGATTGAGCGATGACCGTCCGTCCGTCCGTCCGTCCGTCCGTATGTCACCGCTTTTTGGGCCTTAAATTTTGAGCTAGGACGATGAAATTTCATATCTGGGCTTCTGAGAAAAAGATACAGTACAAGTGTAAAAATTTTTGAAATCCGCCCACTGCCACGCCCACTTTTTCATAACTTCACTAAATTATATGAAACCGAAAAATTTTGTTAAGGCCAAATATTTAGGCATTCAGATTCCCTACAATCCACCCATACAAAAGTTTTGGCCACGCCCACTTTTTGGGGGCGTTTTCATCACAAAACCGAGTTTTGGGCCTTAAATTATTAACTGGGACGCTGAAATTTCATATCTGGGCTTATGACGAAAAGATACAGTAGAAGTGTAAATTTTTTTTACATCCGCCCACTGCCACGCCTACTTTTTTATAACTTCACTAAATTATATGAAACCGAAAAATTTTGTTAAGACCAAATATTTAGGTATACAGATTCCCTACAATTCACCCATAGAACAGTTTTGGTCACGCCCACTTTTTGGGGGCATTTTCATCAAAAAACCGATTTTGATAAAATTTTACATGTAACATCCTCAAACGTTCGACATTATAGCTATATTTGAGTACAAAATGCAATTTGGCCACGCCCACTTTATAGAGAGGAGGATAGGGTATCAGACGATCCGTTCCAGACGGATTGTAGCTTTTCTGTATGTTTTTAAATCAGTGTAAGGGGTAAGAGATTCTTTTATTAGAATATCGAAAAAGCTTGCAGCCACGTCTTGTGGTAATGTTTGAACGACATAGTGAAATCTGGACCGTATTATTTCTGATAGCAAACTGTGACTCGACTTGGATGAACCAGATGGCTGGCATCTTTGTCCAGAATTCTGGTAATTTTATTGCGACGGCATTAACGGATTCCCTTGAATCTGATCTAGGATCAATGTTTTCACCGTTCAATGGATTTTCCGCTATGCGGGGGTTTTGAAGCGGTTGATCGAACGTGTTTAAAATTATCTAATAATTGTAATTTGGAATATGCGGATTTATCATTCGAAAGATGGAAAAAAAATTGTTTACTCTTTTGAATTGTTCGGAAGAAAAAAAGGTTTACATTTTTGAAAAACTATCACTGGATTGCGAATGGTAACACGCGGGTAGCAAATTAAGGGTAGCACGTGGCTTTAAAATAAATGTACATATATGTATGTATGTATATCATTCGTTCTATGTATAGTGAGAATAATTCTTATTTATACGTTTATATAATGCAAAATTTATATAATTTGATTATACATATTAGGTGTTGGACTACGGTGTATATACATATGTACATACGCTGTTCTTGTCGATTGTAGCCGTGATGGTGTGGTGCTGTGGTGCTGTACCTGGTGTTGTGTGATACTGGGCCTGATGGTGTGGTGCTGGTCGTGGTGGTGTGGTGCTGTACCTGATAGGCTGAGGTGCTGGACCTGATGGTGTGTTACTGGTCGTGTGGTTTAGTGCTAGTCGTAGTTGTGTGGTGCTTGCCGTGGTGTTTTGATGTTGGTCGCTGATTTTATATTCCGCTGTTGTGATGTTGACTACGCTGGTGTGATGTTGGTTACGATGGAGCTGATGGCGCAAAGTGCGCCCGAGTTGGTGTGGTTGTACGCGGTTGAGGTTATGTGCGCCTTTAATGATGTCTGGTGTTGCCGCGTGGTTTGTGTGCGCGGTTTTTGCGTGCGGGGTCACCAATTTTGTGGTTAAATCACGATGGAAACAACTTCAATACAAATTTCATAATATATTTTATTGTTTAGAAATCCAATTTAACTTTACTTATTTTTACTACTTTAATCCTTTGGCGTCCGACCACCATGACATACTTTTCCAAGTGAAGTGTTACCTACATTTTACTATGTTACCACTTTTATGATTTAAACGACTGCACTCTTTGATGTATGAATTAACTCTAGCTTTATTTTGGTATTGCAATAGATGAAGAAGCAAAGATTGAAAATGTGCTAGAGTGCACGAATGATAATAGTGGGTTTAGGATAGCATAGAGTGGAGCGATTGATTGGGTGTATAGCATAGTGTGGAGTAATGTGCTGAGTGCACAAGTAAAATGATCAGCGGACGTTTAGATAAAAACATTTCCACTGAACAGAGAATTTGCAGAATATGCAAGAATAGCAAAGATATGAAGGAATGACGAATGTATGTAGTATAGGTACATAACACCTCCCTCCTTAAAAATGGGGAAATTGTAAATTTGAAAGTAGATAGAGATGGAAATTATTGAGAAATTACAATTTTCTCTTATCAACTAACTTAATTGAGACATACATATTAAAATCTTAGTTCTATATATTTATGAGTAAATATAAAGGTTAGAATAAAAATTTTTCGGCAATGAAACCTTAGTCGGATGTAGAGAATCCTGGTGATAAGCAGTTCCGGGAAGAGGAAATCGAACGTCTGGAAGATATGTGTGTGGACCTGTACTTTGAAGGTCGTTCGCTTAATTGGTAGGTTGATACGATGTTAACTGGTTGTTCTTGTATTGTTTGTTATGTTATTATTGGTTGAGGATGGCTATTTGTAGATGATGCTTCGAAACACTGATTGTAGATATTGACGAGGCATCCTGGTGAAGATTCGTTTCGCAACAAAATGCTGCATATGATATTAAAAGCGATTATCTTAAGTAGAATTATGAACCAATTTCCATGTTGAATTATATTATGTTTTCCCATCATATGGTTGATTTGATCGTCGATGACTCGTAGTCGATGTGTCGCATGTTTTAGATCGTCAAGTTTTATATTGGTCAAATGAATAGGCGAAAACTGAAGAGTAGATATTGTTTTGTTTATCGAAGACTTAGAACAACAATCGTCTTCGAGAATGTTGAAGTTCGGGATAATATTTTGATAATCTGTACTTATTTTACTGGTAGCTATAAGCTGAACCAGTCAGAATAGGCGCGACATTTTTCTTGAAGCTTGAGAATGCCAGTATTTTCTAGGATTTCGTCAAATATATCTTCGTTTGGACAGTCGATGGTGATCCTCTGTGTTTCACTTAGTACGTATATCCATGTGTTAAATTTGAGGGGCTGCCAGACTTCAATGATGCCTTTGATGGTATTTACTTTACATGTTTGAGGTAGCTTATTATTGACTGCAGTGGATAGTTCTGCAGTCAAAAATTTATTTATGAACAGTTTTTAATTCTTTTTTTTTCTCCTATTATTTCTTTTGTTTTGTAATGAATTTAATTTAATATTTTAAGCATAGTTTACTATTGTTAAATTACTGCAAAAAACCCCACAACTAATGTATAATTACTTATTTATCTAATGGGTCATTCGACACTAGTCTGTATAAGGCTATAGAATGATACCTATTATTTTATTCGCCATATTGTACGCACATGTAATAATAATAATGAATTATCCTTGGAAATAAAATAAATTTAAAAAAAAAAAAAAAAAAGTGAGTAGAGATGTTTCACATATGGGTCTATCCATCGTAGAATATACGAGTTGATTGTGACAGATTAAATCTTCTTCAGATAGTTTTTTTACAAGAATCGAAATTATCTAATTGCTTATACGATTGCTTATTATTAGACAATGCAATAAATTTAAATGTTGGTTCAATATAAACATAAGTTGAAGTATCTTGAAGAGTTGGTAGTGGAATTAATTTATAAACATTATAAATTTGACCAGATGTTAAAGGTATTTGAATTACAAATATTAAACGTTCATTAGAATAGAATGCTTTCAAAGTACTTATTTCTAACAGTTTATAAGCAAAGTTATATTTTAGAGGTAATGGTAACATTTTACCATTCGTCAACATTTTTACATTATTATTGAGTTCGTTTATAAAATTTTTAGGAGAAATGATACATGGATGTATAATATTAGCTTTAACAAGTAGAATTGCAGCACTTAAAAGATCAAATTGTTCATCTAGTTCATTTGTAATATAAGTTAAGTAGTTTATATGATCTAATATTATAACAGAGTTTTCAATAGAATTCTTAGTTTCTTCAAAATTTTCTATAAAATTATTTAATTTTTTAATATTAGTATTAAAAGTTTCTTCGTGTATTTGTAAAACATTAATAGAATCGTTAAAGTTTGAAATTGTATTTGTAATAACTTGTATTTGTTCTTTCATTAATTTTTGTAAGTTTTTATCATCTTCTTCGAATTGTTTTATTCCGTCACCGTAATATTGTGCATCATCTGCGTCAGGAGTTCCAAAAAGCCAGTTTAATACATAACCACCGCCATTAAATATACCGCGTTTCGATCTTTTATTTTCCGGTGATTGATTTAATAAGTGAGATAGAGTTTCTTGTTTTGGAAATAATTTCTGAATTTTTATAGATAAAAATTTTAGTGTTTGAGAGCAATGAAAAGTATAAACTTTTGGGACTTCTGCAGGACATAATGATTGTGCTTGTTGGAATACTCCTTCAATGTTATTTAATTTTTTTGAGTAAAAGGAAATATTAGTATATACGATTAATTCCCAATTATCAGAATGAATTTTATCCACTTTGAAAGGACCTTTGAAGTTTGGGCTAAGCTTTTCGCTTTTACCAAATTTGTTTCATTTGATTCTATGTTAACTTCATCACCTACTTTGTATTTTGGAGAATAAAGATTTTTATCATAATATTTCTTTGAAGTAGCTTTTGAAGATAGCAAATTTTCGCGAGCTATTTGTTGAGCTTTATTTAATCTGTATTTTAGTTGATCATAGTATGAATCATAGGTATACTTGAACTCTGGTTTTGATATAATAGAACTAGGAAGACTTGCTTTGTGACCAAATACTAGTTCATAAGGGGTTAATTTGGTGGATGAATGGTATTGTATGAGAACAGTGCTAATGCAATAAATTTATTCCAGTCTGTTTGATTGCTATTAATAAAATGTTTTAAATAATCTTTTAGAGTTGAATGGGAACGTTCTAACGCACCATTAGTTTGAGGGTGGTAGGCAGTAGCAAAAATTTGTTTAATATGGAATCATTTTGACACACTTTTCATTAACTCCGAAGTAAAGTCTGATCCTTGATCAGTAAGAATAGTTTTGGGTATACCAAACATTGTAATGAAATTAATAAGATTTTCTGCGACAGTTTTAGCTTCATGATTAAGTAAGGGAATTGCATAGGAAAACTTTGTTAGATCATCTTGCATAGTGAGAATATATTTAAAACCATCTTCGCATAATGGCAATGGACCAACAACATCTAGAGCTAGTCTTTCAAATGGTTGGCTGCTAGTACTGGTTATTTCCATAGGAACTTTATGTTTTTTTCTCATTGTTTTATTGACTTGACAAGAAGTACAATTTTTAATATATTTCTTAATATCTTTTCTCATATTTGGCCATTTATATTTAAAAGAAATTCGTCTTAGCATTTTGTGATAACCACAATGTCCTGAAAGTGTAGTCTAATGATTTTCGCGTAGAATTATGGGAATTTGTTCCATAGAAGGATTTTCAATTATGTTGTTATTCATTACAATTTTGATTTTAGAATTTCGAAAGACGAATAAGAGTATTTGTTTGCATTTCTGGTAATTGAATTGGTTGAATTTGTTGACAGGATTTGCAATAGAAATTGAGTTGACACAGTCCTTTTCTAATTGTATTTTTAAGTTTTGCGTTGTATAAAAGAAATCGGCATATGAAGGTTTTTCAAAATACAAATGCTTTATAAAGCAATGATAGAAGAAATTTTCGTTTCTGTTTTTCGATTTAGAAATGGAGAATGGTTCATGAGGCAAATTACTTATGATTTCTGAATTTGTAGACAACGATAATATTTGTTCAGTATAAGGATTTTCTTCATCGATTTCAATTTCATAATCATATTGCTCACGTTTTAGTCTCCATCGAATAAGTTTTGATCCTGGAACTTTGACACTGAATAGCCAAACCAATGGTCGATGATCAGTTACTATTTTAAAACGTCTTCCATACAAGTACGGACGAAAGTGATTGACAGACCAGATGATAGCTAAAAGCACTCGCTCGGTTGTACTGTAGTTAGATTCTGCTCTATTAAGAGTCCTACTGGCGTAAGAAATAGGCAAATCTGAACCCACTTCCCCTTGACTAAGTATGGCGCCAATAGCGTAATTCGATGCATCCGTAGTTAAAACGAATTCCTTCGTAAAATCCGGATTTTGCAATATTGGTTCGGAGATTAATTTTAGTTTGAGCGTATCGAATGCTGTTTGCTGTTCAGAGCACCACTTAAATGAAGCATCTTTTTTTAACAGGCTAGTTAGAGGTCGAGTAATTTTTGAAAAGTTTTCTATAAATCTTCTATTATAGCCGGCAAGGCCTAAAAAGGATTTAATATCTTTAACATTTTTTGGAACTGGAAATTCAGAAATAACTTTGATTTTTTCGGGATTCGGCTTGACTCCATTATTTGTGATTATATGACCTAGATAGACAGCCTCTTTTCTCATAAATTCACACTTGTCTGGTTGCAATTTTAGGTTATTTAGTCGAAGCCTTTGAAATACATTTCGAAGTTTATCTTCATGATCTTTTATTGAGGATGCTTAGATGACTATATCATCTAGATAGACGAAACACTGTGAACCTTGTAAGCCGGTTAGTACGCTATTCATAAGTCTTTGAAAGACTGACGGAACATTTTTCAATCCGAATGGCATACGAACGAATTCATAATGGCCATCGGGAGTTGAAAAAGCCGTTTTAGGTTGATCATCAGGCTTAACTTTTATTTGGTGAAAACCAGAAGCAAGATCAAGCGTTGTAAAATAAACAGAGTGACTTAGTTGGTCTAAAATATCTGCGATATTTGGAAGCGGAAACGCATCACCGATTGTGACGTTATTCAATTATCTATAATCTACGACGACCCGCCATTTTTGTTGACCTGAGGCGTCAAGTTTTTTAGGAACTACCCAAAGTGGGGCAGACCAAGGAGATATAGAGGGCTTAATAATTTCTTGTTTAAACATTTTTGTTATTTGCTTAGTAACTTCAGCTTTATGCTTTTCAGGATAACGGTATGTTTTTGCGGCTATAGGGCTTGAATTATTTGTATTAATCTCATGTTGAATGGCTGTTGTAGCCGTAAGAATATCTCCCTCTAAGTGAAATATATCATTGAATTCTTCACATATATTTATGACATTAGTTTTTTCTTCATTATTTAAATGAGTGAGCCTTAAGTTTTTTTTACAGATTTTGGAGACGATTTGTCTCTGGAAGTAGAGATGGTAGTGGTTCTAACTGACAAGATAGATTTTTAAGAATTATTGGTTTATTTGTCGTATTCAAAATGGAAGCTATAGCGTAGGATTCATTATTAACTTTAGTAATGGCTTTCGATAGATATACACCTTCTTGTATTGATAATTCTGGAATAATACCTTCCTTTAATTCGGGATTTGATATTAGAATCGAAATTAATGTTTCAGTTCGAGGTTCGAGTTTGGTAATATTGGAATTTGATGAAGGTACATGATTATAATTAATTGGAATATTTCTGTTTTTAAAACGAAGACGTTGGAGTTTGTAATCACTAATTGCATCTTGAGATTTTAGAAAATCATTCCCTAATATTCCATCAAACGGAATATTTGATATAGTATTCAATACTTCATGTATGTATGTAATTGATTTTTGTGGGAAATTGAGATTTAGATTGGAATAGCCTGAGGTTTGAATAGGATTATTTTCACTAATTCCGTTTAATAAGATTTGTTCGTCGCGGTAGACGAGAGTTTGTGATTTAAGAGATTGAGCTTTAACTATCGATATATTTGCTCCTGTATCTAAAAGGAGTTTGAGATTATGATTTTTTGAATCAGTACATGGAATTAGAACAAATGAATTTGTGTCAGAAAACAAAATGTTTTCAATTAATTGTCCGTGGTTACCTCGTTTATCTGTCGAGACTCCATTTGGGTAACCGGAATTGGAGACTGTGTGAAGTTTTTTGATACATTTGCAGATTGTTTGTTTTGATTATTATAATTTCTTTTACGACACTCTTCTATTAGGTGCCCCGTTTTTTACAATATTTGCATACTTTTGGATTTGAGGAGTTAGAGGTAGAAGGATTTGAGTTTGAAAAGTTTGTATTCGAAGCTTGATATACTTGCTTTGATTTCTAAGGAATAAAATTGTTAGATGAACTTGGGTTTTGATTTATTTTAGGATTATGACGAAAATGATGTTATGGTACATATTTTGTACCTGTTCCTCTGCAACTGCAATGGATATTGCTTCGTTTAAAGTTTTTAAGTCTCTTATGCGTAAAGCATTGGAAATAGGAGGTAATGTAAAATGCAAAAATCTGTTGAGCGCGATTTCGTTTATCATTTCTATTTTACCGTTAAGATTTAAGTTTGAGTTTTGTTGAGTTGCGTTAATAGTTCGCTTTAGACATGTTTCAACGCGATATACGAATTGGGAAACTGTTTCATTCTGATTTTGTTTGTGAGTAGTTAATTCACATAATAGCTGGGAATAGTGTTTGTTATCTTGATACATGGTTTTAAGGAACGATTTTAGCTCGTCCCAGTTTAAAAAGGTTCGATTGACACAAGCCGCCTTAGCTTTGCCAGAAATTTGAGTAAGTATATAATCAAGCAAGACATATTTTTGATTGGAAGAACGTAAATACTTTGTTGCAATCTGAAATAAAGGAACTTAATTCGTCCCGATTTCCGTCGAATGGTTTAACGAATTTTATTAAAAATGTAATGGGTAATTCTGGAACCTCTGATACAGACGACACATTTTCAAGATCGTCATTATTAAGATTTTCGGTCGACATTGTAATAACACAGTAAGTAACAATACGATTTATTATAGAATAATTATAGTGAGCAATTTACAAGAATAATTATAGCCCAATTTACGATTTACAATTTACAATAACTTACAACTTCATTTTTGACAATGATTAAAATCAAATCAATTTTATTCGAATTTATTTTGTATTTGTATTTTCCTTTTTTTTTGATTTTAGTTTCGATTTGATTTAGACTTCACTTTAGATTTGATTTTGTATTTAACTTTTGACACCACTTGTTATGATTTAAACGACTGCACTCTTTGATGTATGAATTACTTACTTACTTAACGGGCTCCCGACCCGTGAAGAGTCTCTGCCTGAGACACAGCAGCCTTCCACTCTCTTCGATCCCGGGCACGCTGCTTCCAGTTATCTAGACCAAGCGCTCTGGCATCCGCGATAGCTTGATCCTTAAAACGGAGGTTCGGTCTTCCTTGTCTTCTCGAACCTGGGGGCTGTGATTCGAAGATCCTCTTTGCTGGAGCATTATTGTCCATTCGCTCGATGTGGCCGAGCCAGTGTAGTCGACGTGTTTTGGCTTTTTGGACTACATCCACATCCTGGTACAGCTCATAGAGTTCGCGGTTATATCTTCTCCTCCATTCGCCCTCCTCGCATACGGGACCGAATATCCGACGAAGAATTTTTCTTTCGAAAGTGTTCAGTATTTGCTCTGCTTTCCTGCTTATCGTCCAGCACTCGGCTCCATACAGCAGAACTGGCAGGATCAAAGTTTTGTAGAGCATACATTTCGTCTTTCGAGTTAGGAGTTTTGACCCCATTTGTTTCGCCAAACCGAAGTAGCAGCGGTTTCCTAGGGTAAGTCTTCGTCGAATCTCCACTAAGTTGTCATTCGTGGAGTTGATATTTACTCCGAGGTAGGTAAACTCCTTAACCACTTCGAAGTTACTGTTGCCAACAGTGACGTTTTGTCCTAGGCGGTGGATGTATGAATTAACTCTAGCTTTATTTTCGTGTTTGAATAGATGAAGAAGCAAAGATTGAAAATGTGCTAGAGTGCACCAATGATAATAGTATGTGTAGGATAGCATAGAGTGGAGAGATTGAAATGAGTGGGTGTATAGCATAGTGTGGAGTAATGTGCTGAGTGCACAAGTAAAATGATCAGCGGACGTTTAGATAAAAACATACAGAAAAGCTACAATCCGTCTGGAACGGATCGTATGATACCCTATCCTCCTCTCTATAAAGTGGGCATGGCCAAATTGCATATTGTACTCAAATATAGCTATAATGTCGAACGTTTGAGGATGTTACATGTAAAATTTTATCAAAATAGGTTTTTTGATGATTCAGTATTCAGATTCCCTACAATTCACCCATAGAACAGTTTTGGCCACGACCACTTTTTGGGGGCGTTTTCATCAGAAAACCGATTTTGATAAAATTTTACATGTAACATCCTCAAACGTTCGAGGTTATAGCTATATTTGAGTACAAAATGCAATTTGGCCACGCCCACTTTATAGAGAGGGGGATAGGGTATCATACGATCCGTTCCAGACGGATTGTAGCTTTTCTGTATGTTTATACCCTATCCTAAGTGTATATTAAGTTTGACACATAGTTTGTAACATAGAGAAATAATCGAGATAGACCCTATAAAGTATATATATTCGTGATCAGCATCAATAGCGAAATCGATTGAGCGATGACCGTCCGTCCGTCCGTCCGTATGTCACCGCTTTTTGGGCCTTAAATTTTGAGCTGGGACGATGAAATTGCATTTCTGGGCTTCTGAGAAAAAGATACAGTACAAGTGTAAAAATTTTTGAAATCCGCTTACTGCCACGCCCACTTTTTCATAACTTCATTACATTATATGAAACCGAAAAATTTCGTTAAGACCAAATCTTTAGGCATTCAGACTCCCTACAATCCACTCATACAATAGTTTTGGCCACGCCCACTTTTTGGGGGCGTTTTCATCATAAAACCGATTTTTGGGACTTAAATTTTTAACTAGGACGCTAAAATTTCATATCTGGGCCTTTGACGAAAAGGTACAGTAGAAGTGTAAATTTTTTTTACATCCGCCCACTGCCACGCCTACTTTTTTATAGATTCACTAAATGATATGAAACCGAAAAATTTTGTTAAGTCCAAATATTTAGGTATTCAGATTCCCTACAATTCACCCATAGAACAGTTTTGGCCACGCCCACTTTTTGGGGGCGTTTTCATCAAAAACCCGATTTTGATAAAATTTTACATGTAATATCCTCAAACGTTCGAGGTTATAGCCATATTTGAGTACGAAATGGAATTTGGCCACTCCCACTTTATAGAGAGGAGGATAGGGTATCATACGATCCGTTCCAGACGGATTGTAGCTTTTCTGTATGTTTTTTTTTACCCTTGAATTTTCCTTTAAATGGTCCTTTTATTGATAGGAACCGTTAGTCGTTGCGGTATATTTATACCCTATCCTAAGGGTATATTAAGTTTGACATATAGTTTGTAACAGAGAAATAATCGAGATAGACCCTATAAAGTATATATATTCGTGATCAGCATCAATAGCGAAATCGATTGAGCGATGACCGTCCGTCCGTCCGTCCGTCCGTATGTCACCGCTCTTTGGGCCTTAAATTTTGAGCTAGGACGATGAAATTTCATATCTGGGCTTCTGAGAAAAAGATACAGTATAAGTGTAAAAATTTTTGAAATCCGCCCACTGCCACGCCCACTTTTTCATAACTTCATTAAATTATATGAAACCGAAAAATTTTGTTAAGACCAAATATTTAGGCATTCAGACTCCCTACAATCCACTCATACAAAAGTTTTGGCCACGCCCACTTTTTGGGGGCGTTTTCATCATAAAACCGATAGATATACACCTTCTTGTATTGATAATTCTGGAATAATACCTTCCTTTAATTCGGGATTTGATATTAGAATCGAAATTAATGTTTCAGTTCGAGGTTCGAGTTTGGTAATATTGGAATTTGATGAAGGTACATGATTATAATTAATTGGAATATTTCTGTTTTTAAAACGAAGACGTTGGAGTTTGTAATCACTAATTGCATCTTGAGATTTTAGAAAATCATTCCCTAATATTCCATCAAACGGAATATTTGATATAGTATTCAATACTTCATGTATGTATGTAATTGATTTTTGTGGGAAATTGAGATTTAGATTGGAATAGCCTGAGGTTTGAATAGGATTATTTTGACTAATTCCGTTTAATAAGATTTGTTCGTCGCGGTAGACGAGAGTTTGTGATTTAAGAGATTGAGCTTTAACTATCGATATATTTGCTCCTGTATCTAAAAGGAGTTTGAGATTATGATTTTTTGAATCAGTACATGGAATTATAACAAATGAATTTGTGTCAGAAAACAAAATGTTTTCAATTAATTGTCCGTGGTTACCTTTATCTGTCGAGACTCCATTTGGGTAACCGGAACTGGAGACTGTGTGAAGTTTTTTGATACATTTGCAGATTGTTTGTTTTGATTATTATAATTTCTTTTACGACACTCTTCTATTAGGTGCCCCGTTTTTTACAATATTTGCATACTTTTGGATTTGAGGAGTTAGAGGTAGAAGGATTTGAGTTTGAAAAGTTTGTATTCGAAGCTTGATATACTTGCTTTGATTTCTAAGGAATAAAATTGTTAGATGAACTTGGGTTTTGATTTATTTTAGGATTATGACGAAAATGATTCGTGAAATGCTTGGTGTTTTGGTACATATTTTGTACCTGTTCCTCTGCAACTGCAATGGATATTGCTTCGTTTAAAGTTTTTAAGTCTCTTATGCGTAAAGCATTGGAAATAGGAGGTAATGTAAAATGCAAAAATCTGTTGAGCGCGATTTCGTTTATCATTTCTATTTTACCGTTAAGATTTAAGTTTGAGTTTTGTTGAGTTGCGTTAATAGTTCGCATTAGACATGTTTCAACGCGATATACGAATTGGGAAACTGTTTCATTCTGATTTTGTTTGTGAGTAGTTAATTCACATAATAGCTGGGAATAGTGTTTGTTATCTTGATACATGGTTTTAAGGAACGATTTTAGCTCGTCCCAGTTTAAAAAGGTTCGATTGCTAGAAATTTGAGTAAGTATATAATCAAGCAAGACATATTTTTGATTGGAAGAACGTAAATACTTTGTTGCAATCTGAAATAAAGGAACTTAATTCGTCCCGATTTCCGTCGAATGGTTTAACGGATTTTTTTAAAAATGTAATGGGTAATTCTGGAACCTCTGATACAGACGACACATTTTCAAGATCGTCATTATTAAGATTTTCGGTCGACATTGTAATAACACAGTAAGTAACAATACGATTTATTATAGAATAATTATAGTGAGCAATTTACAAGAATAATTATAGCCCAATTTACGATTTACAATTTACAATAACTTACAACTTCATTTTTGACAATGATTAAAATCAAATCAATTTTATTCGAATTTATTTTTATGTATTTTCCTTTTTTTTTGATTTTAGTTTCGATTTGATTTAGACTTCACTTTAGATTTGATTTTGCATTTAACTTTTGACACCACTTGTTATGATTTAAACGACTGCACTCTTTGATGTATGAATTAACTCTAGCTTTATTTTCGTATTTGAATAGATGAAGAAGCAAAGATTGAAAATGTGCTAGAGTGCACCAATGATAATAGTATGTGTAGGATAGCATAGAGTGGAGAGATTGAAATGAGTGGGTGTATAGCATAGTGTGGAGTAATGTGCTGAGTGCACAAGTAAAATGATCAGCGGACGTTTAGATAAAAACATACAGAAAAGCTACAATCCGTCTGGAACGGATCGTATGATACCCTATCCTCCTCTCTATAAAGTGGGCATGGCCAAATTGCATATTGTACTCAAATATAGCTATAATGTCGAACGTTTGAGGATGTTACATGTAAAATTTTATCAAAATAGGTTTTTGATGAAAACGCCCCCAAAAAGTGGGCGTGGCCAAAACTGTTCTATTAGTGAATTGTAGGGACTTCACTAAATTATATGAAACCGAAAAATTTTGTTAAGTCCAAATATTTAGGTATTCAGATTTCCTACAAATCACCCATAGAACAGTTTTGGCCACGCCCACTTTTTGGGGGCGTTTTCATCAAAAAACCGGTTTTCATGAAATTTCACATGTAACATCCTCAAACGTTCGACGTTATAGCCATATTTGAGTACCAAATGCAATTTGGGCATGAGCACTTTATAGAAACGAGGATAGGGTATCATACGATCCGTTCCAGACGGATTGTAGCTTTTCTGTATGTTTTTAAAATAAAATCGATTTTGCTCTTCAAGGCAATAGTTCAGAGATTGGGTTAGCTTTGATGGTCTCATAGCTGTAACTGTTGATCCCAAAGGTTCAGTTAAGCCAGACAAAAATGTGTTTAGACACATCTCTTTGTGCATCGCTTTCTTAGCTTCGACTACTTTGTTATGAATTTCGTGTATTCGAACATGATTCATCATTGTCGAAAATATGTTAATAATCTGAGAATAGAAGATTTCAATAGAATCTCCGTCTTGCCGAATTAAATTCAGGTCTCTTATAAGACTTTACGCTTGTCCGCGTAGTGAATAATCAGAGTCTGCTAAATTTCCTTCCACTCTAAAGGTGTACTACGTGTAAAATAGATGAATAATTAAAACACAATACATATGTACATATATGTTTCCACTTATTAATGTACTCGCCAATGTACCAGTGTTAACACGTCCGATCGCTGTCGCTCTCAACTTACGACTCTCTCACAAGCGTCAGCTTGTGTACACATATACTCTCTTCTTTATTTTAATTTTCGAAATACACAACTATGCTTTCCATAGTAGTGCTTCAATTACATGACCATAAAGCTTTTACAAAATGAATTCATAGATAAAGTAAATTAAAAGAAACTTCACGAAACAACTAGTTATAACAAAAATTCAATAATAATAGTAATGGTAATAATCTACTGAACAATCCATAGTCCTAGATACATAATCCCAAATTACTTAGTGTTTAGCTTAGAGTCAACATCATTTACGTCTTCTACGGCCTCACCACTCCGAATTAAGTCATCATCTAACACTTTCCAAGAGCCGTCCACCTTCTTTAGATGAACCACATTTCTTCGATATTCCTTACCGGTTAAGTCATTCCTTACTTGCACATCTCCGCCCTTTATATTTTTTATGGTATGTGTGTGTGGTGGGGTTAAATTTCTTTGCCTATATCTTTGTTTTGTTTCTTCACAAAAGCTTTATTTTACTTAGAACAACGAATTCATTTATTATTAATTCAATTAACTTATTTATAAAAGAAACAGAAATTATGAAATTATGGAATGATGATTATCGGATTCGTAGATACGTGCGGATTGGCGTGGGAGGTCTCGTGCCGCTCGCTGCTGGAACCAGAGGTCGAAGAAAGAAGAAAAAGAAGAAGAAGATTTGACAGGTCATTCGTCTAGAAAGCCGGAAATGCACGACAATTAGCGATTGTCAATTGCAAAACCGGTGGTGCCAAATACAACAGCTTCCCTCACACCTACTGAGGATAAAATCGAATCCGCTTTGTCCTTAAGCCCTCAGAACGTCTTAGCTCCGGAGATAAGAAATCGGTAGAGTGTTGAGGTGATTTCGAGGCGTTCCCACGATTATCGTACGCAACTATTGGAGTGGAGCGATGTAGTTCTTCAGAATCTACTTCTGATGGAGGGGGGTCTGGAGACCTGAGTTCAATAACTGGAGGTGTCTGTGGAGACTCCAAGATGAGTGAGTCGCTATTGTCTTGACCTCCTTTACTCGACACTTGCGGAAACTCTGAAACTAGCGGTGGATTACTTGTAATGTAACTATCACTTGCCTGGGAATCCGCTACAAACGATTTCGTCCCTCTAATTGCTGCTCTGCTACGTATTTGGTTCTGATGACGACGCCAAACACCAAACTCTGTTTCCACGCGGTACATTCGCCTTCCCATTGACTTTAAGATAACTGCTTTCACTCAGCTCTCCGTTCGAAGGTATTGCCGAACGAAAACCAGTTCACCTTCCAAGAATTTGATCGTGTCATATTTAGGTACGTCATTCTGGAGTTCTCCTGTCTACGATGTCTACGACCATGCAAAATCTCCGCTGGTGACTTCACGTGGCTGCCCGGAGATGAACGAAAGGTAGATAGAAAAAGCTGCAGAGCATCGCCATGCGATCTATCGCATAGATTTTTTTTAAGCGATGTTGAAAGGTGGGGATGTTATGTGACGAATTGAATGGTTGATGCAAAACTCTTGGAATTCTGACGATCTGAACTGTGGCTCATTGTCAGACACAATCGTTTTGGGTAGTCCTTCTAGGGAAAAAACTGATCTTAGTGCACTGATGGTAGCTTTCGATGTTATTAACTGCATCCTGACAACGAATGGGAACTTTGAGAAGGAATCTGCGATGATAAGCCACATATATTTCTCGAAGGGCCCCGCGAAATCAACATGGATTCGATCCCAGGCTGCATCGGCAGCGGGCCAGCTGGAATACTCCTTTGATGACTGATTCGTGTTAAGCTGACAAGCGTTGCATTGACTGACAGTTTGATGAATCATCTCATTGTGACGGCGGCCATTTCTCCTTCTTCATTCTGGTTTCTCCCCAGTGACCCCCATGCAGCAACGAAAGCACCCTTGGTTGAAGACTAGCCGGTACTACTACTCTGGGGTTGTTCGTCTGCAATAAAAGAACGTTAGCACACACAAATAAGCTAAACCTGCGACGAAAAAAAGGTATTAAATTCGTCTCATCATTTGGAAGATGTATAGGCCAACCATTGAGGACATAATGGAAAACCCGACTGATTGCGAGATCCTGCTTTGATTGCTTGGCTAAAGTTAATGCGTTCATGGGAAAATCCTCTATTACAGCCTTGTATATAACGTCTACATCCTGACATGATGTTTCATCTGATCTGTCGAATTCCACGTCTGGTCCGGCTGGCAAGCGAGAGAGTCAGCGTTACCATGTAGCGCTGTTGGACGATAGCGTATAGAGTAAGTATAACTCATCAATGTAATTGCCCAACGCTGAAGTCGTTAAATAGACATCTGTGGAAGTTTTTTGCTAGGGTTGAAAATGGTAACCAGTGGCTGGTGGTCAGTGATGAGCTAAAACTGGCTACCAAATAAGTATTGATAGAATTTGTTTACCCCGTAAATAATAGAGAGGTCCGTCCGTATGTCACCGCTTTTTGGGCCTTAAATTTTGAGCCAGGATGATGAAATTTCATATCTGGGCTTCTGAGAAAAAGATACAGTACAAGTGTAAAAATTTTTGAAATCCGCCCACTGCCACGCCCATTTTTCATAACTTCACTAAATTATATGAAACCGAAAAATTTTGTTAAGACCAAATATTTAGGCATTCAGATTCCCTACTGTTATGTATTAATGTGTATCATGCATAACCCTAGGTCCTAACAGGCCTACATTGTAATGATAAGTAGTACGTAAGTTATTAAGTATAAGTCAGTCATGTAAGAACTCTCTATGAATAAAGAAATAAAAGCTGCTCTTCTATTTATACCCTATCCTAAGGGTATATTAAGTTTGACACATAGTTTGTAACATAGAGAAATAATCGAGATAGACCCTATAAAGTATATATATTCGTGATCAGCATCAATAGCGAAATCGATTGAGCGATGACCGTCCGTCCGTCCGTCCGTCCGTCCGTATGTCACCGCTTTTTGGGCCTTAAATTTTGAGCTAGGACGATGAAATTTCATATCTGGGCTTCCAGGAAAGAGATACAGTACAAGTGTAAAAGTTTTTTACATCCGCCCACTGCCACGCCTACTTTTTTATAATTTCACTAAATTATATGAAACCGAAAAATTTTGTTAAGACCAAATATTTGGGTATTTAGATTCCCTACAATTCACCCATAGAACAGTTTTGGTCACGCCCACTTTTTGGGGGCGTTTTCATCAAAAAACCGATTTTGATAAAATTTTACATGTAACATCCTCAAATGTTCGACATTATAGCTATATTTGAGTATAAAATGCAATTTGGCCACGCCCACTTTATAGAGAGGAGGATAGGGTATCATACGATCCGTTCCAGACGGATTGTAGCTTTTCTGTATGTTTTTATTATATGACCCATTGCGTAGGTGAAGTACATAATATTTTGGCGACGAGGATGGTGGCGCGATAAATTAACAGTAAAAACAAAAAAAAAACATACAGAAAAGCTACAATCCGTCTGGAACGGATCGTATGATACCCTATCCTCGTTTCTATAAAGTGCTCATGGCCAAATTGCATTTTCGAACGTTTGAGGATGTTACATGTAAAATTTCATGAAAATTGGTGTTTTGATGAAAACGCCCCCAAAAAGTGGGCGTGGCCAAAACTGTTCTATGGGTGAATTGTAGGAAATCTGAATGCCTAAATATTTGGTCTTAACAAAATTTTTCGGTTTCATATAATTTAATGAAGTTATGAAAAAGTGGGCGTGGCAGTGGGCGGATTTCAAAAATTTTTACACTTGTACTGTATCTTTTTTTCAGAAGCCCAGATATGAAATTTCATCGTTCTAGCTCAAAATTTAAGGCCCAAAAAGCGGTGACATACGGACGGACGGTCATCGCTCAATCGATTTCGCTATTGATGCTGATCACGAATATATATCCTTTATAGGGTCTATCTCGATTATTTCTCTATGTTACAAACTATGTGTCAAACTTAATATACCCTTAGGATAGGGTATAAAAAGACAAAAAAAGCGGGTGCTTCAGTGCATTTTTTTTATAAAAAAAAAAAAAATATTAAACAGTTCAAATGCCGAATGACGATAAAAAAAGTGACATAGCCAATAAAATGAGTGTCGGTAATTTTCGTGGAAATATTGATCCATTTATAATGGACAAAGACGACTTTGAACAGTATTCCGATCGTTTAAACCACATTTTTGTATTAAACGGGATTGGTTCATCTGCAAGCGAAGAGAAGCAAAAAGTTTCAATTTTTGTGTCATTTGTGGGAGCAGATTTATATAAAATTTTAAGAACCCTTATTTCACCCAAATCTGAATGGGACTATACATATGAAAAGTTAATAAAGATATTGAAGCAATATTTCAAGCCAAAAGTAAATGTGAGAGCAGAGCGGTTCAAATTTATGTCTCGTAAGCTTCAGGATGGTGAAAGCCTGCAGGATTTTATTGTGGAATTAAAATCACTAGCCGAAAACTGCGAGTACAACACATTTTTGGATCAGGCGCTGTGCGATAAGTTCATTTGGTCACAAAGAAATGTGGATATCCAGCGGCGACTTTTGAATGAACCACTCGACAAATCTTTCAATGAAATCTGCGAGGGAGCGCTTACAATGGAGTCTACCCAAAAGGACGTCAGGGACATTCAATCATCTTTTCCGTCCCTTAGTCTGGAAGCTGATCAGAATTGGATTGGACGTGGTAGGTTTCCAAAAAGAAATGTCAACCGTCGACATTCAAGAAGCAAAAGTCGTAATGATCAAGGTTATGTTGCTTCGGCACGTGCAAAAAGACCAAACGACAAAATCACATGTTTCCGATGTCAAGAGGTGGGCCACTATGCTTACGAATGCAAGCAAAATAAAGTTAGGTATAATAGAAATAGATATCAAAACAAAAGTTATAAAAAAGTCAATTACATTGATAATTCTCAACAGTTGTCAAATTTAACCTTGGGTAACATTTCAATAAATTCCTTAAATTATGATTACATAGCTCCTCTCATTATTTCTTTGCATGTCAATAACATTAAGATAAATATGGAGATTGATTCAGGTGCATGTTTCTCTGTTCTCTCTGAAAGCATGTATTTAAAATTGTTTAACAAATGTGCTCTAAAAACGTTTGATAAAACCCTTAATCTCATAACAGGTGAAAATGTTGTTGTTGTTGGACTTATTGAGGTTGCGGTGAATGGGTTATTAGATGGCAAAATGTATTGGCTTGATTTGGTAGTTGTGAGAACGGTAAAAGTATTTACGCCTCTGTTAGGAAGAAATTGGATGAACAAACTATTTAAGGGCTGGAAAAATAATTTCATGGTGAACGGCGTAAATTTGTCTTGTGACAAAATAAAAGCGGATATTATTGCAGCTTTTCCACGGGTGTTTAACGACGATTATTGTACTATTATTAAAGATTATATGGCTGATATTGTGCTTGATCAGAATGCATCCCCAATATTCCATAAGCCATACACAGTCCCGTATGGATTACGGGGAAAGGTAGAAAAAGAACTGGATAGATTAGTGGGTGTAGGGATCTTAAAACCTGTTAGACACAGCGAGTGGGCCACACCAATTGTGATTGTCGAAAAGAAAGATGGAACAGTACGAATCTGCATGGACTGTAAGGCGACTATTAATAAATACGTTCGGGCTGATCATTACCCGATACCTAGGATTGATGATATTTTAGGTAGTTTTCAAGGATGTTCTCATTTTTGTATACTAGATTTGGCAGGTGCGTTTCAGCAGGTTGCATTATCTGATCAGTCGCAAAAGTACGTCACAATAAACACCGAAAAGGGTTTATTTCAGTACACTAGGCTTCCATTTGGAATAAAATGTGCTCCGTCAATTTTTCAATATGTCATAGACAATATCTTAAAGCTCCCAAATAGAGCGAGAAGCTCTCGCGGTAATTTTTAGTGTAAAACGTTTTCATAAATACATTTATGGTCGCCAAATTGTGATTTACAGTGATCATAGACCTCTTGAAGCAATATTTGGCGAAAAGAAGAATAATGCTATTACCGCTGCGAGATTACAACGGTGGGCCTTAATACTTTCACAGTACGATTATAAGATCAGATATAGGAAAGGCTGTGATATGAAGAACGCCGATGCTCTATCCCGTTTGCCAATGAATATTCCTACTGATGTAGGGAATACTATGGTTAATTTTTTTAACATTAGAGGTGGTTTACCTTTAAGTGCAAGTGATATTGCTTCTGAATCATCTAAAGATACGATTTTGAGCAAGGTAATCTCGTTTGTGCGCTTAGGATGGCCAACTAATTTTGAGACCAGCGTTTTACAAAGAATAAGTAATAGGAAAATGGAGTTTTCTATTTCTAATGAGGGTTGTCTAATGTTAGGATATCGAATAATAATTCCAGATTCGTTAAAGGGCAGAATGCTTGAGCTTTTGCATGAAGGTCATCTAGGAGTTGTACGAATGAAACAGATGGCCCGAAGTATAATGTGGTGGCTGAATTTGGATCGAGATATAGAGCAATATGTCCGAACGTGCGATGCGTGTCAACAGGAAAGTAATAAGGCAGGTCTTATTCCCTTAACAACTTGGGCTACTACATCTTATCCATTCGAGCGAATACATATTGACTTCCTACATTTCAAAGGAAACGTATTATTTTTGTTAGTTGATACGTTTTCACGGTGGATAGATGTTCATATTATGCGAAAAACAACAGCAACCGATGTTATAGCTGTTTTTAGGAAGATTTTTTGTATTTTTGGTCTACCCAAACAAATTGTTTCGGACAACGGTCCCCCTTTCGGGTCAATCGAGGTTGCGAAATTTTGTAAAGCAAATAATATTATTTTAACTACAACTCCACCGTATCACCCTCAATCGAACGGCAGCGCCGAAAGAGCCGTTCAAACATTAAAATCAATTTTAAAAAAGTATTTTCTAGATAAGAGTATTAAACATTTACCTATTCAAGTTCATCTTGATAACTTTTTATTTAAGTACCGCAATGTATTGTCAACTACTACGAACCATTCACCTGCTGCCTTGATTTTTAAATACAGACCTAGAACTATTTTGGACACAATTAAGCCTACAATCGATGAAAATAATAACATGATAATGCCTGAAAAACATACCAAAAGTTTTAAACAAGTAGAAAAACAACAACATATTCATCTGCAAAAAAAAAAGTACAATAAAGTTGACAGTTTGAAAAAAATCAAGCTGTATGGTATCGCTGCAGCTATGACAATTTTGTGCGATGGATTCCAGCGGTTATTATTAATAAAATTTCAAATGTAGTATATCTTGTAAGACTAAATGGCACAGTTCGAAAAGCTCATGGTCATCAATTGAGACCTCGATTTTGCGTCAAATAAAAGTTTGATAAACCCTAATAATACTACGGAATTAGTACCTTTGAATTCAAGCTTTAGAGAGAGAGAGGAAAGCCCAGTAACAAAGATTGTCGCGGAAGAAACTAACCAACATGTACCCATAGCCTTAAGCAAAGGTATTAGGCAAAAAAAGAAACTAAATAGATTAAAATAAAAATAATAAATACATATACATGTGTGTACAAAATGAATTGAATTTATGTACATAAGGTAAGCATACATAACGAATTATTGTAAATAAAATATGAATAAAATATGCACTAAAGGGGAAAGGAGTGTTATGTATTAATGTGTATCATGCATAACCCTAGGTCCTAACAGGCCTACATTGTAATGATAAGTAGTACGTAAGTTATTAAGTATAAGTCAGTCATGTAAGAACTCTCTATGAATAAAGAAATAAAAGTTGCTCTTCTATTTTTATTATATGACCCATTGCGTAGGTGAAGTACATAATACCTACAATCCACCCATACAAAAGTTTTGGCCACGCCCACTTTTTGGGGGCGTTTTCATCACAAAACCCATTTATGGGCCTTAAATTTTTAAATAGGACGCTGAAATTTCATATCTGGGCTTCTGAGAAAAAGATACAGTACAAGTGTAAAATTTTTTTACATCCGCCCACTGCCACGCCTACTTTTTTATAACTTCACTAAATTATATGAAACCGAAAAATTTTGTTAAGACCAAATATTTAGGCATTCAGATTCCCTACAATCCACCCATACAAAAGTTTTGGCCACGCCCACTTTTTGGGGGCGTTATCATCAAAAAATCTATTGTGATAAAATTTTACATGTAACATCCTCAAACGTTCGACATTATAGCTATATTTGAGTACAATATGCAATTTGGCCATGCCCACTTTATAGAGAGGAGGATAGGGTATCATACGATCCGTTCCAGACGGATTGTAGCTTTTCTGTATGTTTCTTTTGGGCTTCGTTCAGGGTTTTTGAGGCGAAAGCTATGGGCTTTTCTGATCGTTCGGGGTAAATGTGCGATATCACCGCCCCAATTCTGTGCGAAGATGTATCTGTTGCCAAGGTAATAGGTAAGCCTTCTTGGAGATGCCTGAGGCTTGATACGCTCATAAGTTTTTGCTTAAAGATGTTAAACACTCGCTGTTGATCTTTGCCCCATACGAAATCTGAATGGCTGGAACGCAATTTATTCAGGGGGGCTGCAATTTGTGCGAAGTTTTCTATAAATTAGTTGTAGTAGTTCAGTTTCCCTAAGAAAGCTTCCAGTTCTTTTTTGTTCCTGGGCTGTGGCAAGTCTCTGATGGCACGCAGCCGTGACTCTGACGGGCGCATTCCACTTGCGTCTATCACGTGTCCTAGGTACTCGATTTCACTTTGCGCAAACTTACATTTCTCTAATCGACAGCGAAGGCCATGAGTTTCCAATCTCCCTAAAAATATTTTTAGATTTGTCAAGTGTTGATCGAAGTTTTTCCTGAGACTATAATGTCATCCAGATACGTAGTACAGAAACTCAAATCGGCTGTTAATTGTTCCACGTACCTTTGAAAAATGCCCGTGGAGCTGGACGTACAAAAAAGGTAACCGTTGGTACTGAAAAAGTCCAAACTCGGTTGAAATGACGCAAAGTTTTTTTGATTGATCATCCATAGGAATTTGAAGATACGTATCAGATATGTAAATCAATTTTAGTGAAAAATCATCCCCCTTGAAGACGATGAAAAAGTTCTTGTATACGTGGCGTGGAATGACGGTCGATTTCAAGCTGCGGGTTTATGTTCACTTTGAAATCGCCGCAAATTCTTATTAAGTCATTCGATTTTTTAACCACGACAATCGGTGTGGCCCACTGGCTAACTTCCACTGGTCGAAGTATGTGTAACTGAATCAATCTGTCAATCTCCGCCTTAACTACAACCTTTTGAGCAAAAGGCACTGGTCGAAATTTGATGAATCGGGGGTGGAAACCTTGTTTCAATGTTAAGTGCTCCACATAACATTTGCTACATCCTAGTCCTGTACTGAACACTGATTTATACTTTTCGCAGAGCGATTTTGCCTTCAGCTCCAGTTCTTCTTTACTTTCGTAGCTTATCTGAAAAGCGAGTTCTTGGTTGTGGCTATTTACAGAGAAGTTAAGTGCCTTGAACCAGTCTAATCTCATTATTGACCTTGTTAGTCGACTGACATTTGGGTTGACCCAAATCAATATAGCAGCGGGGTTACTGCCTGTTTGTTCTGCTTTGGGGAGTGGTTAATGCTTACTACTAATGTTGTTAGAGTCGACAATGAAGACTCGATTGTGTGAAGGAGTCGAACTGTGTGGTGAATCGCCAATCTAGCTGGACAAAATTAAAAAAATCACAAGTTTAGCCAGTTGACTTTAAATCATGTATTGAAAACTTAGCTTGAAAGTTAGCTGTTGTCAGCAGATGCAAGAAGATAACACCGAATAACGTATTTTTTGTGTGAGTTTGGTTGATGATTTAAAACGCTTTGGTGATTTTTTTGTTATAATGTTTTTTTATTATTATTAAGTGTTATTTTAAGGTGAAATGCGGATACTCTACTATGCTCGTGACTGGGCATACACGTCATCCATAGAGTAAGAAGCATCTCATCAGGAACCCGCTAGCCTGCGGATCTCACTTAGAAAACAGGACGGTAGCCTATCTCCAAGCTCGAGCCCAGTCATGAGCTTCTGGAGTTGTCGTTCCTTTGACTCTGCGAATCTAGAAATTAGCTGAGTTTTGATTGCAAGATACTTCTCTTTTGCTAGCGGTGTTTGGACCAAGAACGAGACTTCGATTAATATTTCTGGGTCTAACGAAGCGATGACGTCGTTAAAACGGGTGTTGTCGGCGAGTATTTGGTGGGTGTGAAAAACTGGTTCCACTTGCACGAACCAAAGATCCGGATTGACTTTCCAGAGTGCAGGAATTCTCAATTTTTTAATGCTGCGATTTTTTCAACCTCAGTTTCAGAGTAAGGAAGAGCTGACGACTGTAATGACTTTGAATTTTCTGTCCCAGCACCAGAAGGATTGAAAACTGCACTCTGATTTCCAGCAGTTTCAGCAATCGGATTCATCATGACGTATGGATGTAACTATTGATGAAGCAGAGCGATGTAGTTAGCACTAACGGTAGGTGTGTGTAGTACAATGGTGATCAACCGCTACAGTACGTGTGTGTATGCACATGCAGGTACGCACGTGACGCATAGGAAAAGGTGCGCAGATAACACAAAAGTGCGGGCCTTGCTCGTGATCACAAAAACAAACTTTTGTTTGACAAGTATATAAGTGACGCAATAGGGATTGTATGTTCTATTTTCCCAAATCACGTCGGGGTCACCAACTATAGGTATTCGTTAAAGCACTTATTTTATTTATATTTATTCTTTATTTATACTCTTTATAAATCTATTTATTTCTGCATATAATTATGTCTTAATTCTAAAACCAGTCCAGACGTGCCAAATGTAAGAAATCGAATCGAAGGCGCCATCTAGCTCTTAATATAATTAATGGCGCCGTCAGCAGTGTCGAAATCTATATATGTTATTTAGCTAAGGTATTACTATACCGTGGTATCAATATCATCAGTCTGTCCCCCACTTAAGTGAAAATAAAATTGGCCCAAAACCTTCACGACTGTTTTATATGGAAAATTATACCCAGGTCCAATCTTTAAACTATTTTTCTGCAAATATATAAAAAAAACTCCTCAACGATGAATAATCTTCCACAACCCAAAAAAGGGTTGCAATTTTCCTTTTACTTTCTGTTCGTTTGTTATTGTTGCACATTCTGATTCATATCATGAAAATGATAAACAAAACATACAGAAAAGCTACAATCCGCCTGGAACGGATCGTATGATACCCTATCCTCCTCTCTATGTAGCCTTTATAAAGTTGTTGGGTATTTTCCCCGATTCAAGGATTAATTACACGCGCGACTTTAAGATAGGGAATTAAATTAAAATAATTACGCCAGAAAAGGAAAATTAATTTAGGGGGAGAGGGGGGGGGGTAGTTTCCGATTTCCTTGCGCTTCCGTTAACTACTGGTTCAGGAAAAAAGAACGGGTCGCGATTCTACCGCGTAGCAATAAAAAAAGCTACGATCGAAAAAAAAGAAACGGCTACGAAGGCTGACCGGATTTGTTTTTTTTTTTTTTGAAACAACTTATGGCTACGAAATAAACTTTACTTATCTTTTTACTCCTGATTCCTCTATCCTTCCACTTGGGGTCCTCTGCATCCTGATTACGTCTATCCTATCCTGTGTACGGGGTAAGTGCGGTATTTCTTAGCCACAATCACTAGGTTATTCTTTTCTTTTATTTTCACTAATTCTCTTTTTTTTGTTTTACTAAGTCCTTTTTTTTCTCAGTCCTTTTGACTTCTCACCAAAACTTCTCACTACTTTTCCTTTTACTTTTTATTCTCGTAACTTTTTCTCACAAATAAATTCTCTTTGTTTTTTTTTACCAAGATAACAAAAAAACTCCTCACTAACGTGATGTCCTTCTCTGGACACGATCAAGCAACAAGTTAGTTCGCCGGGTGGACAGATCCACCCTCTTTGCATTCACACACGCACACATACACACACTTGAGGCGAATTCAGCCATTTGATGTTGTCCATTACGACTTAACTAATGCTTGGAAAATTCGGTTTTAGTGACACATATATAGCAAATTCGATTTTGTGATTTTTAAAATGTTTTTTTCGCGGTTTTGAATAAAATTCACGCCTTTCTACCGCGCCGTCCTTTTTGGCGGGAAAGGGTGCACATGTATTAGTACGGTTGATTTCGCCTCCTTGTAGTCGATTCAGCTACCAGAGCGCAGGGAGTCACATCCAGCGCTCCAGCAGCCTCCCTCGTTGATTCTCTCATTCGACACTCGATATCACGCTAGTGGGGACATATTTAAGACTGTTTGTTTTCGAAATCTAGTGATTGCTTGGGTTCGTACCTAGCCTTCCCCTACATTCAGAACATAATATCAATTAAAATTCCCCTGCGGACCTACCATTTGGAGGGATAGATTATAAAATATACCGCGGGCCCTACCTACCAAGTAAGCCTCCGTAAGACATGACAAACAAGGGAGAAACCCAGGAAGTCGGAAACTACCCTTTACATTATCGATTTGAGTTAAGCAAATTATTTTTAGAATTAAAAATGGCAAAGTTAAGCATTTGAGGTGGTCAGGATGAGTATTCAGGCGATCTGCCTGGCTCTTTCCTGCTTCAGGCTACCTGCCTGGCTCCGAGATAGATGCTTTGTCATCCCCCTTGAGACTTACGAGGATGTGAGCACTGATTGAGAAGTTCAAGCAGGAATGCTCAACGATCGCAAAGCTCTCGGAGGACAACGGAGAAATAGAAAAAGATGGGTCAAAAAGGTGGATGGGTAAGGTTGGGAGGGATGGAACGGATAAGGAATTTCGCGCAATATTTGCACGCAACAAACCCCACCCTTACCTCCGAAGAGAAGAAGTTGGCTTTTCGTAAGAAAAGCCGAAGTAAAAGAAATATCCGAAGTTGGATTACCCCCAAAATACGACACAACAAAGGTAACAGATACTACAGGGAGTCAACACAACTACTGCGTAGGAATCGCCCTTTGGCGCTTCTCCGTGGTCTAGCGCGACTTATTTCCTCTTGTGACTCGCGGTCACCGTTGCATGGCTTGAGATCCTTGACGTGCCATGTACCTCGCTCCTTTCCGGTTTCATCCCGGAGGACATAAGTCCAAGGGGATACCTTCTTGTGGATTATGAAGGGACCGACATACTTCGGTGCCAATTTCGCCGCGTAGTAGTTCGCAGCCTCGGAAAGGGTAAAATTCCTACGCCATACAACCTCATTCGGAAGATATTGGACATCTCTCCGTCTGAGATTGTATGCCCTACTGGCCTTCTTAGAGGCTATAGCTAGCTTCTTCTGATATCTTCCCTAAGTTGACTGAACCTACTTCCTAACTCAGGCATATCTAATTCCCTGACAGCTGGGCTTAGTTCCCTATCTCCTATGCTACTTTCCCTATCTAATGACCTAGAGTCCCTATCTCCTATATCTGTTTCCCTATCTTCCACAGCTGAATTCCTACTATCCCTAACATTTGAAATGGTCCTTACCCGACCGCCGGCGTAAGCAACCATTTCCCTACCAAAATTCGCGTAATAAGGGGAGACACGAAGTACGTCGTGTTCGGACGTACGGATACTGCACGCCACCTTCGCAAGGTGCGTATCCCAGGTGCGATGATTTTCCGAAACGTAAGCGCGAAGTGTGGTTTTGATGATTTGGTTAATCCTCTCGGCGGGATTAGCCTGTGGGTGATAGTATGCAGTGAATTTGATCTGTGAACCATAGGATTCGCAGAGGGTTTTTAGTTCCTTACTCCGGAACTGAGGGCCGTTGTCGGAGATCACAGTTTTGGGTACGCCGAACAAAAGAAATACATGGTCCTCAAGATCCCTACAAACAGAAGCCGCCGTCGCCGACCTAAGGGGAAACAACAAGGGGAACTTGGTGAAGTAATCGACGACGGTTAAAATATATACGAAACCCCTACTCGACCTAGGAAGCGGCCCTACCAAATCGACACAAATAGTCTCCCAGGGATTCGAAATCCCTCTCCTTTCAACCATCCAACCAGCTGGTTTGTCGTTAACCGGCTTCACACTTTGGCATACCCTACAATTCCTAACATACTTGGTAATATCTGACCTCGTTTTATGCCAGTAGTACCGAGCACCTACTCTAGCAAAAGTTTTTCTAACCCCCATATGCCCTGCTAATGGGTTGTCATGACACTCTCTAAGAACCCTAACTCTATCAGATTTTACTACTACCTCCTTCCATTCAGAATTATTGTCATGAACAACCACTTGCTTTGACCTAACAAACTTAAATAAAACACCTCTATCTACTCTCCAAGACGGGTAGGCTAAAGGATTCGATTCTACTTTTGAAACCATCTTAGTGATCCAGGGATCAGGACATTGCTCATCTATCTCTGCCACGGAAGCAACGCTTCTAGAGAGCATATCGGGAACCACGTGCTCCTTCCCTTTCCGATGAATGATTTCAAAATCGAATTGTTGAAGCCTCACCGCCCAACGCGCTAACCTACCACACGGATCCTTGAGATTGCTTAGCCATACTAAAGAGTAATGATCAGTCACAACCCTAAATCGAACACCTTCGATATATGGTCGCAACTTTTCAACAGCCCATAGCACAGCCAAACACTCCTTCTCCGTGGTTGAATAGTTCCTCTCGTTCCTATTCAACGACCTACTCAAATAACAAATTACCTTTTCTCCGTCGTCAAATGTCTGACTTAGCACTGCTCCAACCCCATAGTCCGAAGCGTCTGTTTGTACCACAAACGGCAGCTCAAAATCCGGGCAGGTTAGAATCGGGGCAGTCACTAGGCACTCCTTTGCCTTCTTAAAACTCCCCTCGCACTCGTCAGACCATTTGAACCTGTTGCTCTTCTTGAGCAAGTCGGTCAACGGTTTTACCAAAGACGCAAAGTTTGGTATAAATCTCCTATACCAGGATACCGTTCCGACGAAGCTCCTAACTTCCCTAACATTCCTGGGATCAGGAATCCTAATCATACTCTCAACTTTCTCTGGGTCTACGTGGAGACCATTCCTATCAACTACGTACCCTAAAAACCTTAACGAGGACCTACAGAAGTTACATTTCTCCTTGCTAACCTTGAGACCGGCCGCGCACAACCGCTTGAAAACCTCTTGTAATATCTCCAGGTGTTTTCGGAAAGAGTTGGTGACTATTATAATGTCATCCACGTAAACGAACACGTGCGGCTCCAGATCGGCGCCAAGCAAAGTGTCAATGAACCACGTGGCCGGGTCATTGTGCAACCCGAATGGCATCCTCTTAAATTGAAAGAGTCCTCTATTTGGCACAGTGAAAGCGGTATACTGCCTCGATTTCTCCTCAACTGGAATTTGCCAATAAGCGGACTTAATGTCCAAAGAAGGCAAATACTTGGCATCCTTCAGTTTGTCTAAGGTCGAGGAAATGTAAGGGAGAGGATAGACATCTCTCTCAGTCACCTTATTCAGCTTTCTTTCCTTTCTTCCTAATCATCAATTGGAGAAGCCCACGGACTACTTGACTTCTCTATGATGTCTTCTCTTAACATCTCGTCTAACTCCTTGTCAATATGGCGCTGAACCGCAGGTGAAACCGGGTAATACCGCTGCTTGATTGGTTCAGCCGCCGTCCTAATCTTGTGCTCCACTAGATGTGTGCACCCTATGCCCTCTGGCATGTTTTCAAAAACTTGCCCTATAAAGCTAGCTAACTGCCTACCTTGCCCTTCGTCCAACTCTCCTCTCTCTTGAATGACCGAAATCGAAGCCAACGCGACTTGATTCGAGAAGCGCCATTCTCCTGAACGTAAATCCGGGACGATACCCATGCGGGTCCAAAAATCGGCACCCAAGATCAAAATGTGTGGAAGAGTCGAGATGACTAGGCACTCTAGTAAAAATGATTTGCCCTGCACTACAAAAGGAAGTAGAATGCTCCCTTCTACTCCTATCCTACCCCCATCAGCTAATGATACCCTACTGACATCTGTCTTTCCTAAAGCTAAGCATAAATCTTTTAAAATTTTCCACCCGTCCCTACCGACGATCGTACGCGACGCCCCTGAATCTAGTAAACCTACCATCCTAACTCTATAAACTTCAACACCTAAGTAAGGGCGTACGTCGTCTTCTTTTGCCTCTAGTGTAAACCCTAACACGACCTCCAGCTGGTTGCCAGCAGGCAACCTATCTAATTTCTTCGGCGCTCTTGCCCTGCCGACGCAAGAGTCCGCTGCCCATTTCCCGAGCAGTTCCGGCAATCTTTTCGTATGACCCCTAGCTTGCCACAACCTAAACATCTCCTAGGAGCGGAACAGGTGTTGGAAAAATTACCTTCCCGATTGCAATTGAAACATCGCATCCTGCGAACAGGCTGAGTGTTTCGACTAACGACTGAAACGGTTGGTGTCTCCACTGCGACGTAGGCCAGATCCGGTTCCAACAGATTCCTTGATCGTGGGGGAGGAGGTGGCACGAATGCTTCCACATTCGCTCGGACCATCTCAAGCTTTCTTCCCAACGCAACTAGGTCTCCGATATTCTTCGGACCCGCTAAACCTAGTTGCGTTTGATAAAATGGTGCTAAATTTCTTTGTACTATGGCCAATTTCCGTCTTTCGGTAAGTGGATCCGCTAACCTGCCAAACATGTTCTCCATGATGGCGACGTATACTCCTATAGATTCTTCCTTCCCTTGAGTACGACGTCTAATTTCTTCTAACAGAAGATCGTCGTAATTGGGAGGAAGAAACTCAAGTTTTAATTCCCTAACCAACTCCTGCCAAGAACTAATTCTATTTCTAATCGCCCTAAGCCAAAGAAGCGCCTTCCCTGAGAACAACTCCACTGCCAACCTAAATAGTTGAGAGTCACTCACCCCCCTAGCTTCTCGCAATTCCTCCACTCGTTCCAAGAAGGAATTAACGGAAGCTCCACAATGCTCCCCAGAAAACTTAAGGTCCCACTTCGATAAATTTTCGATCCTTGGAACCTCACCGGTCGTTCGGTTTTGTTGTTGTTGTTGCTCTTGTTGTTGCTGCTTTTGTTGTTGTTCATGATGCTTCTGTGATGGTTGGATGCTGTAGGAATAGGGTAGGCACTGACTGGCGTCAACCTGGCGACGTCCAGTGTTGTAACTGTTACTGCGCATCAATTGTGCTTATTTTACCTCCTAGTGGTAGCCATCGGGTACTGGTTGGTGTCCATCCGGACCCGACTTGCTAAACTTATAAGCGCGAGTGTTGACCAAGAGAAAATTGCAGCACTATAAATACGACAGCGGACGAACTCTCTCGATGGAGTCAACGGTGGAGTTAAAGCTTCAAACGGAAGCACAACACTTTATCTGGGCTACTTCGACATATTCGGAGCTCAGGCCGATAAAGATTTCCAAGAATAAGTCAGGTTTTTGGAAAAGAGATGGTGGCGGATGAGCCCTTATTGGGCCAACGGCAGCGCTCATATCCCCGAAGCGGGATACTGACTTCGGTTTAAAACCGGCCCCTCGTCCTAGGGGTTTCAAAAAATGGAACTGGCCCTCCAGGTTGGGGGTTGTGCCGTCGGGGTAACTTCCTTACCACGTAAAAAAAAATTTAGTTATGAGAGAGACACAAGCCTCGGATAATGGACCCCCTCATTTAATACCACGACCCGGAACGTACACGGACTATGATATAAGAGTATGCACCTGGAATGTACGTACACTGTACACTCCTGGTGCTATTCAAAAACTTGAATCTGTCCTCACGCGGTCAAAGCAGGTATTACCGCGATCCAGGAGATACGATGGATAGGATCAGGTATGCAAAAACGGAAAAATTGCGACATTTATTACAGCTGCCACAAAAGACTGCACATGTTAGGATGCGGATTCGTCGTGGGAAATCGGCTACGCTCAATGATAATTGACTTTAAGCCGATTAGCGATCGCCTGGCTGTGATCCGCATCAAGGCTACATTTCAAAACATCAGCATAATATGTGCACACGCCCCTACCGACGAAGCTGAAGACTCTATCAAGGAGGAGTTTTATGACCTCCTGGACGGAGCCTACGGAGCCTGTCCGGAGTATGATGTCAAAATCATACTCGGGGACTTCAATGCCAAAATCGGTAAGGAAAACATCTTCGGCGGATTAGTTGGAAAGCACAGCCTCCACGACACGACAACAGACAACGGCTTCCGGCTAATCGATTTTGCAGCAGCTCGTAATACGGTGATAAGTAGCACTAGGTTTCCAAGACTACGAATCCACACAGCAACCTGGCGCTCTCCAGATGGTCGAACCGCCAACCAAATCGACCACGTGCTAATAGATGCGAGGCACGCATCCAACATTCTGAATGTGCAAACGTTCAGAGGGGCCAACGTCGACTCTGACCATTTTCTTGTTGCAGCTAAGTTCAGAGCTCGACTATCCAATGAGAAGAAGCTGCAGACCGCCCAGAAAAAGAAATTCAACGTTGGAAGCCTTAGCACGTCTGGAGTAGCCAGAGCCTACAGGGAGCGCCTGAGTGAGATACTCTCCGCTGTGCATTCACCATCCACAAACGCCAACAATCTGTGGAACCAGTATCGCGACATCATCAAAGGGGTAGCAGAGACCACCATAGGCTACCAGTCACCACCCAAAAAGAGCCCTTGGTATGATGATGAATGCGTACGCCGGAAAAAGGTGACAGAAAATGCACACTTGCAAGCGCTGCAACGCAAAACAAGGGCAGCGAGAGAAGAGTATCGAACCAGAAGAAGGGAGGAGAAGAAGATCCTGCGTAAGAAGAAAAGGGCCCACGCAGCCTCCCAGCTCAAGGATATCGAAGAGTCCCGCGATAGGAACAACATCCGGATGTTTTTCAGGAAAGCCAAGCAACTGGCAGCTGGCTTCAAGCCCGGAACGCAGGCTCTTCGAAACAGTGAAGGAAACCTAGTCACCGAAGCACAGGGAATAGTAGATGTATTTAAGCAGCATTTCCAGCAGCTACTTAATGGGCAGGTAGAGAGAGTGATAGGACAAGAAGAGAACCCGCATCCAGTCAATGAAGAATCCATTCCCCCTCCTAGTTTTGAAGAGGTCGGCTCAGCTATCAAAAAGCTGAAGAACAACAAGGCCGCCGGCTCTGATGGTATACCAGCAGAGCTTTTCAAACATGGTGGTGATGCTTTGGTAGGGTGCATGCACCAAGTCATCAACCAAGCGTGGGTGGATGAAGTCATGCCCGATGACTGGACTATCAGCTTTATATGCCCCATCTTCAAGAAAGGCGATCCTATGTCTTGTAAGAACTACCGAGGCATATCCCTGCTTAATGTCGCATATAAGATCCTATCCAACGTACTGTGTGAACGTCTGAAGCCCTTCTGCAGCACACTAATTGGCACGTACCAGTGTGGCTTCCGGCCCGGCAGATCGACGATCGACCAAATTTTCACACTAAGGCAAATCCTGGAAAGACCAACGAATTTCAAGTCGAGACTCACCATCTCTTCATCGACTTTAAAGCCGCATATGATAGCATTCATCGTCTTGAGCTCTACAAGGCGATGGCCGAATTCGGGATCCCGGCTAAACTGATCCAGCTGTGCCGCGTGACGCTGGATAACACGCGGTGCAACGTGCAATTCGGCAACAGTTCCTCTGAACTATTCCAAACATGCACCGGATTTCGGCAAGGGGATGCGCTATCATGTGACTTCTTCAATCTTGTGCTGGAACAGATAGTGCGCAGGGCAGGTGTAAACACGGAAGGCACTATCTTCAACAAATCTGTCCAGTTGCTGGGATACGCAGACGACATCGACATCATCGGTCGCTCCCAGCGCGCCGTGTTAGAGGCTTTTACGGCAATTGAAGAAGAAGCGAAACGAGTTGGCCTTGAAGTGAATGAGGACAAAACCAAGTACATGTTGTCAACAAACAAAGAAGCATCTGTCCACCGCCTAGGACAAAACGTCACTGTTGGCAACAGTAACTTCGAAGTGGTTAAGGAGTTTACCTATCTCGGAGTAAATATCAACTCCACGAATGACAACTTAGTGGAGTTTCGACGAAGACTTACCCTAGGAAACCGCTGCTACTTCGGTTTGGCGAAACAAATGGGGTCAAAACTCCTAACTCGGAAGACGAAATGTTTGCTCTACAAAACTTTGATCCTGCCAGTTCTGCTGTATGGAGCCGAGTGTTGGACGATAAGCAGGAAAGGAGAGCAGATTTTGAACACTTTCGAAAGAAAAATTCTTCGTCGGATATTCGGTCCCGTATGCGAGGAGGGCGAATGGAGGAGAAGATATAACCGCGAACTCTATGAGCTGTACCAGGATGTGGATGTAGTCCAAAAAGCCAAAACACGTCGACTGCACTGGCTCGGCCACATCGAGCGAATGGACAATAATGCTCCAGCAAAGACGATCTTCGAATCACAGCCCCCAGGTTCGAGAAGACAAGGAAGACCGAACCTCCGTTTTAAGGATCAAGCTATCGCGGATGCCAGAGCGCTTGGTCTAGATAACTGGAAGCGTGCCCGGGATCGAAGAGAGTGGAAGGCTGCTGTGTCTCAGGCAGATACTCTTCACGGGTCGGGAGCCCGTTAAGTAAGTAAGTAAGAATTAACGAAATAAAATATAATTTATAAAGAAAAAAAGAAAAGAATGGCCAAAGAGGGGAGGGGGGGTTGGTAGTTTCGGATTTCCTTGCGGTTCCGTTAACTACTGGTTCAGGAAAAAAGAACGGGTCGCGATTCTACCGCGTAGCAATAAAAAAAGCTGCGATCGAAAAAAAAGAAACGGCTACGAAGGCTGACCGGATTTGTTTTTTTTTTTTTTTAAAACAACTTATGGCTACGAAATAAACTTTACTTATCTTTTTACTCCTGATTCCTCTATCCTTCCACTTGGGGTCCTCTGCATCCTGATTACGTCTATCCTATCCTGTGTACGGGGTAAGTGCGGTATTTCTCCGCCACAATCACTAGGTTATTCTTTTCTTTTATTTTCACTAATTCTCTTTTTTTTGTTTTACTAAGTCCTTTTTATACCCTATCCTAAGGGTATATTAAGTTTGACACATAGAGAAATAATCGAGATAGACCCTATAAAGTATATATATTCGTGATCAGCATCAATAGCGAAATCGATTGAGCGATGACCGTCCGTCCGTCCGTCCGTCCGTCCGTCCGTCCGTCCGTATGTCACCGCTTTTTGGGCCTTAAATTTTGAGCTAGGACGATGAAATTTCATATCTGGGCTTCTGAGGAAAAGATACAGTACAAGTGTAAAAATTTTTGAAATCCGCCCACTGCCACGCCCACTTTTTCATAACTTCACTAAATTATATGAAACCGAAAAATTTTGTTAAGACCAAATATTTAAGCATTCAGATTCCCTACAATCCACCCATACAAAAGTTTTGGTCACGCCCACTTTTTGGGGGCGTTTTCATCACAAAACCGAGTTTTGGGCCTTCAATTATTTACTAGGACGCTGAAATTTCATATCTGGGCTTCCAAGAAAAAGATACAGTACAAGTGTAAAATTTTTTTACATCCGCCCACTGCGACGCCTACTTTTTTATAACTTCACTAAATTATATGAAACCGAAAAATTTTGTTAAGACCAAATATTTAGGTATACAGATTCCCTACAATTCACCCATAGAACAGTTTTGGTCACGCCCACTTTTTGGGGGCGTTTTCATTAAAAAACCGATTTTGATAAAATTTTACATGTAACATCCTCAAACGTTCGACATTATAGCTATATTTGAGTACAAAATCCAATTTGGCCACGCCCACTTTATACAGAGGAGGATAGGGTATCATACGATCCGTTCCAGACGGATTGTAGCTTTTCTGTATGTTTTTTCTCAGTCCTTTTGACTTCTCACCAAAACTTCTCACTACTTTTCCTTTTACTTTTTATTCTCGTAACTTTTTCTCACAAAAAATTCTCTTTGTTTTTATACCCTATCCTAAGGGTATAGTAAGTTTGACACATAGTTTGTAACATAGAGAAATAATCGAGATAGACCCTATAAAGTATATATATTCGTGATCAGCATCAATAGCGAAATCGATTGAGCGATGACCGTCCGTCCGTCCGTCCGTCCGTATGTCACCGCTTTTTGGGCCTTAAATTTTGAGCTAGGACGATGAAATTTCATATCTGGGCTTCTGAGGAAAAGATACAGTACAAGTGTAAAAATTTTTTAAATCCGTCCACTGCCACGCCCACTTTTTCATAACTTCACTAAATTATATGAAACCGAAAAATTTTGTTAAGACCAAATATTTAGGCATTCAGATTCCCTACAATCCACCCATACAAAAGTTTTGTCCACGCCCACTTTTTGGGGGCGTTTTCATCACAAAACCGAGTTTTGGGCCTTAAATTATTAACTAGGACGCTGAAATTTCATATCTGGGCTTCTGACGAAAAGATACAGTAGAAGTGTAAATTTTTTTTACATCCGCCCACTGCCACGCCTACTTTTTTATAACTTCACTAAATTATATGAAACCGAAAAATTTTGTTAAGACCAAATATTTAGGTATACAGATTCCCTACAATTCACCCATAGAACAGTTTTGGTCACGCCCACTTTTTGGGGGCGTTATCATCAAAAAATCTATTTTGATAAAATTTTACATGTAACATCCTCAAACGTTCGACATTATAGCTATATTTGAGTACAATATGCAATTTGGCCATGCCCACTTTATAGAGAGGAGGATAGGGTATCATACGATCCGTTCCAGACGGATTGTAGCTTTTCTGTATGTTTTTTTACCAAGATAACAAAAAAACTCCTCACTAACGTGATGTCCTTCTCTGGACACGATCAAGCAACAAGTAAGTTCGCCGGGTGGACAGATCCACCCTCTTTGCATTCACACACGCACACATACACACACTTGAGGCGAATTCAGCTATTTGATGTTGTCCATTACGACTTAACTAATGCTTGGAAAATTCGGTTTTAGTCACACATATATAGCAAATTCGATTTTGTGATTTTTAAAATGTTTTTTTCGCGGTTTTAATTAAAATTCACGCCTTTCTGACGCGCCGTCCTTTTTGGCGGGAAAGGGTGCACATGTATTAGTACGGTTGATTTCGCCTCCTTGTAGTCGATTCAGCGAAGGGAGTCACATCCAGCGCTCCAGCAGCCTCCCTCGTTGATTCTCTCATTCGACACTCGATATCACGCTAGTGGGGACATATTTAAGACTGTTTGTTTTCGAAATCTAGTGATTGCTTGGGTTCGTACCTAGCCTTCCCCTACATTCAGAACATAATATCAATTAAAATTCCCCTGCGGACCTACCATTTGGAGGGATAGATTATAAAATATACCGCGGGCCCTACCTACCAAATAAGCCTCCGTAAGACATGACAAACAAGGGAGAAACCCAGGAAGTCGGAAACTACCCTTTACATTATCGATTTGAGTTAAGCAAATTATTTTTAGAATTAAAAATGGCAAAGTTAAGCATTTGAGGTGGTCAGGATGAGTATTCAGGCGATCTGCCTGGCTCTTTCCTGCTTTAGGCTACCTGCCTGGCTCCGAGATAGATGCTTTGTCATCCCCCTTGAGACTTACGAGGATGTGAGCACTGATTGAGAAGTTCAAGCAGGAATGCTCAACGATCGCAAAGCTCTCGGAGGACAACGGAGAAATAGAAACATACAGAAAAGCTACAATCCGTCTGGAACGGATCGTCTGATACCCTATCCTTCTCTCTATAAAGTGGGCGTGGCCAAATTGCATTTTGTACTCAAATATAGCTATAATGTGGAACGTTTGAGGATGTTACATGTAAAATTTTATCAAAATCGGTTTTTTGATGAAAACGCCCCCAAAAAGTGGGCGTGACCAAAACTGTTCTATGGGTGAATTGTAGGGAATCTGTATACCTAAATATTTGGTCTTAACAAAATTTTTCGGTTTCATATAATTTAGTGAAGTTATAAAAAAGTAGGCGTGGCAGTGGGCGGATGTAAAAAAAATTTACACTTCTACTGTATCTTTTCGTCATAAGCCCAGATATGAAATTTCAGCGTACTAGTTAATAATTTAAGGCCCAAAACTCGGCTTTGTGATGAAAACGCCCCCAAAAAGTGGGCATGGCCAAAACTTTTGTATGGGTGGATTGTAGGGAATCTGAATGCCTAAATTTTTGGCCTTAACAAAATTTTTCGGTTTCATATAATTTAGTGAAGTTATGAAAAAGTGGGCGTGGCAGTGGGCGGATTTCAAAAATTTTTACACTTGTACTGTATCTTTTTCTCAGAAGCCCAGATATGAAATTTCATCGTCCTAGCTCAAAATTTAAGGCCCAAAAAGCGGTGACATACGGACGGACGGACGGACGGTCATCGCTCAATCGATTTCGCTATTGATGCTGATCACGAATATATATACTTTATAGGAACTATCTCGATTATTTCTCTATGTTACAAACTATGTGTCAAACTTAATATACCCTTAGGATAGGGTATAAAAACTATTTGTGACTATGGGATCATTTTGGGATATTTGCACTCGATGCACAAACCATCTTCCATTATGGATCTAAACATGGAAAGCTATTGCAGCGACGCCGGATAAAGTAGCGGCGAATGTACTCTGTTTCCATTCTATTTTATGATTAATCAATAGTTCTAGATGGATAAACGGAAATGTCGCCTGTGCCACAGTTCTTCCATAGGTGGTGGTGTAAGTTTTGCTGAATTATTTGGGTTGTCGGAATAGATATTACAATATTATACGCTACGGCACAGACAAGAGATATATACAGATGTATAATGGTAGAGCGTTCTTGTTTTCTTGATTTTTCACTAACTCAAGATTTTGATAAAAAAAAAACGTACAGAAAAGCTACAATCCGTCTGGACCGGATCGTATGATACCCTATCCTCCTCTCTATAAAGTGGGCGTTGCCAAATTGCATTTTGTACTCACATATGGCTATAACGTCGAACGTTTGAGAATGTTACATGTAAAATTTTATTAAAATCGGTTTTTTTATGAAAATGCCCCCAAAAAGTGAGCGTGGCCAAAACTGTTCTACGGGTGAATTATGGGGAATCTAAATGCCTAAATATTTAGTCTTAACAAAATTTTTCGGTTTCACATAATTTAGTGAAGTTATGAAAAAGTGGGCACGGCAGTGGGCGGATTTAAAAAAAATGTACACTTGTACTGCTTCTCTTTCTCAAAAGCTTAGATATGTATTTTCATCCTCCTAGCTCAAAATTTAAGGAACAAAACATACAGAAAAGCTACAATCCGTCTGGAACGGATCGTATGATACCCTATCCTCCTCTCTATAAAGTGGGCATGGCCAAATTGCATTTTGTACTCAAACATAGCTATAATGTCGAACGTTTGAGGATGTTACATGTAAAATTTTATCAAAATAGGTTTTTTTATGATAACGCCCCCAAAAATTGGGCGTGGCCAAAACTGTTCTATGGGTGAATTGTAGGGAATCTAAATACCCAAATGTTTGGACTCAACCAAAGTTTTCGGTTTCATATAATTTAGTGAAGTTATAAAAAAATAGGCGTGGCAGTGGGCGGATGTAAAAAAATTGTACACTAGTACTGTATCTTTTTCTTCGAAGCCCAGATATGAAATTTCAGCGTCCTAGTTAAAAATTTAAGGCCCAAAAATCGGTTTTGTGATGAAAACGCAGCCAGAAAGTGGGCGTGGCCAAAACTTTTGTATGGGTGGATTGTAGGGAATCTGAATGCCTAAATATTTGGTCTTAACGAAATGTTTCGGTTTCATATAATTTAGTGAAGATATGAAAAAGTGGGTGTGGCAGTGGGCGGATTTCAAAAAAATTTACACTTGTACTGTATCTTTTTCTCAGAAGCCCAGATATGAAATTTCATCGTCCTAGCTCAAAATTGAAGGCCTAAAAAGCGGTGGCATACGGACGGACGGACGAACGGTCATCGCTCAATTGATTTCGCTAATGATGCTGATCACGAATATATATACTTTATAGGGTCTATCTCGATTATTTCCCTATGTTACAAACTATGTGTCAAACTTAATATACCCTTAGGATAGGGTATAAAAATGGTGACATACGGGTATATTAAGTTTGACACATAGTTTGTAATATAGAGAAATAATCGAGATAGACCCTATAAAGTATATATATTCGTGATCAGCATCAATAGCGAAATCGATTGAGCGATGACCGTCCGTCCGTCCGTCCGTATGTCACCGCTTTTTGGGCCTTAAATTTTGAGCTATGACGATCAAATTTCATATCTGGGCTTCTGAGAAAAAGATACAGTACAAGTGTAAATATTTTTTAAATCCGTCCACTGCCACGCCTACTTTTTTATAACTTTACTAAATTATATGAAACCGAAAATTTTTGTTAAGACCAAATATTTAGGTATTCAGATTCCCTACAATTCTCACATACAAAAGTTTTGGACACGCCTACTTTTTGGGGGCATTTTCTTCAAAAAACCAATTTTGATAAAATTTTATATGTAACATCCTCAAACCTACGACTATATAGCCATATTTGAGATATTTCTTTTGCAGCCATCATTTTCAAAAATGCAACAAATAAAGTATCTGCTGTAGGATCCAGTGCATTGATATTGATTATATCCAACAATTTTGTCACGACATTTCCGTAATATGTTTGAAGAAATCGAACCAAGTAGCATAGGTGTTTAGTGTTGATTATATCGGTGCTTTCATCAATCAATATTGAAACATACAGAAAAGCTACAATCCGTCTGGAACGGATCGTATGATACCCTATCCTCGTCTCTATAAAATGGGCGTGGCCAAATTGCATTTTGTACTCAAATATAGCTATAATGTCGCACGTTTGAGGATGTTACTGGTAAAATTTTATCAAAATAGGTTTTTTGATGATAACGCCCCCAAAAAGTGGGCGTGGCCAAAACTGTTCTATGGGTGAATTGTAGGGAATATAAATACCCAAATATTTGGTCTTAACAAAATTTTTCGGTTTCATATAATTTAGTGAAGTTAGAAAAAAGTGGGCGTGGCAGTGGGCGGATGTAAAAAAATTTTACACTTGTACTGTATCTTTTTCTTGGAAGCCCAGATATGAAATTTCAGCGTACTAGTTAGAAAACATACAGAAAAGCTACAATCCGTCTGGAACGGATCGTATGATACCCTATCCTCGTCTCTATAAAATGGGCGTGGCCAAATTGCATTTTGTACTCAAATATAGCTATAATGTCGAACGTTTGAGGATGTTATATGTAAAATTTCATAAAAATCGGTTTTTTTATGAAAACGCCCCCAAAAAGTGGGCGTGACGAAAACTGTTCTATGGGTGAATTGTAGGGAATCTGTATACCTAAATATTTGGTCTTAACAAAATTTTTCGGTTTCATATAATTTAGTGAAGTTATAAAAAAGTAGGCGTGGCAGTGGGCGGATGTAAAAAAAATTTACACTTCTACTGTATCTTTTCGTCATAAGCCCAGATATGAAATTTCAGCGTCCTAGTTAATAATTTAAGGCCCAAAAATCGGTTTTGTGATGAAAACGCCCCCAAAAAGTGAGCGTGGCCAAAACTTTTGTATGGGTGGATTGTAGGGAATCTGAATGCCTAAATATTTGGTCTTAACAAAATTTTTCGGTTTCATATAATTTAATGAAGTTATGAAAAAATGGGCGTGGCAGTGGGCGGATTTCAAAAATTTTTACACTTGTACTGTATCTTTTTCTCAGAAGCCCAGATATGAAATTTCATCGTCCTAGCTCAAAATTTAAGGCCCAAAAAGCGGTGACATACGGACGGACGGACGGACGGACGGACGGACGGTCATCGCTCAATCGATTTCGCTATTGATGCTGATCACGAATATATATACTTTATATGGTCTATCTCGATTATTTCTCTATGTTACAAACTATGTGTCAAACTTAATATACCCTTAGGATAGGGTATAATTAAAGGCCCAAAAATCGGTTTTGTGATGAAAACGCCCCCAAAAAGTGGGCGTGGCCAAAACTTTTGTATGGGTGGATTGTAGGGAATCTGAATGCCTAAATATTTGGTCTTAACAAAATTTTTCGGTTTCGTATAATTTAGTGAAGTTATGAAAAAGTGGGCGTGGCAGTGGGCGGATTTCAAAAATGTTTACACTTGTACTGTATCTTTTTCTCAGAAGCCCAGATATGAAATTTCATCGTCCTAGCTCAAAATTTAAGGCCCAAAAAGCGGTGACATACGGACGGACGGTCATCGCTCAATCGATTTCGCTATTGATGCTGATCACGAATATATATACTTTATAGCGTCTATCTCGATTATTTCTCTATGTTACAAACTATGTGTCAAACTTAATATACCCTTAGAATAGGGTATAAAAATACGTTTTTTGCAATATACCGACTAACTCCTTCTCCTCCGCAGCAGCAAGTACTTTCTTTATTATCTGTGTGCATTTTGTTCGTCCTAATGTCACACATGTGGATAGGATAGGGTATAAAAATGGTGACATACGGGTATATTAAGTTTGACACATAGTTTGTAATATAGAGAAATAATCGAGATAGACCCTATAAAGTATATATATTCGTGATCAGCATCAATAGCGAAATCGATTGAGCGATGACCGTCCGTCCGTTCGTCCGTATGTCACCGCTTTTTGGGCCTTAAATTTTGAGCTATGACGATCAAATTTCATATCTGGGCTTCTGAGAAAAAGATACAGTACAAGTGTAAATATTTTTTAAATCCGTCCACTGCCACGCCTACTTTTTTATAACTTTACTAAATTATATGAAACCGAAAATTTTTGTTAAGACCAAATATTTAGGTATTCAGATTCCCTACAATTCTCACATACAAAAGTTTTGGACACGCCTACTTTTTGGGGGCATTTTCTTCAAAAAACCAATTTTGATAAAATTTTATATGTAACATCCTCAAACCTACGACTATATAGCCATATTTGAGATATTTCTTTTGCAGCCATCATTTTCAAAAATGCAACAAATAAAGTATCTGCTGTAGGATCCAGTGCATTGATATTGATTATATCCAACAATTTTGTCACGACATTTCCGTAATATGTTTGAAGAAATCGAACCAAGTAGCATAGGTGTTTAGTGTTGATTATATCGGTGCTTTCATCAATCAATATTGAAACATACAGAAAAGCTACAATCCGTCTGGAACGGATCGTATGATACCCTATCCTCGTCTCTATAAAATGGGCGTGGCCAAATTGCATTTTGTACTCAAATATAGCTATAATGTCGCACGTTTGAGGATGTTACTGGTAAAATTTTATCAAAATAGGTTTTTTGATGATAACGCCCCCAAAAAGTGGGCGTGGCCAAAACTGTTCTATGGGTGAATTGTAGGGAATATAAATACCCAAATATTTGGTCTTAACAAAATTTTTCGGTTTCATATAATTTAGTGAAGTTAGAAAAAAGTGGGCGTGGCAGTGGGCGGATGTAAAAAAATTTTACACTTGTACTGTATCTTTTTCTTGGAAGCCCAGATATGAAATTTCAGCGTACTAGTTAGAAAACATACAGAAAAGCTACAATCCGTCTGGAACGGATCGTATGATACCCTATCCTCGTCTCTATAAAATGGGCGTGGCCAAATTGCATTTTGTACTCAAATATAGCTATAATGTCGAACGTTTGAGGATGTTATATGTAAAATTTCATAAAAATCGGTTTTTTTATGAAAACGCCCCCAAAAAGTGGGCGTGACGAAAACTGTTCTATGGGTGAATTGTAGGGAATCTGTATACCTAAATATTTGGTCTTAACAAAATTTTTCGGTTTCATATAATTTAGTGAAGTTATAAAAAAGTAGGCGTGGCAGTGGGCGGATGTAAAAAAAATTTACACTTCTACTGTATCTTTTCGTCATAAGCCCAGATATGAAATTTCAGCGTCCTAGTTAATAATTTAAGGCCCAAAAATCGGTTTTGTGATGAAAACGCCCCCAAAAAGTGAGCGTGGCCAAAACTTTTGTATGGGTGGATTGTAGGGAATCTGAATGCCTAAATATTTGGTCTTAACAAAATTTTTCGGTTTCATATAATTTAATGAAGTTATGAAAAAATGGGCGTGGCAGTGGGCGGATTTCAAAAATTTTTACACTTGTACTGTATCTTTTTCTCAGAAGCCCAGATATGAAATTTCATCGTCCTAGCTCAAAATTTAAGGCCCAAAAAGCGGTGACATACGGACGGACGGACGGACGGACGGACGGACGGTCATCGCTCAATCGATTTCGCTATTGATGCTGATCACGAATATATATACTTTATATGGTCTATCTCGATTATTTCTCTATGTTACAAACTATGTGTCAAACTTAATATACCCTTAGGATAGGGTATAATTAAAGGCCCAAAAATCGGTTTTGTGATGAAAACGCCCCCAAAAAGTGGGCGTGGCCAAAACTTTTGTATGGGTGGATTGTAGGGAATCTGAATGCCTAAATATTTGGTCTTAACAAAATTTTTCGGTTTCGTATAATTTAGTGAAGTTATGAAAAAGTGGGCGTGGCAGTGGGCGGATTTCAAAAATGTTTACACTTGTACTGTATCTTTTTCTCAGAAGCCCAGATATGAAATTTCATCGTCCTAGCTCAAAATTTAAGGCCCAAAAAGCGGTGACATACGGACGGACGGTCATCGCTCAATCGATTTCGCTATTGATGCTGATCACGAATATATATACTTTATAGCGTCTATCTCGATTATTTCTCTATGTTACAAACTATGTGTCAAACTTAATATACCCTTAGAATAGGGTATAAAAATACGTTTTTTGCAATATACCGACTAACTCCTTCTCCTCCGCAGCAGCAAGTACTTTCTTTATTATCTGTGTGCATTTTGTTCGTCCTAATGTCACACATGTGGGTGGCAATGGTGTAGTGGTAATGTGTTCGGTTTTTTTTTTTTTTTTTTTTTTATAATTCACGCGCGCTCAAGGGCTTATTACTACCCTTTTAATGTCAAGACACAGCGCGGGCGTTAGGGAAATTAGGAAGAGAAGATAGGAGATACCGATGGACATTGGTTTTAAATGTTTGTGGATTATACTGTGAGGGAAAAATAGAGCTTGGTAAAGCATTCCACATTCGTGTTGTACGGTTTATGAAAGAATCTCTATACTTGACGGTACGTCCGAAAATAGGCTTGAGGGTATACTGATGAGCATTCAAAGCGTGTCGGGTATTGCGAGAAAATTGATGAAGGGACGGAATGCAACTGGCTATTTCGCTGGAGCACTGTTTGTGAAAAAAGCGATAGAATAAGGAAAGGCAAGAGACATTTCTGCGATGTTGGAGCGAGTCAATAGACTCCGCTATGCTTCTGTTCCCTATTAGTTTTAACGCTCGATTTTGAATTCTATCCAGCAGGTGCAAAGAGGTCTTAGGAGCACCAGACCAGATATGAGCATTATACTCGAGCTTGGGGCGGATGTATGCCTTATATATTGTTGCCAGATCAGAGGGGGTAAAGAACTTCTTGCAGCGTTTAAGGAATCCTAAACATTTCGCAGCATTCTTGGCGGATTCGAATATGTGATCATTCCAACGAAGCTGGTCGTTAACACACATACCGAGAATGGAAAGTTTTTCGGTTTCGACGATGCAAGTGCCATTCATTGATAATGGCAAGGGGTTAAGGTTACGCTTGAGCGACAGCTGACAGCATTGAGTTTTCGAAGCATTAAATTCCACTCTGTTGTTTATACCCCATTTAATTATACTGTCAAGATCGGAATTTAATGAGCTTAACATACACTGCCGTTCCAGTTCTACGGCCGAAGAGCAGGGACGTGAGTCTGGGAACGAATATGAGAAGCTGAGGGTGCTGTCGTCAGCGAAGGAATGTATTGGATTAGAAGTAGCAGACAAGAGATCATTTATGAATATAAGAAAGAGAGTCGGTGACAAAACGGAGCCTTGGGGAACACCAGCATTTATATGGTGGATAGCAGACTTGAAACCGTCCAAGACAACTTGAATTGAACGTTCCGAAAGGTAGTTTCTAATCCATTGAACAAGAGATTCATCGATGCCAAATGCACGCATTTTCGACAAAAGAGCTTGATGCCAAACTCTGTCAAATGCCTTTGAAATATCAAGCGCAACAATCTTACATTCACCAGAATGATGCAGAGAGTAGTTCCACCTTTCGGTGAGATATACCATCAAATCACCAGTGGACCTTTTGCTACGAAAACCATACTGACGGTCATTGAGGAGCTTTCGTGATTCAAGATATTTCATAAGCTGACGATTTATCAGCGTTTCCATGACCTTGGAAAGAAGGGACGTAAGTGCAATGGGTCGATAGTTGGAGGGAGAAGAAGATTCGCCTTTTTTAGGGACGGGCTGGACAAATGCTGTTTTCCATCTACTCGGGAAGAGTCCAGAAGAGTAGGATAGATGAAAAAGCTTACGCAGTGGTTTTGCCAGCGTGGAAGAACACCTCTTCAGAATAATGGGTGAGATACCATCTGGACCAGCGGATTTATTAATGTTGAGATCTATAAGTACTCTTGCTACTGTACGAGTGCGAAAGTGGATTTGTCCCATAGAATGTTCGACGCGCTCAAGTACAGGGGGGGGCAAAGCACAATCTGGGAGTGTGGAGTTCGCAGCGAATAGGGCTGCAAGCAGATTGGCCTTGTCCAAAGAGCTGACAGCTGGAGTGTCATTGTGAACTAGCGTTGGGGTGGAAGATGAGGCGCAATTTTGTATGTTTTTGACGAACGACCAAAAATTTCTGCTACCTTTGGGACAGTGTAGAATCTTTTGCCTCAATTTTTGGTCGAAGGAGAATTTTACACGGCGAATTAGAGCATTGCATTCATTTCTGGCTCGTTTAAATATTTTTCGGTTTTCCTCTGTTGGGTTGGCCTTAAATGACCGAAATCTTAACTCCCTCAACCTGATAGCTTCTTTGCAGGTCGAGTCATACCACGGGTTTTCCTTCGGCTTAATACTCTTTATTCTGTGAGGAATAAAGAATTTCATGCCGAGGAGAATAGTGTTCGTAATCGTATCGGCGGCGGCGTCCACGTCGTTATCGAGGAAGCATAACGACCAGTTAAAACTCCTAAAGAAGCTGTTCATGCCGTCCCAGTTGGCTTTCTCGTACTGCCAAACTAATCTTTTAGGAGCTTTTTCTTTAACTGTGTGGTTAAGGTACGAAAAATTAGCCGATACGACACAGTGGTCTGACGACCCTAGAGGCGATAATACATTTATGGTGTATTTATCGGGGTGGGAGCTAAGGAACAAGTCCAGAGTATTGGCGGTGTGACTGTCAATGTCGGGTAGCCGTGTGGGCTCATTCACAAGCTGGGTCAAATTATTTACCTCAGCAAAGATTTCAACATATCTTCCTTCGGGTGTTGTCTGTCCAGAATGTCGAAGCCAACCAGAATTGTGTATATTGAAATCGCCCGCAATGACGATCTCAGTATGAGGGTAATGGGAAACAATTCTTAAGATGGAGTCGGACAGCGCATCAAACTCATTACAAGTAGAATTGCTGTCAATGTTGGGGCTTCTATAAATAAAACAGTAGTGGATAATTTGCCTACGGACACTGATTTTTAACCACATGAAGTTGAATTCCGGATTGGAACAGGAGCCATATTGTGGTTGAATTTGGTAGGTTACATCACTACGGATATAGATGGCGAGACCGCGGTGGGAGAAGAATAAAGGCACCAGGCTATATCCAGGAAGGTTCAAATCTGAATAATCAGAGTTCTCACCTACCTGTGTTTCACCCAGTGCCAAAACAGCTGGCCTGTATTTACAGACGTGGACGTACGCGGCAAAGTGATTCTTCCTTAGCCCACGAATGTTACTTATATCCACTCTAAAATTCCCTAGCATTATAAAAGACAAACACAAAAAACACAAACCCCGACGCTACTAAGCAGAGCTGTGAAGTGTAAATCCTACGTTAGTTTTCCAAAACAAATTGCCGTAGGTGTTATGCCCGTACGACAATATGATTTGGTCCACCAACAAAATAAACACTCACAGCCCGCTATTCGTCTGGTGCTACTTTACCTTAAGCATTGCGTCGACCGCATGAGGAAGAAAAAAAAAACATACGGCAAATGCAATGTCTAAGATCCAGTGGCAGTCACAAGAGATGGAGAGGAGAGGGGGGATGACCCGGCTGGTACCAGCACACTTGTTTTTTTTTTTTTTTTTTTTTTTTTTTTCTATGCACTTCACTGCACTGAATATCGTTGCGCGCGCGATAGAAACTGTTTATATTAGTTTTTTTTTTTATTTTGGTTGCTTAGTATTAAAAATAGTTATTTTTGGTGGAAGGTTTTGTTTTTTTTTTTTTTTTAGAATTAAATTTTTTAAGGCTGGGCTATTTATTTGTGTTTTGTTTTGTTGGATTTTTTTTTTTTTTTTTTCCACGCGTAACACAACTGGGTGGTGAGAAATCGGTTAAAAAGCATGCGCCCACAGCACGAGTCAATCGGTAACTGGTTCTTGAGTAGCAGGTTGTTGGTTCAAGTCCCAACCATAGCTACTCAATTTTTCTAATAAAACTGACCCCCTATCTCCACCTAGAGTTGTGTACACACACTCGTAATTAATATTAGAGTTCTAATCGAATGCACAAAACCCTACAAATGCTGCCTGACTAGTTCGGACACCACCCACGGAGTAATGAAACCTAACACCACCTGAGTTTCAATCCACTACACCAGAAAAATCTGTCCTATAAATCTTTTCTTCCTTCCGATTTTACGCCATGCAGAGTGCATACTCGTAGGCGTAGGTCAAAAATATCACTTACGCTGTGTTGCTGCATTATAAGGGTATTCATAATCCCTTGAGCGTAAGTAGATTATAAAAAAACAAACAGAAAAGCTACAATCCGTCTGGAACGGATCAAGCAGCAAGTACTTTCTTTATTATCTGTGTGCATTTTGTTCGTCCTAATGTCACACATGTGGGTGGCAATGGTGTAGTGGTAATGTGTTCGGTTCTTGAGTAGCAGGTTGTTGGTTCAAGTCCCAACCATAGCTACTCAATTTTTCTAATAAAACTGACCCCCTATCTCCACCTAGAGTTGTGTACACACACTCGTAATTAATATTAGAGTTCTAATCGAATGCACAAAACCCTACAAATGCTGCCTGACTAGTTCGGACACCACCCACGGAGTAATGAAACCTAACACCACCTGAGTTTCAATCCACTACACCAGAAAAATCTGTCCTATAAATCTTTTCTTCCTTCCGATTTTACGCCATGCAGAGTGCATACTCGTAGGCGTAGGTCAAAAATATCACTTACGCTGTGTTGCTGCATTATAAGGGTATTCATAATCCCTTGAGCGTAAGTAGATTATAAAAAAACAAACAGAAAAGCTACAATCCGTCTGGAACGGATCGTATGATACCCTATCTGTTAAAAATCATACGAATACATTCTCATAATCTCTTATTATAACTTCTCTTTCTCTCTCTTTATCATTTGTTTGTAATTTAACGTAGAGTAATTTACTTTAGACAGTCTGAATTCATCGTTCGTAGAAAGAAGTACCTACTTAATAAAGATTTATATTTTAACCTTGTTTTGGTCTTTCTAATTTAACGTTCCGCCGGGTTTTTATACATTTTTTCTACATGGTGCCGAAACCCGGGAGAAGGGCGAACAAAGACATAAAATAAATATAAAAAAAAAAACAATCGTAAAGCAGGTACGTCATCTAATCAGTGACTCTAAAACCTCGTGTTCGCGAGTGTAAAAAAAAAAATTAAAGGTAAAAGGTACCGATGGAGCTCTCTGCGCGGTCAGCCTATAGAGGGCAAGTTACTAAAATTGTGAAGGCGGCGTCGGAGTTTCTAAGTGCCGAGCAATCCCAATTAAATGACCCAGATAAGTACGACGACATAGAAGAGGAACTTATTTCGTACATTCAGCGATTAACCGCAGCACATGAAGGACTAATGACAACAAATCAAGAGGTACTTGCGAAAAATCTTATCAAATCGGATAGCGTTGATCTTGATAGAGAACTGGAAAAAATTGCGGACTATCAAGACTCCGCCATAGGAATGGTTGCCAAATTAAACTCTCGTGTCAATAGAATCCAAAGAAAGCAAATCCCACCTACTGACAAGTTTGAAGCTAATACGTCATCAGCTACAGTCGTAAACTGTTCGTTAAAGCTTCCTAAATTACAATTAAAAACATACAGAAAAGCTACAATCCGTCTGGAACGGATCGTCTGATACCCTATCCTCCTCTCTATAAAGTGGGCGTGGCCAAATTGCATTTTGTACTCAAATATGGCTATAACCTCGAATGTTTGAGGATGTTACATGTAAAATTTTATCAAAATCGGTTTTTTGATGAAAACGCCCCCAAAAAGTGGGCGTGGCCAAAACTCTTCTACGGGTGAATTGTACGGAATCTGAATACCTAAATATTTGGACTTAACAAAATTTTTCGGTTTCATATAATTTAGTGAAGTTATAAAAAAGTAGGCGTGGCAGTGGGCGGATTTAAAAAAAATTTACACTTCTACTGTATCTTTTCGTCAGAAGCCCAGATATGAAATTTCAGCGTCCTAGTTAAACATTTTAGGCTCAAAAATCGGTTTTATGATGAAAACGCCCCCAAAAAGTGGGCATGGCCAAAACTTTTGTATGGGTGGATTGTAGGGAATCTGAATGCCTAAATATTTGGTCATAACAAAATTTTTCGGTTTCATATAATTTAGTGAAGTTATGAAAAAGTGGGCGTGGCAGTGGGCGGATTTCAAAAATTTTTACACTTGTACTGTATCTTGTTCTCAGAAGCCCAGATATGAAATTTCATCATCCTAGCTCAAAATTTAAGGCCCAAAAAGCGGTGACATACGGACGGACGGACGGACGGTCATCGCTCAATCGATTTCGCTATTGATGCTGATCACGAATATATATACTTTATAGGGTCTATCCCGATTATTTCTCTATGTTACAAACTATGTGTCAAACTTAATATACCCTTAGGATAGGGTATAAACATACAGAAAAGCTACAATCCGTCTGGAACGGATCGTATGATACCCTATCCGCCTCTCTATAAAGTGGGCGTGGCCAAATTGCATTTTGTACTCAAATATAGCTATAATGTCGAACGTTTGAGGATGTTACATGTAAAATTTCATGAAAATCGGTTTTTTGATGAAAACGCCCCCAAAAAGTGGGCGCGACCAAAACTGTTCTATGGAAGAATTGTAGGGAATCTGTATACCTAAATATTTGGTCTTAACAAAATTTTTCGGTTTCATATAATTTAGTGAAGTTAAGAAAAAGTGGGCGTGGCAGTGGGCGATGTAAAAAAATGTTACACTTGTACTGTATCTTTTTCTCAGAAGCCCAGATATGAAATTTCAGCGTCCTAGTTAAAAATTTAAGGCCCAAAAATCGGTTTTGTGATGAAAACGCCCCCAAAAAGTGGGCGTGGCCAAAACTTTTGTATGGGTGGATTGTAGGGAATCTGAATGCCTAAATATTTGGTCTTAACAAAATTTTTCGGTTTCATATAATTTAGTGAAGTTAAGAAAAAGTGGGCGTGGCAGTGGGCGGATTTCAAAAATTTTTACACTTGTACTGTATCTTTTTCTCAGAAGCCCAGATATGAAATTTCATCGTCCTAGCTGAAAATTTAAGGCCCAAAAAGCGGTGACATACGGACGGACGGACGGTCATCGCTCAATCGATTTCGCTATTGATGCTGATCACGAATATATATACTTTATAGGATCTATCTCGATTATTTCTCTATGTTACAAACTATGTGTCAAACTTAATATACCCTTAGGATAGGGTATAAAAACTATTTGTGACTATGGGATCATTTTGGGATATTTGCACTCGATGCACAAACCATCTTCCATTATGGATCTAAACATGGAAAGCTATTGCAGCGACGCCGGATAAAGTAGCGGCGAATGTACTCTGTTTCCATTCTATTTTATGATTAATCAATAGTTCTAGATGGATAAACGGAAATGTCGCCTGTGCCACAGTTCTTCCATAGGTGGTGGTGTAAGTTTTGCTGAATTATTTGGGTTGTCGGAATAGATATTACAATATTATACGCTACGGCACAGACAAGAGATATATACAGATGTATAATGGTAGAGCGTTCTTGTTTTCTTGATTTTTCACTAACTCAAGATTTTGATAAAAAAAAAATGGGCGTGGCCAAATTGCATTTTATACTCAAATATAGCTATAATGTGGAACGTTTGAGGATGTTACTGGTAAAATTTTATCAAAATAGGTTTTTGATGATAACGCCCCCAAAAAGTGGGCGTGGCCAAAACTGTTCTATGGGTGAATTGTAGGGAATCTAAATACCCAAATATTTGGTCTTAACAAAATTTTTCGGTTTCATATAATTTAGTGAAGTTAGAAAAAAGTGGGCGTGGCAGTGGGCGGATGTAAAAAAATTTAACACTTGTACTGTATCTTTTTCTTGGAAGCCCAGATATGAAATTTCAGCGTCCTAGTTAAAAATTTAAGGCCGAAAAATCGGTTTTGTGATGAAAACGCCCCCAAAAAGTGGGCGTGGCCAAAACTTTTGTATGGGTGGATTGTAGGGAATCTGAATGCCTAAATATTTGGTCTTAACAAAATTTTTCGGTTTCGTATAATTTAGTGAAGTTATGAAAAAGTGGGCGTGGCAGTGGGCGGATTTCAAAAATTTTTACACTTGTACTGTATCTTTTTCTCAGAAGCCCAGATATGAAATTTCATCGTCCTAGCTCAAAATTTAAGGCCCAAAAAGCGGTGACATACGGACGGACAGACGGACGGTCATCGCTCAATCGATTTCGCTATTGATGCTGATCACGAATATATATACTTTATAGCGTCTATCTCGATTATTTCTCTATGTTACAAACTATGTGTCAAACTTAATATACCCTTAGGATAGGGTATAAAAATACGTTTTTTGCAATATACCGACTAAGTCCTTCTCCTCCGCAGCAGCAAGTACTTTCTTTATTATCTGTGTGCATTTTGTTCGTCCTAAAGTCACACATGTGGGTGGCAATGGTGTAGTGGTAATGTGTTCGGTTCTTGAGTAGCAGGTTGTTGGTTCAAGTCCCAACCATAGGTACTCAATTTTTCTAATAAAACTGACCCCCTATCTCCACCTAGAGTTGTGTACACACACTCGTAATTAATATTAGAGTTCTAATCGAATGCACAAAACCCTACAAATGCTGCCTGACTAGTTCGGACACCACCCACGGAGTAATGAAACCTAACACCACCTGAGTTTCAACCCACTACACCAGAAAAATCTGTCCTATAAATCTTTTCTTCCTTCCGATTTTACGCCATGCAGAGTGCATACTCGTAGGCGTAGGTCAAAAATATCACTTACGCTGTGTTGCTGCATTTTAAGGGTATTCATAATCCCTTGACCGTAAGTAGATTATAAAAAAACATACAGAAAAGCTACAATCCGTCTGGAACGGATCGTCTGATACCCTATCCTCCTCTCTATAAAGTGGGCGTGGCCAAATTGCAATTTGTACTCAAATATGGCTATAACCTCGAATGTTTGAGGATGTTACATGTAAAATTTTATCAAAATCGGTTTTTTGATGAAAACGCCCCCAAACAGTGGGTGTGGCCAAAACTCTTCTACGGGTGAATTGTAGGGAATCTGAATACCTAAATATTTGGACTTAACAAAATTTTTCGGTTTCATATAATTTAGTGAAGTTATAAAAAAGTAGGCGTGGCAGTGAGCGGATTTAAAAAAAATTTACACTTCTACTGTATCTTTTCGTCAGAAGCCCAGATATGAAATTTCAGCGTCCTAGTTAAACATTTTAGGCTCAAAAATCGGTTTTATGATGAAAACGCCCCCAAAAAGTGGGCGTGGCCAAAAATTTTGTATGGGTGGATTGTAGGGAATCTTAATGCCTAAATATTTGGTCTTAACAAAATTTTTCGGTTTCATATAATGTAGTGAAGTTATGAAAAAGTGGGCGTGGCAGTGGGCGGATTTCAAAAATTTTTACACTTGTACTGTATCTTTTTCTCAGAAGCCCAGATATGAAATTTCATCGTCCTAGCTCAAAATTTAAGGCCCAAAAAGCGGTGACATACGGACGGACGGACGGACGGTCATCGCTCAATCGATTTCGCTATTGATGCTGATCACGAATATATATACTTTATAGGGTCTATCCCGATTATTTCTCTATGTTACAAACTATGTGTCAAACTTAATATACCCTTAGGATAAGGTATAAAAATTTGATGGTAATTTTCAAGATTGGCTACCGTTTTGGGAACAGTTTCGTACCGCCGTGCATGAAAACACCAATTTAACATTATCCGACAAATTCAGCTATCTTGAGTCAGTGTTAGTAGGCAATGCAAAAAAGGTAATTGCGGGTTTTACCCCTTCAGAGATGTGTTACGATGCAGCTGTTTCACTTCTACAAGAACAATTTGGCGACACTGAACGTCTAGTAGATAAGCACATGCAGCAGTTGATTTCCCTTCGCCCAATACATTTGAAAACGGATGTTGTGGGCTTACGCAATTTATATAATTGTATTACAGCTTGCAGTCGCACTCTAACTGCTTTGCAAATTCCCTCGCACCAATATTATGTCATGCTCAAGTCCATATTGCTACGGTGCTTGCCAGTGGATCTTCGTGTTGATTACCACCGCCTGACAGAACGAGACAGCGATGTTGGAGATGCTAAAAATTCGGACTCAGGAAGCGCTTCCACTCTTTCCCACATCGGTGACAAACAAGTCCAAGGTCTAATGCGGTTTTTAAAACGAGAAGTGGAATCTTTAGAAAGAAGTCGAGTTTTCTCCGTCGCGACAACTGTCAAACCTTCTACTTCATTTTCAACCACCAACACTGCAGCTAGCTTGGTTTCATTAAGCGATAAGGACGAATGCTTATTTTGTTCATCAGACAGACATGCTACAAAAGAGTGCGATAGTAAGCTGTCCCTCGCGGAAAAAAGAGACATATTGCGCAAAGGTAATCGATGTTTTCGTTGTGCTAAACGTGGTCACACTTCTAGAAAGTGTCGTAGTGCAAAGTTTATTTCATGTAAGAAATGCAAAGGTAAACACTTCACGTCCATGTGCGATCCATCGTTTGCAAAAACAAATGCCTTGATTGCACCAGCAGTCGCAACAACAGAAAACAATGAAATGCAGAATGTATTGAACCTGTGCGCGTGTAATTCAGATCTTCAAAATTCAATGGTCTTTTTAAAGACAGCTCGGGGCATTGCCGTAGCTCCGGGCAGGAAGAAACAATTATTAATTCGCTTTATTATCGACGGCGGCAGTCATCACTCCTTCGTTCGCGAAAGTTTGGTTCGGAAATTAAATCTTGCTCCCATTGGTGTAGTAAACATCTCTGTGATTCCCTTCGGATCTAAGGAAAAATCTCCATGCCAAAAACTACAAAAGGTAAAACTCGTAATAAACAGCCAGTACAGCAGCAGACGTGTGGAAATTGAACCAGTTGTGGTACCAGATATCTGTATTGACGTTTTGGAAGTGCCTGATAGTGCATGCCAGTTGATTAAAGACCTACGTCTTGCCGATTCGAATCATGTTTCCATCGAAGCAGAAGAAGGCCTAAGCGTTCTCGTTGGGTCTGACTACTATTGGGCGACAGTAACTGGTAAACAACGCCGCATAACCCCAGCATTAAGAGCTGTTGAAACCATCTTTGGCTGGACACTACAGGGAACACATAGCTCTGTCGGTAAGAATCTTGTTTCGAACGTTCACTTATGCTCTTCTTCGTTTATATTTAGCACCAATTTGCTTCTGCCTATTGGGAGCGACAATGATTTAACGTCATTTTGGGCATTGGAAGCTATTGGAATTCAAAGTGAAGACGCTGAAAACCATCAATTAGCAGAAAAGCTAATCGCCAAATGCATCAGTAGGAAAGGTTCCCGCTATGAAGCAGCTCTGCCGTGGAAGAATCCAAACGTTCTGATAAGAAACAACAGGAAAGAAGCTTTAATGCGGCTTGATTCACTTACGAAGCGCTTAACAAGGACTCCAGAAAAGTTTAAAGAGTACGATGCTGCTGTTCGACAAATGGTTGCAGATGGTATCGCTGAAGTAGTTCCCTCCAATGATAAGCAGACATCGAAGCGTGTTTTTTTATCTTCCCCATCGTCCTGTATATAAGGAAGAAAGTACTACAACCAAGATGAGGATTGTTTTTGATGCCTCTGCTGGTGGTGAAGATTCTCCGGCACTCAACGATTTGCTACACGTGGGTGCAAACTTGCTACCAGATGTTCTAAGAGTGTTGCTAAATTTCCGTCTAGGACGCTTTGGGATGGTAGCTGACGTGGAAAAGGCTTTTCTGCAAATATCGCTGAATGTGAATGATCGTGACAGCCACCGCTTTGTTTGGTACCAGAACAAAGAGCGGAATACAAAGACTACAGGATGACCAGGGTCACTTTTGGGGTCAACTGCAGCCCATTTCTTTTGATTGGGACGATACGCATGCATTTAGTTAAAGAAAAGGTTCGTTTCCCCACAACATGTAAGGTGCTGCAGGAATGCTTTTATATGGACGATCTAGCGACGAGTTTTGATACCGAAGAGGAAGAGAAGAAGATCAGCAAGGAAGCCGTCATTATAATGAAACATACAGAAAAGCTACAATCCGTCTGGAACGGACCGTATGATACCCTATCCTCCTCTCTATAAAGTGGGCGTGGCCAAATTGCATTTTGTACTCAAATATGGCTATAACCTCGAATGTTTGAGGATGTTACATGTAAAATTTTATCAAAATCGGTTTTTTGATGAAAACGCCCCCAAAAAGTGGGCGTGGCCAAAACTCTTCTACGGGTGAATTGTAGGGAATCTGAATACCTAAATATTTGGACTTAACAAAATTTTTCGGTTTCATATAATTTAGTAAAGTTATAAAAAAGTAGGCGTGGCAGTGGGCGGATTTAAAAAAATTTACACTTCTACTGTATCTTTTTGTCAGAAGCCCAGATATGAAATTTCAGCGTCCTAGTTAAACATTTTAGGCTCAAAAATCGGTTTTATGATGAAAACGCCCCCAAAAAGTGGGGGTGGCCAAAAATTTTGTATGGGTGGATTGTAGGGAATCTGAATGCCTAAATATTTGGTCTTAACAAAATTTTTCGGTTTCATATAATTTAGTGAAGTTATGAAAAAGTGGGCGTGGCAGTGGGCGGATTTCAAAAATTTTTACACTTGTACTGTATCTTTTACCCTATCCTCCTCTCTATAAAGTGGGCGTGGCCAACTTGCATTTTGTACTCAAATATAGCTATAATATCGAACGTTTGAGGATGTTACATGTAACATTTTATCAAAATCGGTTTTTTGATGAAAACGCCCCCAAAAAGTGGGAGTGACCAAAACTTTTGTATGGATGGATTGTAGGGAATCTGAATGCCTAATATTTCATATAATTTAGTGAAGTTATGAAAAAGTGGGCGTGGCAGTGGGCGGATTTCAAAAATTTTTACACTTGTACTGTATCTTTTACCCTATCCTCCTCTCTATAAAGTGGGCGTGGCCAACTTGCATTTTGTACTCAAATATAGCTATAATATCGAACGTTTGAGGATGTTACATGTAACATTTTATCAAAATCGGTTTTTTGATGAAAACGCCCCCAAAAAGTGGGAGTGACCAAAACTTTTGTATGGATGGATTGTAGGGAATCTGAATGCCTAATATTTCATATAATTTAGTGAAGTTATGAAAAAGTGGGCGTGGCAGTGGGCGGATTTCAAAAATTTTTACACATGTACTGTATCTTTTTCTCAGAAGCCCAGATATGAAATTTCATCGTGATAGCTCAAAATTTAAGGCCCAAAAAGCGGTGACATACGGTCGGACGGACGGACGGACGGTCATCGCTCAATCGATTTCGCTATTGATGCTGATCACGTATATATATACTTTATAGCGTCTATCTCGATTATTTCTCTATGTTACAAACTATGTGTCAAACTTAATATACCCTTAGGATAGGGTATAATTACCCCAATTTAAATAAATATAATTAAAATGAAAAAAGTAGTATCCCCACCAAATCAGGCAAATAATAAGAAAAGAGAAAAAAAAACATACAGAAAAGCTACAATCCGTCTGTAACGGATCGTATGATACCCTATCCTCCTCTCTATAAAGTGGGCATGGCCAAATTGCATATTGTACTCAAATATAGCTATAATGTCGAACGTTTGAGGATGTTACACGTAAAATTTTATCAAAATAGGTTTTTTGATGATAACGCCCCCAAAAATTGGGGGTGGCCAAAAATTTTGTATGGGTGGATTGTAGGGAATCTGAATGCCTAAAGATTTGGTCTTAACAAAATTTTTCGGTTTCATATAATTTAGTGAAGTTATAAAAAAGTAGGCGTGGCAGTGGGCGGATGTAAAAAAATTTTACACTTGAATTGTATCTTTTTCTTGGAAGCCCAGGTATGAAATTTCAGCGTCCTAGTTAAAAATTTAAGGCCCAAAAATCTGTTTTGTGATGAAAACGCCCCCAAAAAGTGGGCGTGGCCAAAACTTTTGTATGGGTGGATTGTAGGGAATCTAAATGCCTAAATATTTGGTCTTAACAAAATTTTTCGGTTTCATATAATTTAGTGAAGTTATGAAAAAGTGGGCGTGGCAGTGGGCGGATTTCAAAAATTTTTACACTTGTACTGTATCTTTTTCTCAGAAGCCCAGATATGAAATTTCATCGTCCTAGCTCAAAATTTAAGGCCCAAAAAGCGGTGACATACGGACGGACGGACGGACGGACGGACGGACGGACGGTCATCGCTCAATCGATTTCGCTATTGATGCTGATCACGAATATATATACTTTATATTGTCTATCTCGATTATTTCTCTATGTTACAAACTATGTGTCAAACTTAATATACCCTTAGGATAGGGTATAATAAAAGACACCTACTTGCACTCCAGGGTACATACAACCTGGTTTATTTTTTTATACCCTATCCTAAGGGTATATTAAGTTTGACACATAGTTTGTAACATAGAGAAATAATCGAGATAGACCCTATAAAGTATATATATTCGTGATCAGCATCAATAGCGAAATCGATTGAGCGATGACCGTCCGTCCGTCCGTATGTCACCGCTTTTTGGGCCTTAAATTTTGAGCTAGGACGATGAAATTTCATATCTGGGCTTCTGAGAAAAAGATACAGTACAAGTGTAAACATTTTTGAAATCCGCCCACTGCCACTCCCACTTTTTCATAACTTCACTAAATTATATGAAACCGAAAAATTTTGTTAAGACCAAATATTTAGGCATTCAGATTCCCTACAATCCACCCATACAAAAGTTTTGGCCACGCCCACTTTTTGGGGGCGTTTTCATCACCAAACCGAGTTTTGGGCCTTCAATTATTAACTACGCCACGCCTACTTTTTTATAACTTCACTAAATTATATGAAACCGAAAAATTTTGTTAAGACCAAATATTTAGGTATACAGATTCCCTACAATTCACCCATAGAACAGTTTTGGTCACGCCCACTTTTTGGGGGCGTTTTCATCAAAAAACCGATTTTGATAAAATTTTACATGTAACATCCTCAAACGTTCGAGGTTATAGCCATATTTGAGTACAAAATGCAATTTGGTCACGCGCACTTTATAGAGAGGCGGATAGGGTATCATACGATCCGTTCCAGACGGATTGTAGTTTTTCTGTATGTTTTTTAATGACTTTTCCCACGTTGACCTGTCGCTGGATTCACAGGTATTTGTTGCTTATCCGCTGCTAAATTGAATAACCTAAACACCGGGGAGAAAGGAAAAAAAACATACAGAAAAGCTACAATCCGTCTGGAACGGATCGTATGATACCCTATCCTCCTCTCTATAAAGTGGGCGTGGCCAAATTGCATTTTATACTCAAATATAGCTATAATGTCGAACATTTGAGGATGTTACATGTAAAATTTTATCAAAATAGGTTTTTTGATGATAACGCCCCCAAAAAGTGGGCGTGGCCAAAACTGTTCTATGGGTGAATTGTAGGGAATCTGAATACCCAAATGTTCGGTCTTAACAAAATTTTTCGGTTTCATATAATTTAGTGAAGTTATAAAAAAGTAGGCGTGGCAGTGGGCGGATGTAAAAAAATTTTACACTAGTATTGTACCTTTTTCTCGGAAGCCCAGATATGAAATTTCAGCGTCCTAGTTAAAAATTTAAGGCCCAAAAATCGGTTTTGTGATGAAAATGCCCCTAAAAAGTGGGCGTGGCCAAAACTTTTGTATGGGTGGATTGTAGGGAATCTGAATGCCTAAATATTTGGTCTTAACAAAATTTTTCGGTTTCATATAATTTAGTGAAGTTATAAAAAAGTAGGCGTGGCAGTGGGCGGATTTCAAAAATTTTTACACTTTACTGTATCTTTTCCTCAGAAGCCCAGATATGAAATTTCATCGTCCTAGCTCAAAATTTAAGGCACAAAAAGCGGTGACATACGGACGGACGGACGGACGGACGGACGGACGGACGGACGGACGGACAGACGGACGGACGGACGGACGGACGGACGGACGGACGGACGGACGGACGGACGGACGGACGGTCATCTCTCAATCGATTTCGCTATTGATGCTGATCACGAATATATATACTTTATATGGTCTATCTCGATTATTTCTCTATGTTACAAACTATGTGTCAAACTTAATATACCCTTAGGATAGGGTATAAAAACGCCAGTAAAAAGTTCGAAGAAAATAAAAAACATACAGAAAAGCTACAATCCGTCTGGAACGGATCGTATGATACCCTATCCTCCTCTCTATAAAGTGGGCGTGGCCAAATTGCATTTTGTTCTCAAATATAGCTATAATGTCGAACGTTTGAGGATGTTACATGTAAAATTTTATCAAAATAGGTTTTTTGATTATAAATACAAAACTGTTCTATGGGTGAATTGTAGGGAATCTAAATACCCAAATATTTGGTCTTAACAAAATTTTTCGGTTTCATATAATTTAGTGAAGTTATAAAAAAGTAGGCGTGGCAGTGGGCGGATGTAAAAAAATTTTACACTTGTACTGTATCTTTTTCTTGGAAGCCCAGACATGAAATTTCAGCGTCCTAGATAAAAATTTAAGGCCCAAAAATCGGTTTTGTGATGAAAACGCCCCCAAAAAGTGGGCGTGGCCAAAACTTTTCTATGCGGATTGTAGGGAATCTGAATGCCTAAATATTTGGCCTTAACAAAATTTTTCGGTTTCATATAATTTAGTGAAGTTATGAAAAAGTGGGCGTGGCAGTAGGCGGATTTCAAAAATTTTTACACTTGTACTGTATCTTTTTCTCAGAAGCCCAGATATGATATTTCATCGTCCTAGCTCAAAATTTAAGGCCCAAAAAGCGGTGACATACGGACGGACGGACGGACGAACGGTCATCGCTCAATCGATTTCGCTATTGATGCTGATCACGAATATATATACTTTATAGGGTCTATCTCGATTATTTCTCTATGTTACAAACTATGTGTCAAACTTAATATACCCTTATAATAGGGTATAAACACAGACACTTCCCTGATCACCAGACAGAACCAAACACCACAAATCAAAACACCACACTTGATAAGCAATTTGTAATTATAAGTACTCCTGGCCCCACACGTTGGGCGTCAATTTGTTGGGTATTTTCCCCGATTCAAGGATTAATTACACGCGCGACTTTAAGATAGGAATTAAATTAAAATAATTACGCGAGAAAAGGAAAATTAAAATGAAACTTGAGAGGTAAACAAAAAGACGGCCGCGCACGCGAGTTTAAGAGATCGAATGGGGAAAGGGATCCCCACTGCAACGAAATGTCAAAAATTTCGGAGCGAATTCCAAGCCGTTCAGGAGGGGTGGGTTCAGGGAATATTTTTTTTTTTTCGGGAATAGTTTGTGGTTTTACACTGTCACCAACAAAAGAATTGAAATAGATATTATCTAATTTGGAAAGATGATTCGATCGGATAAAAAAAGAAAATATGTTGAGCGCCAGGTAATTTTTTTTTGAAAGAAAATAATAAGGTAAAATTACCAAACCTTTTAGGGAGTCGGCGAAATGTCGTAAGGTATGTATCGAGGTTACAGAGTTTCACTACGTCTCAGCGGGTAGCTGGGACTTATCTATCCCGGTATAACTGCACCAAGGGATTAGGCTCTGAGGGGGGCTTGGACCAGGTTCCAGCCCTCGATACGATAAAGAAAAATTTTAAACAAGGATGGCCACCAAAATGACAGAGTGTCAAAAGATAAAATTTAATATAAAATGAATTAACGAAATGATGGCTGGATGCTGTAGGAATAGGGTAGGCACTGACTGGCGTCAACCTGGCGACGTCCAGTGTTGTAACTGTTACTGCGCATCAATTGTGCTAATTTTACCTCCTAGTGGTAGCCATCGGGTACTGGTTGGTGTCCATCCGGACCCGACTTGCTAAACTTATAAGCGCGAGTGTTGACCAAGAGAAAATTGCAGCACTATAAATACGACAGCCGACGAACTCTCTCGATGGAGTCAACGGTGGCGTTAAAGCTTCAAACGGAAGCACAACATGGTGGCGGATGAGACCTTATTGGGCCAACGGCAGCGCTCATATCCCCGAGGCGGGATACTGACATCGGTTTAAAACCGGCCCCTCATCCTAGGGGTTTCAAAAAATGGAACTGGCCCTCCAGGTTGGGGGTTGTGCCGTCGGGGTAACTTCCTTACCACGTAAACAAAATTTAGTTATGAGAGAGACACAAGCCTCGGATAATGGACCCCCTCATTTAATACCACGACCCGGAACGTACACGGACTATGATATAAGAGTATGCACCTGGAATGTACGTACACTGTACACTCCTGGTGCTATTCAAAAACTTGAATCTGTCCTCACGCGGTACAAGGCAGATATTACCGCGATCCAGGAGATACGATGGATAGGATCAGGTATGCAAAAACGGAAAAATTGCGACATTTATTACAGCTGCCACAAAAGACTGCACATGTTAGGATGCGGATTCGTCGTGGGAAATCGGCTACGCTCAATGATAATTGACTTTAAGCCGATCAGCGATCGCCTGGCTGTGATCCGCATCAAGGCTACATTTCAAAACATCAGCATAATATGTGCACACGCCCCTACCGACGAAGCTGAAGACTCTATCAAGGAGGAGTTTTATGACCTCCTGGACGGAGCCTACGGAGCCTGTCCGGAGTATGATGTCAAAATCATACTCGGGGATTTCAATGCCAAAATCGGTAAGGAAAACATCTTCGGCGGATTAGTTGGAAAGCACAGCCTCCACGACACGACAACAGACAACGGCTTCCGGCTAATCGATTTTGCAGCAGCTCGTAATACGGTGATAAGTAGCACTAGGTTTCCAAGACTACGAATCCACACAGCAACCTGGCGCTCTCCAGATGGTCGAACCGCCAACCAAATCGACCACGTGCTAATAGATGCGAGGCACGCATCCAACATTCTGAATGTGCAAACGTTCAGAGGGGCCAACGTCGACTCTGACCATTTTCTTGTTGCAGCTAAGTTCAGAGCTCGACTATCCAATGAGAAGAAGCTGCAGACCGCCCAGAAAAAGAAATTCAACGTTGGAAGCCTTAGCACGTCTGGAGTAGCCAGAGCCTACAGGGAGCGCCTGAGTGAGAGACTCTCCGCTGTGCATTCACCATCCACAAACGCCAACAATCTGTGGAACCAGTATCGCGACATCATCAAAGGGGTAGCAGAGACCACCATAGGCTACCAGCCACCACCCAAAAAGAGCCCTTGGTATGATGATGAAAGGTGACAGAAAATGCACACTTGCAAGCGCTCCAACGCAAAACAAGGGCAGCGAGAGAAGAGTATCGAACCAGAAGAAGGGAGGAGAAGAAGATCCTGCGTAAGAAGAAAAGGGCCCACGAAGAGTCCCGCGATAGGAACAACATCCGGATGTTTTTCAGGAAAGCCAAGCAACTGGCAGCTGGCTTCAAGCCCGGAACGCAGGCTCTTCGAAACAGTGAAGGAAACCTAGTCACCGAAGCACAGGGAATAGTAGATGTATTTAAGCAGCATTTCCAGCAGCTACTTAATGGGCAGGTAGAGAGAGTGATAGGGCAAGAAGAGAACCCGCATCCAGTCAATGAAGAATCCATTCCCCCTCCTAGTTTTGAAGAGGTCGGCTCAGCTATCAAAAAGCTGAAGAACAACAAGGCCGCCGGCTCTGATGGTCTAGCAGCAGAGCTTTTCGAACATGGTGGTGATGCTTTGGTAGGGTGCATGCACCAAGTCATCAACCAAGCGTGGGTGGATGAAGTCATGCCCGATGACTGGACTATCAGCTTTATATGCCCCATCTTCAAGAAAGGCGATCCTATGTAAGAACTACCGAGGCATATCCCTGCTTAATGTCGCATATAAGATCCTATCCAACGTACTGTGTGAACGTCTGAAGCCCTTCTGCAGCACACAGCACACACAGCACAGATCGACGATCGACCAAATTTTCACACTAAGGCAAATCCTGGAAAGACCAACGAATTTCAAGTCGAGACTCACCATCTCTTCATCGACTTTAAAGCCGCATATGATAGCATTCATCGTCTTGAGCTCGGGATCCCGGCTAAACTGATATAGCTAAGCCGCGTGACGCTGGATAATACGCGGTGCAACGTGCAATTCGGCAACAGTTCCTCTGAACTATTCCAAACATGCACCGGATTTCGGCAAGGGGATGCGCTATCATGTGACTTCTTCAATCTTGTGCTGGAACAGATAGTGCGCAGGGCAGGTGTAAACACGGAAGGCACTATCTTCAACAAATCTGTCCAGTTGCTGGGATACGCAGACGACATCGACATCATCGGTCGCTCCCAGCGCGCCGTGTTAGAGGCTTTTACGGCAATTGAAGAAGAAGCGAAACGAGTTGGCCTTGAAGTGAATGAGGACAAAACCAAGTACATGTTGTCAACAAACAAAGAAGCATCTGTCCACCGCCTAGGACAAAACGTCACTGTTGGCAACAGTAACTTCGAAGTGGTTAAGGAGTTTACCTATCTCGGAGTAAATATCAACTCCACGAATGACAACTTAGTGGAGTTTCGACGAAGACTTACCCTAGGAAACCGCTGCTACTTCGGTTTGGCGAAACAAATGGGGTCAAAACTCCAAACTCGGAAGACGAAATGTTTGCTCTACAAAACTTTGATCCTGCCAGTTCTGCTGTATGGAGCCGAGTGTTGGACGATAAGCAGGAAAGGAGAGCAGATTTTGAACACTTTCGAAAGAAAAATTCTTCGTCGGATATTCGGTCCCGTATGCGAGGAGGGCGAATGGAGGAGAAGATATAACCGCGAACTCTATGAGCTGTACCAGGATGTGGATGTAGTCCAAAAAGCCAAAACACGTCGACTGCACTGGCTCGGTCACATCGAGCGAATGGACAATAATGCTCCAGCAAAGACGATCTTCGAATCACAGCCCCCAGGTTCGAGAAGACAAGGAAGACCGAACCTCCGTTTTAAGGATCAAGCTATCGCGGATGCCAGAGCGCTTGGTCTAGATAACTGGAAGCAGCGTGCCCGGGATCGAAGAGAGTGGAAGGCTGCTGTGTCTCAGGCAGAGACTCTTCACGGGTCGGGAGCCCGTTAAGTAAGTAAGTAAGAATTAACGAAATAAAATATAATTTATAAAGAAAAAAAGAAAAGAATGGCCAAAGAGGGGAGGGGGGGTTGGTAGTTTCGGATTTCCTTGCGGTTCCGTTAACTACTGGTTCAGGAAAAAAGAACGGGTCGCGATTCTACCGCGTAGCAATAAAAAAAGCTACGATCGAAAAAAAAGAAACGGCTACGAAGGCTGACCGGATTTGTTTTTTTTTTTTTTTAAAACAACTTATGGCTACGAAATAAACTTTACTTATCTTTTTACTCCTGATTCCTCTATCCTTCCACTTGGGGTCCTCTGCATCCTGATTACGTCTATCCTATCCTGTGTACGGGGTAAGTGCGGTATTTCTCCGCCACAATCACTAGGTTATTCTTTTCTTTTATTTTCACTAATTCTCTTTTTTTTGTTTTACTAAGTCCTTTTTTTTCTCAGTCCTTTTGACTTCTCACCAAAACTTCTCACTACTTTTCCTTTTACTTTTTATTCTCGTAACTTTTTCTCACAAATAAATTCTCTTTGTTTTTTTTTACCAAGATAACAAAAAAACTCCTCACTAACGTGATGTCCTTCTCTGGACACGATCAAGCAACAAGTAAGTTCGCCGGGTGGACAGATCCACCCTCTTTGCATTCACACACGCACACATACACACACTTGAGGCGAATTCAGCCATTTGATGTTGTCCATTACGACTTAACTAATGCTTTGAAAATTCGGTTTTAGTCACACATATATAGCAAATTCGATTTTGTGATTTTTAAAATGTTTTTTTCGCGGTTTTGAATAAAATTCACGCGGGAAAGGGTGCACATGTATTAGTACGGTTGATTTCGCCTCCTTGTAGTCGATTCAGCTACCAGAGCGCAGGGAGTCACATCCAGCGCTCCAGCAGCCTCCCTCGTTGATTCTCTCATTCGACACTCGATATCACGCTAGTGAGGACATATTTAAGACTGTTTGTTTTCGAAATCTAGTGATTGCTTGTGTTTGTACCTAGCCTTCCCCTACATTCAGAACATAATATCAATTAAAATTCCCCTGCGGACCTACCATTTGGAGGGATAGATTATAAAATATACCGCGGGCTCTACCTACCAAGTAAGCCTCCGTAAGACATGACAAACAAGGGAGAAACCCAGGAAGTCGGAAACTACCCTTTACATTATCGATTTGAGTTAAGCAAATTATTTTTAGAATTAAAAATGGCAAAGTTAAGCATTTGAGGTGGTCAGGATGAGTATTCAGGCGATCTGCCTGGCTCTTTCCTGCTTCAGGCTACCTGCCTGGCTCCGAGATAGATGCTTTGTCATCCCCCTTGAGACTTACGAGGATGTGAGCACTGATTGAGAAGTTCAAGCAGGAATGCTCAACGATCGCAAAGCTCTCGGAGGACAACGGAGAAATAGAAACATACAGAAAAGCTACAATCCGTCTGGAACGAATCGTCTGATACCCTATCCTTCTCTCTATAAAGTGGGCGTGGCCAAATTGCATTTTGTACTCAAATATAGCTATAATGTGGAACGTTTGAGGATGTTACATGTAAAATTTTATCAAAATCGGTTTTTTGATGAAAACGCCCCCAAAAAGTGGGCGTGACCAAAACTGTTCTATGGGTGAATTGTAGGGAATCTGTATACCTAAATATTTGGTCTTAACAAAATTTTTCGGTTTCATATAATTTAGTGAAGTTATAAAAAAGTAGGCGTGGCAGTGGGCGGATGTAAAAAAAATTTACACTTCTACTGTATCTTTTCGCCATAAGCCCAGATATGAAATTTCAGCGTACTAGTTAATAATTTAAGGCCCAAAACTCGGCTTTGTGATGAAAATGCCCCCAAAAAGTGGGCATGGCCAAAACTTTTGTATGGGTGGATTGTAGGGAATCTGAATGCCTAAATTTTTGGCCTTAACAAAATTTTTCGGTTTCATATAATTTAGTGAAGTTATGAAAAAGTGGGCGTGGCAGTAGGCGGATTTTAAAATTTTTTACACTTGTACTGTATCTTTTTCTCAGAAGCCCAGATATGAAATTTTATCGTCCTAGCTCAAAATTTAAGGCCCAAAAAGCGGTGACATACGGACGGACGGACGGTCATCGCTCAATCGATTTCGCTATTGATGCTGATCACGAATATATATACTTTATAGGATCTATCTCGATTATTTCTCTATGTTACAAACTATGTGTCAAACTTAATATACCCTTAGGATAGGGTATAAAAAACTCCTAAAAGTACTACATATAGAAAAATCAAAATCGGCCACACTGATACCCAGTGCAATTAGTTCAAAAACTGTTGAAATGTGGTTCACCAGTATCAATAACAAAACCACTGCACCGAATTGCACAGACAAAAAAAAACACAACGGTGGAATTTTTTTTCGCACAAGAAAAAAAATAACGAATATATGTATGTATGTATTCACACACGAAAAGAAAATCAAAACGAATGAAAAACATACAGAAAAGCTACAATCCGTCTGGAACGGATCGTATGATACCCCATCCTCCTCTCTATAAAGTGGGCGTGGCCAAATTGCATTTTGTACTCAAATATGGCTATAACGTCGAACGTTTGAGAATGTTACATGCAAAATTTTATCAAAATAGGTTTTTTTATGATAACGCCCCCAAAAATTGGGCGTGGCCAAAACTGTTCTATGGGTGAATTGTAGGGAATCTAAATACCCAAATATTTGGACTCAACCAAAGTTTTCGGTTTCATATAATTTAGTGAAGTTATAAAAAAATAGGCGTGGCAGTGGGCGGATGTAAAAAAATTTTACACTAGTACCGTATCTTATTCTTCGAAGCCCAGATATGAAATTTCAGCGTCCTAGTTAAAAATTTAAGGCCTAAAAAGCGGTGACATACGGACGGACGGACGGTCATCGCTCAATTGATTTCGCTATTGATGCTGATCACGAATATATATACTTTATAGGGTCTATCTCGATTATTTCCCTATGTTACAAACTATGTGTCAAACTTAATATACCCTTAGGATAGGGTATAAAAATGGTGACTACGGGTATATTAAGTTTGACACATAGTTTGTAATATAGAGAAATAATCGAGATAGACCCTATAAAGTATATATATTCGTGATCAGCATCAACAGCGAAATCGATTGAGCGATGACCGTCCGTCCGTCCGTATGTCACCGCTTTTTGGGCCTTAAATTTTGAGCTATGACGATCAAATTTCATATCTGGGCTTCTGAGAAAAAGATACAGTACAAGTGTACATTTTTTTTAAATCCGTCCACTGCCACGCCTACTTTTTTATGACTTTACTAAATTATATGAAACCGAAAAGGTTTGTTAAGACCAAATATTTAGGTATTCAGATTCCCTACAATTCACACATACAAAAGTTTTGGACACGCCTACTTTTTGGGGGCATTTTTTTCAAAAAACCAATTTTGATAAAATTTTATATGTAACATCCTAAAACCTACGACGTTATAGCCATATTTGGGATATTTCTTTTGCAGCCATCATTTTCAAAAATGCAACAAATAAAGTATCTGCTGTAGTATCCAGTGCATTGATATTGATTATATCCAACAATTTTGTCACGACATTTCCGTAATATGGGTGAAGAAATCGAACCAAGCAGCATAGGTGTTCAGTGTTGATTATATCGGTGCTTTCATCAATCAATATTGAAACATACAGAAAAGCTACAATCCGTCTGGAACGGATCGTATGATACCCTATCCTCCTCTCTATAAAATGGGCGTGGCCAAATTGCATTTTGTACTCAAATATAGCTATAATGTCGCACGTTTGAGGATGTTACTGGCAAAATTTTATCAAAATAGGTTTTTTGATGATAACGCCCCCAAAAAGTGGGCGTGGCCAAAACTGTTCTATGGGTGGATTGTAGGGAATCTGAATGCCTAAATATTTGGTCTTAACAAAATTTTTCGGTTTCGTATAATTTAGTGAAGTTATGAAAAAGTGGGCGTGGCAGTGGGCGGATGTAAAAAATTTTTACACTTGTACTGTATCTTTTTCTCAGAAGCCCAGATATGAAATTTCATCGTCCTAGCTCAAAATTTAAGGCCCAAAAAGCGGTGACATACGGACGGACGGACGGTCATCGCTCAATCGATTTCGCTGTTGATGCTGATCACGAATATATATACTTTATAGCGTCTATCTCGATTATTTCTCTATGTTACAAACTATGTGTCAAACTTAATATACCCTTAGGATAGGGTATAAAAATTTGATGGTAATTTTCAAGATTGGCTACCGTTTTGGGAACAGTTTCGTACCGCCGTGCATGAAAACACCAATTTAACATTATCCGACAAATTCAGCTATCTTGAGTCAGTGTTAGTAGGCAATGCAAAAAAGGTAATTGCGGGTTTTACCCCTTCAGAGATGTGTTACGATGCAGCTGTTTCACTTCTACAAGAACAATTTGGCGACACTGAACGTCTAGTAGATAAGCACATGCAGCAGTTGATTTCCCTTCGCCCAATACATTTGAAAACGGATGTTGTGGGCTTACGCAATTTATATAATTGTATTACAGCTTGCAGTCGCACTCTAACTGCTTTGCAAATTCCCTCGCACCAATATTATGTCATGCTCAAGTCCATATTGCTACGGTGCTTGCCAGTGGATCTTCGTGTTGATTACCACCGCCTGACAGAACGAGACAGCGATGTTGGAGATGCTAAAAATTCGGACTCAGGAAGCGCTTCCACTCTTTCCCACATCGGTGACAAACAAGTCCAAGGTCTAATGCGGTTTTTAAAACGAGAAGTGGAATCTTTAGAAAGAAGTCGAGTTTTCTCCGTCGCGACAACTGTCAAACCTTCTACTTCATTTTCAACCACCAACACTGCAGCTAGCTTGGTTTCATTAAGCGATAAGGACGAATGCTTATTTTGTTCATCAGACAGACATGCTACAAAAGAGTGCGATAGTAAGCTGTCCCTCGCGGAAAAAAGAGACATATTGCGCAAAGGTAATCGATGTTTTCGTTGTGCTAAACGTGGTCACACTTCTAGAAAGTGTCGTAGTGCAAAGTTTATTTCATGTAAGAAATGCAAAGGTAAACACTTCACGTCCATGTGCGATCCATCGTTTGCAAAAACAAATGCCTTAATTGCACCAGCAGTCGCAACAACAGAAAACAATGAAATGCAGAATGTGTTGAACCTGTGCGCGTGTAATTCAGATCTTCAAAATTCAATGGTATTTTTAAAGACAGCTCGGGGCATTGCCGTAGCTCCGGGCAGGAAGAAACAAATATTAATTCGCTTTATTATCGACGGCGGCAGTCAACACTCCTTCGTTCGCGAAAGTTTGGTTCGGAAATTAAATCTTGCTCCCATTGGTGTAGTAAACATCTCTGTGATTCCCTTCGGATCTAAGGAAAAATCTCCATGCCAAAAACTACAAAAGGTAAAACTCGTAATAAACAGCCAGTACAGCAGCAGACGTGTGGAAATTGAACCAGTTGTGGTACCAGATATCTGTATTGACGTTTTGGAAGTGCCTGATAGTGCATGCCAGTTGATTAAAGACCTACGTCTTGCCGATTCGAATCATGTTTCCATCGAAGCAGAAGAAGGCCTAAGCGTTCTCGTTGGGTCTGACTACTATTGGGCGACAGTAACTGGTAAACAACGCCGCATAACCCCAGCATTAAGAGCTGTTGAAACCATCTTTGGCTGGACACTACAGGGAACACATAGCTCTGTCGGTAAGAATCTTGTTTCGAACGTTCACTTATGCTCTTCTTCGTTTATATTTAGCACCAATTTGCTTCTGCCTATTGTGAGCGACAATGATTTAACGTCATTTTGGGCATTGGAAGCTATTGGAATTCAAAGTGAAGACGCTGAAAACCATCAATTAGCAGAAAAGCTAATCGCCAAATGCATCAGTAGGAAAGGTTCCCGCTATGAAGCAGCTCTGCCGTGGAAGAATCCAAACGTTCTGATAAGAAACAACAGGAAAGAAGCTTTAATGCGGCTTGATTCACTTACGAAGCGCTTAACAAGGACTCCAGAAAAGTTTAAAGAGTACGATGCTGCTGTTCGACAAATGGTTGCAGATGGTATCGCTGAAGTAGTTCCCTCCAATGATAAGCAGACATCGAAGCGTGTTTTTTTATCTTCCCCATCGTCTTGTATATAAGGAAGAAAGTACTACAACCAAGATGAGGATTGTTTTTGATGCCTCTGCTGGTGGTGAAGATTCTCCGGCACTCAACGATTTGCTACACGTGGGTGCAAACTTGCTACCAGATGTTCTAAGAGTGTTGCTAAATTTCCGTCTAGGACGCTTTGGGATGGTAGCTGACGTGGAAAAGGCTTTTCTGCAAATATCGCTGAATGTGAATGATCGTGACAGCCACCGCTTTGTTTGGTACGCTGCACAAACATCACCAGAACAAAGAGCGGAATACAAAGACTACAGGATGACCAGGGTCACTTTTGGGGTCAACTGCAGCCCATTTCTTTTGATTGGGACGATACGCATGCATTTAGCTAAAGAAAAGGTTCGTTTCCCCACAATATGTAAGGTGTTGCAGGAATGCTTTTATATGGACGATCTAGCGACGAGTTTTGATACCGAAGAGGAAGGGAAGAAGATCAGCAAGGAAGCCGTCATTATAATGAAAAACGCCAGCATGAACCTGAGGAAGTGGAACTCTAACTGTGCTCAAATTCGAGAAGATCTTAGTCCAACTGATGCTCCAGCTATGCAGAAAGTTTTGGGGCTAATGTGGTACGTTTCCAGTGACGAAATCGCTGTGCCGTTACAGTCTGTGGAAAATTTGCTCTCCTCAAATTTAGCAAGCGGTACTAAGCGCAATGTACTTCAAACAATCGCAAGAGTATACGATACATTGGGAATGCTTGCTCCAGCTATAATAAAAATCAAAATCCTGTTTCAATCTATATGGAGAGAAAAGCTGTCATGGGACGAAGTTTTACCATCACACTTAACGGTTGAATGGGCAGATTGTGCAAGAAGTATGTTGCTATTGAAAGAGATAGCTATTCCGCGATCGGCTTTGGCATTTGATTCTACTAGTGTGCTGGACATCCATATATTCGCGGATGCCAGCCTCAAAGCGTATGGTACTGTGGCGTACATCAAGAGCATCAATACAACAGGTGAAAGTAGCATTTCATTTCTCTGCGCGAAAAGTCGAGTGGCTCCACTGAAGGAGAATGGGACGAAGGAACTTACGCTGCCAAAGTTGGAGTTAACCGCCGCATTGATAGCAGCGCGATTGCGTTTTTACTTGAGGCAGTTCTTAAAAGTCTCTGTTCGGAAGTTCCACATGTGGACAGACTCAAGAATCGCTCTTAACTGGATACAAGGAGAGGTCGATCGTTGGAAACCATATGTGCAGAGTCGAGTTACAGAAATACGCCATCACACCTCAGCTTTAGACTGGAAGCACTGTTCCGGAAAGGAGAACCCTGCGGATCTTCTCACAAGGGGTGTAACTGCCGAGAATCTTCGAACTTCTTCGTTATGGGCTAATGGACCGACCTGGCTTAACGATGGTGAGAATAGCGACTCTGATGGCATCAAAACAGTTCTGAACAACGTACCTCAGTTGGGGCAACTAACGCAGGTCTCCGTTTCTGTGAACAAACCTCTCGAGCCTATTCTTTGCTCCAGAAACTTCAGCACTTGGAAGCGTTTGCTACGAGTTACAGCCTACATAATGCGCTTCTGCGGGTCGTGCCATAAAACAACAGCAAGGGCATCCTCTCTGTATTTGACCGCTGAGGAGCTTGACCTCGCTGAAGCATATTGGATCAGGTATATACAATTTGATAAATACTCTAACGAAATTTGTTTCTTGCAGAAGAATTTGTCTGTACCTGGAGTGTCCAAAATTGCACAACTGTGCCCTTTCCTGGACGTCAATGGCATTATGAGACTAGGTGGTCGCCTTCAGTGCTTAGAAGAATCCATGGATCTCAAACACCCCATAATATTTCCAAAAAATTCCTATGTCACTGTCACCTTTTCGAGAATGAACATGTTCAAGGGTTTTTGTCCAATAAACGTGTCAAGTGGAAGTTCATAGTGGAACGAGCTCCGTGGTGGGGTGGATTTTAGGAGCGTCTCATACGCACAATCAAAAACGTCCTCAAGATGGTCATAGGCAAGGCGAAGCTTACTTTCGAGCAACTCAGAACAATAATCGTCTAAGCTGAAGGGGTGGTAAATTCTCGCCCACTTACATACACAAGCAGTAGTCCATTAGATTCCACTCCCCTGACCCCTGCTCACTTTTTGATGGGTTATTGTGGATCCTCCATTCGTGAAGTGGAATCTGATTCACATGAGATACAACATGTTTGGAAGCAGCGAATGAAGTATACCAGTATGCTGTGGAAGCGATGGCGTACTGAGTATCTTCAACTACTACGATCATTTCACCATAACAAATGCAGTTCTTCTTTACAACTCAATAAAAATGACGTCGTCCTCGTCTTCGATGCCGGTAAGCCAAGGATTAACTGGAGGTTGGCCATCGTAGAAAACGCTCTCGTTGGACGTGATGGTAAGGTCAGAGCGTGCGAGATACGCTATTCTGATGGAACTCGAACCCGACGACCTGTCCAATTATTGTACCCACTGGAGATTACTTCTTCTTCGCCGGCGGGAGGATGTTAAATATCATACGAATACATTCTCATAATCTCTTATTATAACTTCTCTTTCTCTCTCTTTATCATTTGTTTGTAATTTAACGTAGAGTAATTTACTTTAGACAGTCTGAATTCATCGTTCGTAGAAAGAAGTACCTACTTAATAAAGATTTATATTTTAACCTTGTTTTGGTCTTTCTAATTTAACGTTCCGCCGGGTTTTTATACATTCTTTCTACACTATCCTCCTCTCTATAAAATGGGCGTGGCCAAATTGCATTTTGTACTCAAATATAGCTATAATGTCGAACGTTTGAGGATGTTACATGTAAAATTTTATCAAAATAGGTTTTTTGATGATAACGCCCCCAAAAAGTGGGCGTGGCCAAAACTGTTCTATGGGTGAATTGTAGGGAATCTAAATACCCAAATATTTGGACTTAACCAAATTTTTCGCTTTCATATAATTTAGTGAAGTTATAAAAAAATAGGCGTGGCAGTGGGCGGATGTAAAAAAATTTACACTTGTACTGTATCTTTTTCTTGGAAGCCCAGATATGAAATTTCAGCGTTCTAGTTAAAAATTTAAGGCCCAAAAATCGGTTTTGTGATGAAAACGCCCCCAAAAAGTGAGCGTGGCCAAAACTTTTGTATGGGTGGATTGTAGGGAATCTGAATGCCTAAATATCTGGTCTTAACAAAATGTTTCGGTTTCATATAATTTAGTGAAGATATGAAAAAGTATGTGTGGCAGTGGGCGGATGTCAAAAAAATTTACACTTGTACTGTATCTTTTTCTCAGAAGCCCAGATATGAAATTTCATCGTCCTAGCTCAAAATTGAAGGCCCAAAAAGCGGTGACATACGGACGGACGGAAGGACGGTCATCGCTCAATCGATTTCGCTATTGATGCTGATCACGAATATATATACTTTATAGGGTCTATCTCTAGGGTCTATCAGCCACCGCTTTGTTTGGTACGCTGCACAAACATCACCAGAACAAAGAGCGGAATACAAAGACTACAGGATGACCAGGGTCACTTTTGGGGTCAACTGCAGCCCATTTCTTTTGATTGGGACGATACGCATGCATTTAGCTAAAGAAAAGGTTCGTTTCCCCACAATATGTAAGGTGCTGCAGGAATGCTTTTATATGGACGATCTAGCGACGAGTTTTGATACCGAAGAGGAAGGGAAGAAGATCAGCAAGGAAGCCGTCATTATAATGAAAAACGCCAGCATGAACCTGAGGAAGTGGAACTCTAACTGTGCTCAAATTCGAGAAGATCTTAGTCCAACTGATGCTCCAGCTATGCAGAAAGTTTTGGGGCTAATGTGGTACGTTTCCAGTGACGAAATCGCTGTGCCGTTACAGTCTGTGGAAAATTTGCTCTCCTCAAATTTAGCAAGCGGTACTAAGCGCAATGTACTTCAAACAATCGCAAGAGTATACGATACATTGGGAATGCTTGCTCCAGCTATAATAAAAATCAAAATCCTGTTTCAATCTATATGGAGAGAAAAGCTGTCATGGGACGAAGTTTTACCATCACACTTAACGGTTGAATGGGCAGATTGTGCAAGAAGTATGTTGCTATTGAAAGAGATAGCTATTCCGCGATCGGCTTTGGCATTTGATTCTACTAGTGTGCTGGACATCCATATATTCGCGGATGCCAGCCTCAAAGCGTATGGTACTGTGGCGTACATCAAGAGCATCAATACAACAGGTGAAAGTAGCATTTCATTTCTCTGCGCGAAAAGTCGAGTGGCTCCACTGAAGGAGAATGGGACGAAGGAACTTACGCTGCCAAAGTTGGAGTTAACCGCCGCATTGATAGCAGCGCGATTGCGTTTTTACTTGAGGCAGTTCTTAAAAGTCTCTGTTCGGAAGTTCCACATGTGGACAGACTCAAGAATCGCTCTTAACTGGATACAAGGAGAGGTCGATCGTTGGAAACCATATGTGCAGAGTCGAGTTACAGAAATACGCCATCACACCTCAGCTTTAGACTGGAAGCACTGTTCCGGAAAGGAGAACCCTGCGGATCTTCTCACAAGGGGTGTAACTGCCGAGAATCTTCGAACTTCTTCGTTATGGGCTAATGGACCGACCTGGCTTAACGATGGTGAGAATAGCGACTCTGATGGCATCAAAACAGTTCTGAACAACGTAACTCAGTTGGGGCAACTAACGCAGGTCTCCGTTTCTGTGAACAAACCTCTCGAGCCTATTCTTTGCTCCAGAAACTTCAGCACTTGGAAGCGTTTGCTACGAGTTACAGCCTACATAATGCGCTTCTGCGGGTCGTGCCATAAAACAACAGCAAGGGCATCCTCTCTGTATTTGACCGCTGAGGAGCTTGACCTCGCTGAAGCATATTGGATCAGGTATATACAATTTGATAAATACTCTAACGAAATTTGTTTCTTGCAGAAGAATTTGTCTGTACCTGGAGTGTCCAAAATTGCACAACTGTGCCCTTTCCTGGACGTCAATGGCATTATGAGACTAGGTGGTCGCCTTCAGTGCTTAGAAGAATCCATGGATCTCAAACACCCCATAATATTTCCAAAAAATTCCTATGTCACTGTCACCTTTTCGAGAATGAACATGTTCAAGGGTTTTTGTCCAATAAACGTGTCAAGTGGAAGTTCATAGTGGAACGAGCTCCGTGGTGGGGTGGATTTTGGGAGCGTCTCATACGCACAATCAAAAACGTCCTCAAGATGGTCATAGGCAAGGCGAAGCTTACTTTCGAGCAACTCAGAACAATAATCGTCTAAGCTGAAGGGGTGGTAAATTCTCGCCCACTTACATACACAAGCAGTAGTCCATTAGATTCCACTCCCCTGACCCCTGCTCACTTTTTGATGGGTTATTGTGGATCCTCCATTCGTGAAGTGGAATCTGATTCACATGAGATACAACATGTTTGGAAGCAGCGAATGAAGTATACCAGTATGCTGTGGAAGCGATGGCGTACTGAGTATCTTCAACTACTACGATCATTTCACCATAACAAATGCAGTTCTTCTTTACAACTCAATAAAAATGACGTCGTCCTCGTCTTCGATGCCGGTAAGCCAAGGATTAACTGGAGGTTGGCCATCGTAGAAAACGCTCTCGTTGGACGTGATGGTAAGGTCAGAGCGTGCGAGATACGCTATTCTGATGGAACTCGAACCCGACGACCTGTCCAATTATTGTACCCACTGGAGATTACTTCTTCTTCGCCGGCGGGAGGATGTTAAATATCATACGAATACATTCTCATAATCTCTTATTATAACTTCTCTTTCTCTCTCTTTATCATTTGTTTGTAATTTAACGTAGAGTAATTTACTTTAGACAGTCTGAATTCATCGTTCGTAGAAAGAAGTACCTACTTAATAAAGATTTATATTTTAACCTTGTTTTGGTCTTTCTAATTTAACGTTCCGCCGGGTTTTTATACATTCTTTCTACACTATCCTCCTCTCTATAAAATGGGCGTGGCCAAATTGCATTTTGTACTCAAATATAGCTATAATGTCGAACGTTTGAGGATGTTACATGTAAAATTTTATCAAAATAGGTTTTTTGATGATAACGCCCCCAAAAAGTGGGCGTGGCCAAAACTGTTCTATGGGTGAATTGTAGGGAATCTAAATACCCAAATATTTGGACTTAACCAAATTTTTCGCTTTCATATAATTTAGTGAAGTTATAAAAAAATAGGCGTGGCAGTGGGCGGATGTAAAAAAATTTACACTTGTACTGTATCTTTTTCTTGGAAGCCCAGATATGAAATTTCAGCGTTCTAGTTAAAAATTTAAGGCCCAAAAATCGGTTTTGTGATGAAAACGCCCCCAAAAAGTGAGCGTGGCCAAAACTTTTGTATGGGTGGATTGTAGGGAATCTGAATGCCTAAATATCTGGTCTTAACAAAATGTTTCGGTTTCATATAATTTAGTGAAGATATGAAAAAGTATGTGTGGCAGTGGGCGGATGTCAAAAAAATGTACACTTGTACTGTATCTTTTTCTCAGAAGCCCAGATATGAAATTTCATCGTCCTAGCTCAAAATTGAAGGCCCAAAAAGCGGTGACATACGGACGGACGGAAGGACGGTCATCGCTCAATCGATTTCGCTATTGATGCTGATCACGAATATATATACTTTATAGGGTCTATCTCTAGGGTCTATCAGCCACCGCTTTGTTTGGTACGCTGCACAAACATCACCAGAACAAAGAGCGGAATACAAAGACTACAGGATGACCAGGGTCACTTTTGGGGTCAACTGCAGCCCATTTCTTTTGATTGGGACGATACGCATGCATTTAGCTAAAGAAAAGGTTCGTTTCCCCACAATATGTAAGGTGCTGCAGGAATGCTTTTATATGGACGATCTAGCGACGAGTTTTGATACCGAAGAGGAAGGGAAGAAGATCAGCAAGGAAGCCGTCATTATAATGAAAAACGCCAGCATGAACCTGAGGAAGTGGAACTCTAACTGTGCTCAAATTCGAGAAGATCTTAGTCCAACTGATGCTCCAGCTATGCAGAAAGTTTTGGGGCTAATGTGGTACGTTTCCAGTGACGAAATCGCTGTGCCGTTACAGTCTGTGGAAAATTTGCTCTCCTCAAATTTAGCAAGCGGTACTAAGCGCAATGTACTTCAAACAATCGCAAGAGTATACGATACATTGGGAATGCTTGCTCCAGCTATAATAAAAATCAAAATCCTGTTTCAATCTATATGGAGAGAAAAGCTGTCATGGGACGAAGTTTTACCATCACACTTAACGGTTGAATGGGCAGATTGTGCAAGAAGTATGTTGCTATTGAAAGAGATAGCTATTCCGCGATCGGCTTTGGCATTTGATTCTACTAGTGTGCTGGACATCCATATATTCGCGGATGCCAGCCTCAAAGCGTATGGTACTGTGGCGTACATCAAGAGCATCAATACAACAGGTGAAAGTAGCATTTCATTTCTCTGCGCGAAAAGTCGAGTGGCTCCACTGAAGGAGAATGGGACGAAGGAACTTACGCTGCCAAAGTTGGAGTTAACCGCCGCATTGATAGCAGCGCGATTGCGTTTTTACTTGAGGCAGTTCTTAAAAGTCTCTGTTCGGAAGTTCCACATGTGGACAGACTCAAGAATCGCTCTTAACTGGATACAAGGAGAGGTCGATCGTTGGAAACCATATGTGCAGAGTCGAGTTACAGAAATACGCCATCACACCTCAGCTTTAGACTGGAAGCACTGTTCCGGAAAGGAGAACCCTGCGGATCTTCTCACAAGGGGTGTAACTGCCGAGAATCTTCGAACTTCTTCGTTATGGGCTAATGGACCGACCTGGCTTAACGATGGTGAGAATAGCGACTCTGATGGCATCAAAACAGTTCTGAACAACGTAACTCAGTTGGGGCAACTAACGCAGGTCTCCGTTTCTGTGAACAAACCTCTCGAGCCTATTCTTTGCTCCAGAAACTTCAGCACTTGGAAGCGTTTGCTACGAGTTACAGCCTACATAATGCGCTTCTGCGGGTCGTGCCATAAAACAACAGCAAGGGCATCCTCTCTGTATTTGACCGCTGAGGAGCTTGACCTCGCTGAAGCATATTGGATCAGGTATATACAATTTGATAAATACTCTAACGAAATTTGTTTCTTGCAGAAGAATTTGTCTGTACCTGGAGTGTCCAAAATTGCACAACTGTGCCCTTTCCTGGACGTCAATGGCATTATGAGACTAGGTGGTCGCCTTCAGTGCTTAGAAGAATCCATGGATCTCAAACACCCCATAATATTTCCAAAAAATTCCTATGTCACTGTCACCTTTTCGAGAATGAACATGTTCAAGGGTTTTTGTCCAATAAACGTGTCAAGTGGAAGTTCATAGTGGAACGAGCTCCGTGGTGGGGTGGATTTTGGGAGCGTCTCATACGCACAATCAAAAACGTCCTCAAGATGGTCATAGGCAAGGCGAAGCTTACTTTCGAGCAACTCAGAACAATAATCGTCTAAGCTGAAGGGGTGGTAAATTCTCGCCCACTTACATACACAAGCAGTAGTCCATTAGATTCCACTCCCCTGACCCCTGCTCACTTTTTGATGGGTTATTGTGGATCCTCCATTCGTGAAGTGGAATCTGATTCACATGAGATACAACATGTTTGGAAGCAGCGAATGAAGTATACCAGTATGCTGTGGAAGCGATGGCGTACTGAGTATCTTCAACTACTACGATCATTTCACCATAACAAATGCAGTTCTTCTTTACAACTCAATAAAAATGACGTCGTCCTCGTCTTCGATGCCGGTAAGCCAAGGATTAACTGGAGGTTGGCCATCGTAGAAAACGCTCTCGTTGGACGTGATGGTAAGGTCAGAGCGTGCGAGATACGCTATTCTGATGGAACTCGAACCCGACGACCTGTCCAATTATTGTACCCACTTGAGATTACTTCTTCTTCGCCGGCGGGAGGATGTTAAATATCATACGAATACATTCTCATAATCTCTTATTATAACTTCTCTTTCTCTCTCTTTATCATTTGTTTGTAATTTAACGTAGAGTAATTTACTTTAGACAGTCTGAATTCATCGTTCGTAGAAAGAAGTACCTACTTAATAAAGATTTATATTTTAACCTTGTTTTGGTCTTTCTAATTTAACGTTCCGCCGGGTTTTTATACATTCTTTCTACACTATCCTCCTCTCTATAAAATGGGCGTGGCCAAATTGCATTTTGTACTCAAATATAGCTATAATGTCGAACGTTTGAGGATGTTACATGTAAAATTTTATCAAAATAGGTTTTTTGATGATAACGCCCCCAAAAAGTGGGCGTGGCCAAAACTGTTCTATGGGTGAATTGTAGGGAATCTAAATACCCAAATATTTGGACTTAACCAAATTTTTCGCTTTCATATAATTTAGTGAAGTTATAAAAAAATAGGCGTGGCAGTGGGCGGATGTAAAAAAATTTACACTTGTACTGTATCTTTTTCTTGGAAGCCCAGATATGAAATTTCAGCGTTCTAGTTAAAAATTTAAGGCCCAAAAATCGGTTTTGTGATGAAAACGCCCCCAAAAAGTGAGCGTGGCCAAAACTTTTGTATGGGTGGATTGTAGGGAATCTGAATGCCTAAATATCTGGTCTTAACAAAATGTTTCGGTTTCATATAATTTAGTGAAGATATGAAAAAGTATGTGTGGCAGTGGGCGGATGTCAAAAAAATTTACACTTGTACTGTATCTTTTTCTCAGAAGCCCAGATATGAAATTTCATCGTCCTAGCTCAAAATTGAAGGCCCAAAAAGCGGTGACATACGGACGGACGGAAGGACGGTCATCGCTCAATCGATTTCGCTATTGATGCTGATCACGAATATATATACTTTATAGGGTCTATCTCGATTATTTCTCTATGTTACAAACTATGTGTCAAACTTAATATACCCTTAGGATAGGGTATAAAAATACGTTTTTTGCAATATACCGACTAACTCCTTCTCCTCCGCAGCAGCAAGTACTTTCTTTATTATCTGTGTGCATTCCTCGTAATTAATATTAGAGTTCTAATCGAATGCACAAAACCCTACAAATGCTCCCTGACTAGTTCGGACACCACCCACGGACTAATGAAACCTAACACCACCTGAGTTTCAACCCACTACACCAGAAAAATTTGTCCTATAAATCTTTTCTTCCTTCCGATTTTACGCCATGCAGAGTGCATACTCCAGGCGTAGGTCAAAAATATCACTTACGCTGTGTTGCTGCATTATAAGGGTATTCATAATCCCTTGAGCGTAAGTAGATTATAAAAAAATATACAGAAAAGCTACAATCCGTCTGGAACGGATCGTATGATACCCTATCCTCTTCTCTATAAAATGGGCGTGGCCAAATTGCATTTTGTACTCAAACATAGCTATAATGTCGAACGTTTGAGGATGTTATATGTAAAATTTTATTAAAATAGGTTTTTTTATGATAACGCCCCCAAAAAGTGGGCGTGGCCAAAACTGTTCTATGGGTGAATTGTAGGGAATCTAAATACCCAAATATTTGGACTTAACCAAATTTTTCGGTTTCATATAATTTAGTGAAGTTATAAAAAAATAGGCGTGGCAGTGGGGGGATATAAAAAATTTTACACTAGTACTGTATCTTTTTCTTCGAAGCCCAGTTATGAAATTTCAGCGTCCTAGTTAAAAATTTAAAGCCCAAAAATCGGTTTTGTGATGAAAACGCCCCCAACGCGGTCCGTATGTCACCGCTTTTTGGGCCTTAAATTTTGAGCTAGGACGATGAAATTTCATATCTGGGCTTCTGAGAAAAAGATACAGGACAAGTGTAAAAATTTTTGAAATCCGCCCACTGCCACGCCCACTTTTTCATAACTTCACTAAATTATATGAAACCGAAAAATTTTGTTAAGACCAAATATTTAGGCATTCAGATTCCCTACAATCCACCCATACAAAAGTTTTGGCCACGCCCACTTTTTGGGGGCGTTTTCATCACAAAACCGATTTTTGGGCCTTAAATTTTTAACCAGGACGCTGAAATTTCATATCTGGGCTTCCAAGAAAAAGATACAGTACAAACGTAAAATTTTTTTACATCCGCCCACTGCCACGCCCACTTTTTTATAACTTCACTAAATTATATGAAACCGAAAAATTTTGTTAAGACCAAATATTTGGGTATTTAGATTCCCTACAATTCACCCATAGAACAGTTTTGGCCACGCCCACTTTTTGGGGGCGTTATCATCAAAAAACCTATTTTGATAAAATTTTACATGTAACATCCTCAAACGTTCGACATTATAGCTATATTTGAGTACAAAATGCAATTTGGCCACGCCCACTTTATAGAGAGGAGGATAGGGTATCAGACGATCCGTTCCAGACGGATTGTAGCTTTTCTGTATGTTTATTCCTTTTTTCCGTCGACATCGTTCTAAAATAGATTGGCAAGAAGGTCAAAAAATACCATATTTATAACAAGATAAACAAATTACCAGCCCACAAAGCTATCGGTCAAACATCAATATAAAACATACAGAAAAGCTACAATCCGTCTGGAACGGATCGTATGATACCCTATCCTGCTCTCTATAAAGTGGGCGTGGCCAAATTGCATTTTGTACTCAAATATAGCTATAATGCCGAACGTTTGAGGATGTCACATGTAAAATTTTATCAAAATAGGTTTTTTGATGATAACGCCCCCAAAAAGTGGGCGTGGTAAAAACTGTTCTATGGGTGAATTGTAGGGAATCTAAATACCCAAATATTTGGTCTTAACAAAATTTTTCGGTTTCATATAATTTAGTGAAGTTATAAAAAAGTAGGCGTGGCAGTAAGCGGATGTAAAACATACAGAAAAGCTACAATCCGTCTGGAACGGATCGTCTGATACCCTATCCTCCTCTCTATAAAGTGGGCGTGGCCAAATTGCATTTTGTACTCAAATATGGCTATAACCTCGAATGTTTGAGGATGTTACATGTAAAATTTTATCAAAATCGGTTTTTTGATGAAAACGCTCCCAAAAAGTGGGCGTGGCCAAAACTCTTCTACGGGTGAATTGTAGGGAATCTGAATACCTAAATATTTGGACTTAACAAAATTTTTCGGTTTCATATAATTTAGTGAAATTATAAAAAGTAGGCGTGGCAGTGGGCGAATTTAAAAAAAAATTACACTTCGACTGTATCTTTTCGTCAGAAGCCCAGATATGAAATTTCAGCGTCCTAGTTAAAAATGTAAGGCCCAAAAATCGGTTTCGTGATGAAAACGCAACCAAAAAGTGGGCGTGGACAAAACTTTTGTATGGGTGGATTGTAGGGAATCTGAATGCCTAAATATTTGGTCTTAACAAAATTTTTCGGTTTCATATAATTTAGTGAAGTTATGAAAAAGTGAGCGTGGCAGTGGGCGGATTTCAAAAATTTTTACACTTGTACTGTATCTTTTTCTCAGAAGCCCAGATATGAAATTTCATCGTCCTAGCTCAAAATTTAAGGCCCAAAAGCGGTGACATACGGACGGACGGACGGACGGTCATCGCTCAATCGATTTCGCTATTGATGCTGATCACGAATATATATACTTTATAGGGACTATCTCGATTATTTCTCTATGTTACAAACTATGTGTCAAACTTAATATACCCTTAGGATAGGGTATAAAAACCGTTGACTGCTTCTTCAGAATTCAGATGTGATACGTGAATTGTCAAACACAGACCTCGTGTATTCTAGTCGAAATTGTTTGGTTTGGTGTCTGTTCAGCTTGTTATACCCTATCCTAAGGGTATATTAAGTTTGACACATAGTTTGTAATATAGAGAAAAATTTAAGGCCCAAAAGCGGTGACATACGGACGGACGGTCATCGCTCAATCGATTTCGCTATTGATGCTGATCACGAATATATATACTTTATAGGGTCTATCCCGATTATTTCTCTATGTTACAAACTATGTGTCAAGCTTAATATACCCTTAGGATAGGGTATAACAAATTTTACACTTCTACTGTATCTTTTTCTTGGAAGCCCAGACATGAAATTTCAGCGTCCTAGTTAAAAATTTAAGGCCCAAAAATCGGTTTTGTGATGAAAATGCCCCCAAAAAGTGGGCGTGGCCAAAACTTTTGTATGAGTGGATTGTAGGGAATCTGAATGCCTAAATATTTGGTCTTGACAAAATTTTTCGGTTTCATATAATTTCATGAAGTTATGAAAAAGTGGGCGTGGCAGTGGGCGGATTTCAAAAATTTTTACACTTGTACTGTATCTTTTTCTCTGAAGCCCAGATATGAATTTTCATCGTCCTAGCTCAAAATTTAAGGCCTAAAAAGCGGTGACATACGGACGGACGGACGGACGGACGGGCGGACGGTCATCGCTCAATCGATTTCGCTATTGATACTGATCACGATTATATATACTTTAAAGGGTCTATCTCGATTATGTCTCTATGTTACAAACTATGTGTCAAACTTAATATACCCTTAGGATAGGGTATAATAAAAAACATACAGAAAAGCTACAATCCGTCTGGAACGGATCGTATGATACCCTATCCTGCTCTCTATAAAGTGGGCGTGGCCAAATTGCATTTTGTACTCAAATATAGCTATAATGTCGAACGTTTGAGGATGTTACATGTAAAATTTTATCAAAATCGGTGTTTTGATGAAAACGGCCCCAAAAAGTGGGCGTGACCAAAACTGTTCTATGGGTGAATTGTAGGGAATCTGTATACCTAAATATTTGGTCTTAACAAAATTTTTCGGTTTCATATAATTTAGTGAAGTTATAAAAAAGTAGGCGTGGCAGTGGGCGGATGTAAAAAAAAATTACTCTTGTACTGTATCTTTTTCTTGGAAGCCCAGATATGAAATTTCAGCGTCCTAGTTAATAATTGAAGGCCCAAAACTCGGTTTTGTGATGAAAACGCCCCCAAAAAGTGGGCGTGGCCAAAACTTTTGTATGGGTGGATTATAGGGAATCTGAATACTTAAATATTTGGTCTTAACAAAATTTTTCGGTTTCATATAATTTAGTGAAGTTATGAAAAAGTGGGCGTGGCAGTGGGCGGATTTCAAAAATTTTTACACTTGTACTGTATCTTTTTCTCAGAAGCCCAGATATGAAATTTCCTCGTCCTAGCTCAAAATTTAAGGCCCAAAAAGCTGTGACATACGGACGGACGGTCATTGCTCAATCGATTTCGCTATTGATGCTGATCACGAATATATATACTTTATAGGGTCTATCTCGATTATTTCTCTATATTACAAACTATGTGTCAAACTTAATATACCCTTAGGATAGGGTATAACAAGCTGAACAGACACCAAACCAAACAATTTCGACTAGAATACACGAGGTCTGTGTTTGACAATTCACGTATCACATCTGAATTCTGAAGAAGCAGTCAACGGTTTTTATACCCTATCCTAAGGGTATATTAAGTTTGACACATAGTTTGTAACATAGAGAAATAATCGAGATAGTCCCTATAAAGTATATATATTCGTGATCAGCATCAATAGCGAAATCGATTGAGCGATGACCGTCCGTCCGTCCGTCCGTATGTCACCGCTTTTTGGGCCTTAAATTTTGAGCTAGGACGATGAAATATCATATCTGGGCTTCTGAGAAAAAGATACAGTACAAGTGTAAAAATTTTTCAAATCCGCCCACTGTCACGCGCACTTTTTCATAACTTCACTAAATTATATGAAACCGAAAAATTTTGTTAAGACCAAATATTTAGGCATTCAGATTCCCTACAATCCACCCATACAAAAGTTTTGTCCACGCCCACTTTTTGGGGGCGTTTTCATCACGAAACCGATTTTTGGGCCTTAAATTTTTAACTAGGACACTGAAATTTCATATCTGGGCTTTCAAGAAAAAGATACAGTACAAGTGTACATTTTTTTTACATCCGCCCACTGCCACGCCTACTTTTTTATAACTTCACTAAATTATATGAAACCGAAAAATTTTGTTAAGACCAAATATTTAGGCATTCAGATTCCCTACAATCCACCCATACAAAAGTTTTGGCCACGCCCACTTTTTGGGGGCGTTATCATCAAAAAACCTATTTTGATAAAATTTTACATGTAACATCCTCAAACGTTCGACATTATAGCTATATTTGAGTACAATATGCAATCTGGCCATGCCCACTTTATAGAGAGGAGGATAGGGTATCATACGATCCGTTCCAGACGGATTGTAGCTTTTCTGTATGTTTTATCTCATTATACCCTATCCTAAGGGTATATTAAGTTTGACACATAGTTTGTAACATAGAGAAATAATCGAGATAGAACCTATAAAGTATATATATTCGTGATCAACATCAATATCGAAATCGATTGAGCGATGACCGTCCGTCCGTCCGTCCGTATGTCACCGCTTTTTGGGCCTTAAATTTTGAGCTAGGACGATGAAATTTCATATCTGGGCTTCTGAGAAAAAGATACAGTACAAGTGTAAACATTTTTGAAATCCGCCCACTGCCACGCCCACTTTTTCATAACTTCACTAAATTATATGAAACCGAAAAATTTTGTTAAGACCAAATATTTAGGCATTCAGATTCCCTACAATCCACCCATACAAAAGTTTTGGCCACGCCCACTTTTTGGGGGCGTTTTCATCACAAAACCGAGTTTTGGGCCTTAACTTATTAACTAGGACGCTGAAATTTTATATCTGGGCTTCCAAGAAAAAGATACAGTACAAGTGTACATTTTTTTTACATCCGCCCACTGCCACGCCTACTTTTTTATAACTTCACTAAATTATATGAAACCGAAAAATTTTGTTAAGACCAAATATTTAGGTATACAGATTCCCTACAATTCACCCATAGAACAGTTTTGGTCACGCCCACTTTTTGGGGGCGTTTTCATCAAAAAACCGATTTTGATAAAATTTTACATGTAACATCCTCAAACGTTCGACATTATAGCTATATTTGAGTACAAAATGCAATTTGGCCACGCCCACTTTATAGAGAGGAGGATAGGGTATCATACAATCCGTTCCAGACGGATTGTAGCTTTTCTGTATGTTTTTTTTTACGCTTGATTTTTCCTTTAAATGGTCCTTTTATTGATAGGAACCGTTAGTCGTTGCGGTATATTTTTACCCTATCCTAAGGGTATATTAAGTTTGACACATAGTTTGTAACATAGAGAAATAATCGAGATAGACCCTATAGAGTATATATATTCGTGATCAGCATCAATAGCGAAATCGATTGAGCGATGACCGTCCGTCCGTCCGTCCGTATGTCACCGCTTTTTGGGCCTTAAATTTTGAGCTAGGACGATGAAATTTCATATCTGGGCTTCTGAGAAAAAGATACAGTACAAGTGTAAACATTTTTGAAATCCGCCTACTGCCACGCCCACTTTTTCATAACTTCACTAAATTATATGAAACCGAAAAATTTTGTTAAGACCAAATATTTAGGCATTCAGATTCCCTACAATCCACCCATACAAAAGTTTTGTCCACGCCCACTTTTTGGGGGCGTTTTCATAACAAAGCCGAGTTTTGGCCCTTAAATTATTAACTAGGACGCTGAAATTTCATATCTGGGCTTATGACGAAAAGATACAGTAGAAGTGTAAATTTTTTTTACATCCGCCCACTGCCACGCCTACTTTTTATAACTTCACTAAATTATATGAAACCGAAAAATTTTGTTAAGACCAAATATTTAGGTATACAGATTCCCTACAATTCACCCATAGAGCAGTTTTGGTCACGCCCACTTTTTGGGGGCGTTTTCATCAAAAAACCGATTTTGTTAAAATTTTACATGTAACATCCTCAAACGTTCGACATTATAGCTATATTTGAGTACAAAATGCAATTTGGCCACGCCCACTTTATAGAGAGGAGGATAGGGTATCATACAATCCGTTCCAGACGGATTGTAGCTTTTCTGTATGTTCTTTTTTACGCTTGGTTTTTCCTTTAAATGGTCCTTTTATTGATAGGAACCGTTAGTCGTTGCGGTATATTTTTACCCTATCCTGAGGGTATATTAAGTTTGACACATAGTTTGTAACATAGAGAAATAATCGAGACAGACCCTATAAAGTATATATATTCGTGATCAGCATCAATAGCGAAATCGATTGAGCGATGACCGTCCGTCCGTCCGTCCGTATGTCACCGCTTTTTGGGCCTTAAATTTTGAGCTAGAACGATGAAATTTCATATCTGGGCTTCTGAGAAAAAGATACAGTACAAGTGTAAAAATTTTTGAAATCCGCCCACTGCCACTTTTTCATAACTTCACTAAATTATATGAAACCGAAAAATGTTGGCCAAATATTTAGGCATTCAGATTCCCTACAATCCACCCATACAAAAGTTTTGGCCACGCCCACTTTTTGGGGGCGTTTTCATCACAAAGCCGAGTTTTGGCCCTTAAATTATTAACTAGGACGCTGAAATTTCATATCTGGGCTTCCAAGAAAAAGATACAGTACAAGTGTAAATTTTTTTTACATCCGCCCACTGCCACGCCTACTTTTTTATAACTTCACTAAATTATATGAAACCGAAAAATTTTGTTAAGACCAAATATTTAGGCATTCAGATTCCCTACAATCCACCCATACAAAAGTTTTTTGCCACGCCCACTTTTTGGGGGCGTTTTCATCACAAAACCGAGTTTTGGGCCTTAAATTATTAACTAGGACGCTGAAATTTCATATCTGGGCTTATGACGAAAAGATACAGTAGAAGTGTAAATTTTTTTTACATCCGCCCACTGCCACGCCTACTTTTTTATAACTTCACTAAATTATATGAAACCGAAAAATTTTGTTAAGACCAAATATTTAGGTATACAGATTCCCTACAATTCATCCATAGAGCAGTTTTGGTCACGCCCACTTTTTGGGGGCGTTTTCATCAAAAAACCGATTTTGATAAAATTTTACATGTAACATCCTCAAACGTTCGACATTATAGCTATATTTGAGTACAAAATGCAATTTGGCCACGCCCACTTTATAGAGAGGAGGATAGGGTATCAGACGATCCGTTCCAGACGGATTGTAGCTTTTCTGTATGTTTTGTTTTTGTATTTTTTTGTGTTTACCTTAATTATGAATGAAGTTATTTTTCTGTAATATACACAATTGCACAAACACTCCAACGTTGCCACATTTTATTATTTCTATGCGGGAATTTGCGACGCTGCAATAATGTAGGTTTCAATGTTAATGAAAATGCAAATGCTTTTCTTCTTGTTTATACATATGTATGTGTATGTATTAATACATGTAAATATTTAATACGTGTTCTAATGGTTTGTACCACAACAACAGATTTATTTTATTTAATTACAAATATTGGATTGAAAGGACAAATTGATGAAAACAACATTTTTTTGGAGTAAATTGCGGTTTCCAATACGGATTATGCTTAATATTTTTATTGTCCCTAACTATATGTAGGTAGGTACTTAGGTATGTAGAAATATAATATATATTTAATGCATACGTATGTAAATGGGATTTCAAAGTTAACTAAGCTAATAATTGGGATCATAATTGGCAGCACTTGTGGCAGCATAGTTGGTGACATAATAGTCGACATTTTTTCCTTCTTCCCTTTTTTTATACCCTATCCTAAGGGTATATTAAGTTTGACACATAGTTTGTAACATAGAGAAATAATCGAGATAGACCCTATAAAGTATATATATTCGTGATCAGCATCAATAGCGAAAGCGATTGAGCGATGACCGTCCGTCCGCCCGTCCGTATGTCACCGCTTTTTGGGCCTTAAATTTTGAGCTAGAACGATGAAATTTCATATCTGGGCTTCTGAGAAAAAGATACAGTACAAGTGTAAAAATTTTTGAAATCCGCCTACTGCCACGCCCACTTTTTCATAACTTCACTAAATTATATGAAACCGAAAAATTTTGTTAAGACCAAATATTTAGGCATTCAGATTCCCTACAATCCACCCATACAAAAGTTTTGGCCACGCCCACTTTTTGGGGGCGTTTTCATCACAAAACTGATTTTTGGGCTTTAAATTTTTAACTAGGACGCTGAAATTTCATATCTGGGCTTCCAAGAAAAAGATACAGTACAAGTGTAAAATTTTTTTACATCCGCCCACTGCCACGCCTACTTTTTTATAACTTCACTTAATTATATGAAACCGAAAAATTTTGTTAAGACCAAATATTTGGGTATTTAGATTCCCTACAATTCACCCATAGAACAGTTTTGGCCACGCCCACTTTTTAGGGGCGTTATCATCAAAAAACCTATTTTGATAAAATTTTACATGTAACATCCTCAAATGTTCGACATTATAGCTATATTTGAGTACAATATGCAATGTGGATACCCCCACTTTATAGAGAGGAGGATAGGGTATCATACCATCTGTTCCAAACGGACTGTAGCTTTTCTGTATGTTTATCCCAACCGTGGTCGTGGTAAGACGCACCAGGAGAACTTATCAACCATATCAAATTATTAATTTATTGAATTAATCGAGATAGACCCTATAAAGTAAATATATTCGTGATCAGCATCAATAGCGAAAGCGATTGAGCGATGACCGTCCGTCCGTATGTCACCACTTTTTGGGCCTTAAATTTTGAGCTATGATGATGAAATTTCATATCTGGGCTTCTGAGAAAAAGATACAGTACAAGTGTAAAATTTTTTTAAATCCGCCCACTGCCACGCCCATTTTTTCATAACTTCACTAAATTATATGAAACCGAAAGTTTTTTTTAAAACCAAATATTTAGACATTTAGATTCCCTACAATTCACCCATACGAAAGTTTTGACCACGCATACTTTTTGGGGGCCTTTTCATCGCAAAACCGATTTTTGGGCCTTAAATTTTTAACTAGGACGCTGAAATTTCATATTTGGGCTTCCGAGAAAAAGATACAGTACAAGTGTAAATTTCTTTTAAATCCGTCCACTGCCACGCCTACTTTTTCATAATTTCACTAAATTATATGAAACCGAAAACTTTTGTTAGGCCCAAATATTTAGGCACTTAGATTCCCTACAATTCACACATACAACAGTTTTGGCCACGCCCACTTTTTGGGGGCGTTATCATCACAAAACCTATTTTGATAAAATTTTACATGTAACATCCTCAAACGTTCGAGATCGTTCTACTTTATAGAGAGGAGGATAGGGTATCAGACGATCCGTTCCAGACGGATTGTAGCTTTTCTGTATGTTTATTTTATATTTTGGTGTACATCTTTTTATACCTTATCCTAAGGGTATATTAAGTTTGACTCATAGTTTGTAACATAGAAAAATAATCGAGATAGACCCTATAAAGTATATATATTCGTGATCAGCATCAATAGCGAAATTGATTGAGCGATGACCGTCCGTCCGTCCGTATGTCACCGTATGGGCCTTAAATTTTGAGATAGGGCAATGAAATTTCATATCTGGGCTTCTGAGAAAAAGATACAGTACAAGTGTAAAAATTTTTGAAATCCGCCCACTGCCACGCCCACTGTTTCATAACTTCACTAAATTATATGAAACCGAAAAATTTTGTTAAGACCAAATATTTAGGCATTCAGATTCCCTACAATCCACCCATACAAAAGTTTTGGCCACACCCACTTTTTGGGGGCGTTTTCATCACAAAACCGATTTTTGGGCCTCAAATTTTTAACTAGGACGCTGAAATTTCATATCTGGGCTTCCAAGAAAAAGATACAGTACAAGTGTAAATTTTTTTTACATCCGCCCACTGCCACGCCTACTTTTTTATAACTTCACTAAATTATATGAAACCGAAAAATTTTGTTAAGACCAAATATTTAGGTATACAGATTCCCTACAATTCACCCATAATTGGCAGCACTTGTGGCAGCATAGTTGGTGACATAATAGTCGACATTTTTTCCTTCTTCCCTTTTTTTATACCCTATCCTAAGGGTATATTAAGTTTGACACATAGTTTGTAACATAGAGAAATAATCGAGATAGACCCTATAAAGTATATATATTCGTGATCAGCATCAATAGCGAAAGCGATTGAGCGATGACCGTCCGTCCGCCCGTCCGTATGTCACCGCTTTTTGGGCCTTAAATTTTGAGCTAGAACGATGAAATTTCATATCTGGGCTTCTGAGAAAAAGATACAGTACAAGTGTAAAAATTTTTGAAATCCGCCTACTGCCACGCCCACTTTTTCATAACTTCACTAAATTATATGAAACCGAAAAATTTTGTTAAGACCAAATATTTAGGCATTCAGATTCCCTACAATCCACCCATACAAAAGTTTTGGCCACGCCCACTTTTTGGGGGCGTTTTCATCACAAAACTGATTTTTGGGCTTTAAATTTTTAACTAGGACGCTGAAATTTCATATCTGGGCTTCCAAGAAAAAGATACAGTACAAGTGTAAAATTTTTTTACATCCGCCCACTGCCACGCCTACTTTTTTATAACTTCACTTAATTATATGAAACCGAAAAATTTTGTTAAGACCAAATATTTGGGTATTTAGATTCCCTACAATTCACCCATAGAACAGTTTTGGCCACGCCCACTTTTTAGGGGCGTTATCATCAAAAAACCTATTTTGATAAAATTTTACATGTAACATCCTCAAACGTTCGACATTATAGCTATATTTGAGTACAATATGCAATGTGGATACCCCCACTTTATAGAGAGGAGGATAGGGTATCATACCATCTGTTCCAAACGGACTGTAGCTTTTCTGTATGTTTATCCCAACCGTGGTCGTGGTAAGACGCACCAGGAGAACTTATCAACCATATCAAATTATTAATTTATTGAATTAATCGAGATAGACCCTATAAAGTAAATATATTCGTGATCAGCATCAATAGCGAAAGCGATTGAGCGATGACCGTCCGTCCGTATGTCACCACTTTTTGGGCCTTAAATTTTGAGCTATGATGATGAAATTTCATATCTGGGCTTCTGAGAAAAAGATACAGTACAAGTGTAAAATTTTTTTAAATCCGCCCACTGCCACGCCCATTTTTTCATAACTTCACTAAATTATATGAAACCGAAAGTTTTTTTTAAAACCAAATATTTAGACATTTAGATTCCCTACAATTCACCCATACGAAAGTTTTGACCACGCATACTTTTTGGGGGCCTTTTCATCGCAAAACCGATTTTTGGGCCTTAAATTTTTAACTAGGACGCTGAAATTTCATATTTGGGCTTCCGAGAAAAAGATACAGTACAAGTGTAAATTTCTTTTAAATCCGTCCACTGCCACGCCTACTTTTTCATAATTTCACTAAATTATATGAAACCGAAAACTTTTGTTAGGCCCAAATATTTAGGCACTTAGATTCCCTACAATTCACACATACAACAGTTTTGGCCACGCCCACTTTTTGGGGGCGTTATCATCACAAAACCTATTTTGATAAAATTTTACATGTAACATCCTCAAACGTTCGAGATTATAGCTATATTTGAGTACAAAATGCAATTTAGTCACGCCTACTTTATAGAGAGGAGGATAGGGTATCAGACGATCCGTTCCAGACGGATTGTAGCTTTTCTGTATGTTTATTTTATATTTTGGTGTACATCTTTTTATACCTTATCCTAAGGGTATATTAAGTTTGACTCATAGTTTGTAACATAGAAAAATAATCGAGATAGACCCTATAAAGTATATATATTCGTGATCAGCATCAATAGCGAAATTGATTGAGCGATGACCGTCCGTCCGTCCGTATGTCACCGTATGGGCCTTAAATTTTGAGATAGGGCAATGAAATTTCATATCTGGGCTTCTGAGAAAAAGATACAGTACAAGTGTAAAAATTTTTGAAATCCGCCCACTGCCACGCCCACTGTTTCATAACTTCACTAAATTATATGAAACCGAAAAATTTTGTTAAGACCAAATATTTAGGCATTCAGATTCCCTACAATCCACCCATACAAAAGTTTTGGCCACACCCACTTTTTGGGGGCGTTTTCATCACAAAACCGATTTTTGGGCCTCAAATTTTTAACTAGGACGCTGAAATTTCATATCTGGGCTTCCAAGAAAAAGATACAGTACAAGTGTAAATTTTTTTTACATCCGCCCACTGCCACGCCTACTTTTTTATAACTTCACTAAATTATATGAAACCGAAAAATTTTGTTAAGACCAAATATTTAGGTATACAGATTCCCTACAATTCACCCATAGAACAGTTTTGGTCACGCCCACTTTTTGGGGGCGTTTTCATCAAAAAACCGATTTTGTTAAAATTTTACATGTAACATCCTCAAACGTTCGACATTATAGCTATATTTGAGTACAAAATGCAATTTGGCCACGCCCACTTTATAGGGAGGAGGATAGGGTATCATACGATCCGTTCCAGACGGATTGTAGCTTTTCTGTATGTTTTATACATACTTTGGGTTCTAAATACCGAATGTCATAGAATATTTTTTTATCATTGCATTGTACTTTTAAATAATTTGTATGAGATATGTATATCTATCTATTTAAGAAAATTGTTTTCGTCCCACCTGGAGCGAAATTTTCCAAGAGGAAAATGTACATATGTTGATTTGAATCTTTGAATGATTTCATCATAAACTTTCTTCTGATAACTGTTGAGAAGTGGGTAGTCTTAGAGATAGTCTACATCATATGACGTTTCTCTTAAGTAATCGAGGTTGACAGGAGTTGCACCTGATACTAAGGGCTGTGGTTATCCACAGTGATTAAGTGGTTGACCTCCCACCGACCACTAAATTATTGAGCAGTGTCAAACATTTGTTGTACACAAAATCCTTATTATAGTGGTCATACACTCCCAGACATTCTTTTACCAACTGCTATTTTGTATCTTAACAACAACAACTTGAAAACCCAGCATTATTGAGAACAGATCTCAATGAGATAAACTAGAGACAGAAGCTGCCTTTATCTGGTTTCAATATCTTTCGTTTCCCAAAAGTTCCTCCAAAGCTGAGTGGAATGTAGGTTGAATGTAAGCAGCTATCGTCTTCAAGTTTGAAAAGTATGTAGGTCTTTGGTCTTCGTGGAGCAGCAGATGAAGGTAATAGCACTTGGCGTTGCTCGAATGAACAATATAAAGCCTACCGAGAATATGATCTGTTTATACCCTATCCTAAGGGTATATTCAGTTTGACACATTGTTTGTAACATAGAGAAATAATCGAGAGAGACCCTTTAAAGTATATACATACATATATTCGTGATCAGTATCAATAGCGAAATCGATTGAGCGATTACCGTCCGTCCGTCCGTCACTGATTTTTGGGGCTTAAATTTTGAGCTGTGAGGATGAAATTTAATATCTGGTCTTTTGAGAAAAAGATACAACACAAGTGTAAAATTTTTTAAATGCGCCCACTGCCACGCCCACTTTTTCATAACTTCACTAAATTATACGAAACCGAAAACTTTTGTTAAGTCCAAATATTTAGGCATTTAGATTCCCTACAATTCACACATACAACAGTTTTGGCGACACCCACTTTTTGGGGCGTTTTCATCAAAAAACCGATTTTGATAAAATTTTACATGTAACATCTTCGAACGTTCGACGTTATCGTCGTATTTTAGTACAAAAAGCAATATGGCCACGCCCACTGTTGGTTCCCAACAATAACTTCACTCTCACCACCCCATTGGACACTTCCATGAAAACTGTTTTTTTGCATTAACTTAATTATCGACAATTGATTTTAAATCGGTTAATAATAACCACCAAATTGTCGATCCTTAAGTTCAATGCAAACAACAGATTTATGCATTTAAACCACAGAACCAAATTTTTGCACTAAATGCACAGAACAATACTACCGACAAAGTCAAACACGAAAACTAAACTCAACGAAGTATCAAATATGAAGCCTGAAGCAGTGCATGCATCCTTTTTGTCCATGGACCCTAAAACACGTGCAGACATAGTCAAGAGAAACTCAATTTGCTGTAATTGCTTAGGTTATGACCACCACGCATCAGCCTGCATTAGTAGCATTCGTTGTTTTAAATGCGGTCTCATGCACCACACCTTGCTTCATATTGAATCTCAAGGTACCTATAATGCACAAAATACAAACCTACATCAACAAAGGACTCAATTTCAAGGACATAATAACGACCATCACACAACTCAAAATCATTTAGTTTACAATATAGAACAACCACCTCTCTCAGATGATTTAAATTTCCAAGTCTTCAATACTCATTTCAACAAAATGAGGTCCAAGGCACTTTTAGCTACAGCATTGGTTGAAGTCGCCGCTTCAAATGGAACACGTCACGTTTTTAGAGCTTTGATCGACCCCGGGTCAGAAGCTACGTTCATTACTGAGAACGGCACCCAACTCTTAAATCTTAAAAAAACAAAGCAGTTCAGCAAAGATTACAGGTTTAGGAATAACTTCAACAGGCACTTCTACTAGCCTAGTCGAATTCACTCTCTACTCTCTGTTCAACGGCTTGCTCTGCATTAACGTTTAGGCCTTCCTGTTTCCTCAACTTACATCAACGTTGCCAACGCAGCACCTACCGGAAAACATGTGGGATTAGCTGTGTAAATTACTATTAGCAGATCCAACATACAAGGTCCTTGGTAAAATAGACATATTAATAAGTGCTGACGTTTACGGAACCATTATTTTAGAAGGTCTAATAAAAGGTCCAGAAGGATCTCCAGTTGCACAGTTAACTGAACTCGGCTGGATTTTAACAGGTGCCACCAACGCCAACTCTGCGTCCCAGTCTCTCACTGTAAATAACCACTTTAACTCCTGAGATGCACAATTAAAGCATTTCTGGGAGATTGCGGATAAACTGAACGTAAGGAAGCGAACTCCAGAGGAGGAGCAGTGTCAACAACATTTCAAAAGGACGGTTAAACGAAGGAAAGATGGCCGATATGAAGTACAATTCCGTTTTAAGAACGCGATTCGACCGCACTTAGGTAATTCAAAGAAGACAGCAATTGCAAGATTCTTCCAGATTGAAAGACGCTTTGCCTCAAATGAAAAGTTACGGCAGGCTTACACTGCCTGCATAGATGAATACATTGCCTTAGGGCGCATGACAAAAATCATGAAAGAAAAGGAACTAGTAGATGGAGGTCACTACTTTATACCTCATTACGCAGTGGTAAAGGAATCAAGTGCCACTACCAAATTACGCGTAGTCTTCGATGCTTCGTGTAAAACATCAAATGGATTGTCATTGAATGAAACCCTTATGGTAGGGCCTCGATTGCAACCCGACATTATAGATCTTATTGCCCAATGGAGAAAGTTCAAGGTGGCATTGGTGGCAGACATTAGTATGATGTACCGCCAAATATGGATGACACAAAAGGACGTTCCCTATCAAATAATTTTATGGAGATCATCGCCTGCTCAATCATAAAAATGTTGAGGTTTTGGTGTTTAAGTTCAATGCAAGGAATAGATTTATGCATTTAAACCACACAACCACATTTTTGCACTAAATGCACAGAACAAGACTACCGACAAACTCAAACACGAAAACTAAACTCAAGGAAGTGTCAAATATGAAGCATGCATCCTTTCCTTTTTAACATTATAAACTTTATCAGATTAAGTGATTTTCCATTTCACTTCAACTTTAATAATGGCAGACTTGAAGAAAGGGAAAGGATGCATAAATTCGCACGATCTATGTAATTCTAACTTGCATATGGGGCATTAATGTAAATTTGTTTAGAATTTTGCACTCATACATTGAAATGTCTAAATATTATTATATGTACATATACACAATGTTAAATTTAATTGTTACGCATGTATTGATTAAACTTTGAATCGCAAACTTGTAACAACCAGGGGGTCATCGACCTGCCTACCATTACGGGACGAAAGTTCACAGCAAATGTTATAAAAGGAGGAGATACATAAATATTAAGAAGTTCAATAAAAGTTTTAAATTCGGTCTTGAATGTAATTCGTCAGTTTTTGTTGAATTAACAACGGAAGAGTTTCCTACTAATAAGAAAGAAACTGAGAAAACGTTCACAGCAATTATCAATTGCATCAACGGCTCTATTAACGGTCAAAACGATCATCAAGCGGCTACAACATCTTCATCAACAGTCTCAACGGTATCAACGGTCTCCAAGCGGCATCATAATCTTCATCAACGGTGTCAACGGTCTCCAAGCGGCACAAAAAAGCAAAACGAATTTCTCATCAAGAAAAGTGCTCACTCAACAAGCTGAGGCCAAAGGTAGGAATTCTCCTTCTTTCTACTTTTTTTATAGCCTATCCTAAGGGTATATTAAGTTTGACACATAGTTTGTAACATACAGAAATAATCGAGATAGACCCTATAAAGTATATATATTCGTGATCAATATCAATAGCGAAGACGATTTAGCCACATCCGTCCGTCCGTCCGTCCGTCTGTCACCACTTCTTGGGCCTTAAATTTTGAGCTAGGAGGATGAAATTTCATATTTGGGCTTTTGAGAAGGAGAAGCAGTACAAGCGTACAAATTTTTGAAATCCGTGCGGTAGGGGGTACCTGTCAGGAGTTGTTATAGCGTTCAACACCGTTTAGCCTCCTAGACCGTGAGTATGGCAGCGGACCTTTGGTTAGGATAAGATGCCTGACCGAATGTGTCACTGGAAAATTGAAGTCTGGTGACTTCAAAAAAGAGGGAAAATCCATGAGAATGGTGTTATACCTCTGTTCCACGGCAAAAAAACGAGGGGTTGTATTGTCTAATTGGCAAGGTGTTCCGTTGGCCTTTGAGTTGGTAAGCGGATCGATAAACTTGGCATTTTTAAGGTCGATTATCAAACCAGTTTGGCGCAAAAAATCAGCACCAATGATTGGTTTGGTAACAGCCGCGATTAACAATGTATGATTGAAAACTCGTCTGAATCCCAGACTAGTCCGAAGGTATTTGGTTCCGAAGGCCTTAATAGCGGAGCCATTTGCGGCCGAAATGAACTGATCGGGCTTGGAGTTATGGGATTTGAATTGTGACGCTGGTAAGGCTGAGACGTCGGAGCCGGAATCGATTAAAAAAGTGATGTTTGAAAGGTCTTTTATAAAGAGACGGCCTGGTGTGTTAGTTGTTCTACTGTCATTTGCCGCCCTGATGGAAGCTAGTTTGGGTGTTTAAAATCGCAAGGTTTATTGCATTTCCGTGCATTTTGCCCGTATTTGGAATGATACCAGCACATTTTATCATGTCTTGAACGCGATCTATTTCGTTTGAGGTAGGTATTAGAAGAATGGGTTTTGGTAATGTTTCGAGAGCGTCTATTTTGAAAATTCATATTGGAGAGCATTGATTTCATTCCCAAAATCTCTGCTTGAAGGTCATGATTGATATTTGTGAGTTCACTGATTGCTTTGATTGGTTGGGATGTGATGGAGAAGGTGGAGGTGGAGGTCTTTTGTTGCTGGTATACTTCGATGATATCATCTGCAACTTCGAGCAACTCCTCCGCTTTGGACTTGGAACTAGCTTTGACTGAAGGCTTAACCATAATAGTCGAATGGATTCGGACGTGGTCGTACGAAACTGTACGAATACAAGCAAATTGTATTGTAGGACCATAATAGCTTCTTGCTTCGTTTCGTTCAGTTTTCGTTCACTTTTGCTCACTTCCGAAAGAGCGAATCCATTCGCCATCCATCCATTTGACATTTGAGCTGTTAACGGCTGTGTTTTTTATAATTTGAGCTTCATACACAAAGGAATTTCGTTTTTATGTGTAAGGTAAGTGCATTTGCATTTGTGTATAATTCATTTTCTTAATTAAATTAATTTTACTGAAAACAACACAGAAATGACAAGCAAAATGACTTGACTTTGACAATCGCTTCTGACAGTCCCTTCCGTTCGCATGGGCAACTTGAGCAATCGAAAGAAAAGAAGAAAACTTAAGGTAGAATTTTGACATTAGCTTCCGATTGCTTCCGACTATTATGGTTGGCCCTTGCGACTTGAACGAGAGTTGGAAGGCGTCTTTTCCACAATTTCAGGGCGCCAGGGCGTTTTGTATTTTGCTTTATCCTTCCCTCATACTTTTTGGAACAGAGAAAGAAAGGCGAAAATTCACACACACGTTTACTGACTTTATCCGTCTGAAATCTGAATGCAGACAGAATAGTAACAAATACACAAAGGAAACAAAATAAATGTTGGGGTTTGTACGATGTTGTTCGTTCCTGTGTGTTTTTCGACACCATACCTGCATGATCATAGAGGAAACGAAAAACAGAACAAGTGGAGCCATCTGCATAAAAGAATAGAATTAAACTCGATGAATACCATATTCTACATCTGTATATTTCTTTTGTCTGTGGCATAAATTAACTATACTAGATGGTCAAATTCGAGGGGGTCTCTCTTTCGACCTATAAGCTGTGATCACTGGTGAGCAAGAATGTGTTAGTGATTTTGCAGGCAAATTACGCACACATTCAAATCCACTGGTGATCACAACTGACAGCTACAACTGTCACACGGGCGCAGCCATCTTCGACAATATTAAGTCAAAAACTGACGAATTTTGGAGGGGATGCTGTGTCCAATAAACAACTACCAAAATATTCTTCGTTTCGTGGTGAATCTGCTAAAAGTACGTTACATTTAAAATAGTAAAATTCAAAATGTAACGTATGTTTTAAATCATTTATACTACATAAAAAACTAAATTAAAACATACAATCATATGTATCACAGTATAAACATACATATTTTAGTTTCTTCCACTTTGTTTTTTGAACAAACAACAAGTAGATACGTTTATTATAAGGTTTCGACCAGCCTTTTCATCTACACACAAAATTTGAGAACTAACAATTTATTCTCCAGTAAATAATTTTTACGTATACATATGTATATTGTGCATATATGTATGTACTTTAAATCAAACTTTTCTACAAATCAGTAAGCACGTAAGCGAAGAACAACTCAATCCTGTACGAAATTTCATACAAATGTAGAATAATAACACAACAGAATAATAATTACTTAAATAAAATAATTAAAAATCTAAATATCCATTTCCAACAATTTCGTTATTCGTTACATTACACCAATTTCTTTATTTGTGTAAGACACGTTTCATTTATTTATAAAAAAAGATATTGTTTTAACATCCTAAACTCCCCACTGCACTTCCAAACACACCCGCGGCGACCCACTGCCTTTGTTTACAATTTTTCACGACAATTTCAGAATGTTATATTTCTTAAACAGAAAAAGTGCGACAACATCTGAGTACAGATTTGAATTCAGTGCAATAAGTCGAATCGAGTGGCATAAAAAAAAGTATAAAAAGTTATCTAAAATCAAAAATATATTTACTCTTTTTTGAGCTAAAAAGTAAACAAATGGGGAAAAAGGAAAATCACCTCCATTTATGACAGCCACGTGTTTAGCCGATACAAAAAAAAGTATCGATTTACTGAAATTTGGCGAAAACTGTCAGCATAGATTCACTCCACTCTAATGCAAAATTACATGAGCTATTGTTTTGGACCTGTAGATGAGCTGATTAAACTTCAAATCTCTCATTACACGTATTCACCGATGGGAACGAAAGAGAGGATTAGGCTCCGCCCATTTGCGGGTTTTAGCGGGTTGGGGATGGAAAGTTGACTATCTAGGTATAGTTAATTTATGGTCTGTGGCTACGGTCAATTTTCGTTTTCAGTGTAAATCAAGTTTTGGTTGCGGATGCATGTTAGAAAGTTTTTTTTAAGACTATTGCTTTTTTTACACTTTTCGTCGTATCATTTTTTATCAAAATCTTGAGTTAGTGAAATCATCAAGAAAACAAGAACTTTTTACATGAGAAGACCTGCTGCTAAAAAAAATTCTAATTGTTAGCCTCCTAGATATTTTGTAAGATCGCGAAAAAGTGGTTTCCACCCTCGAAGTATTGTAGGTATTTATTACACTAAAAAAAAAAAACTAGTTTGAAGTACAAACACCGGAACAATTACAACATCCACATCACACAAGGTCAACTGAAACAGACAAAAGGAAATTGAGAAAAAAATAAATATTTTTGTTCGAATCATACACCATTCTTGTGTATGCTGGTTTTAAATTTTTTGTGTAACATTATACATCTACCATTATACATCTGTATCTCTTGTCAGATTCTACGGTGTACAAATTCCTTCAACATTCTCCCTACTCAACGTAATACCTCTTTTGGATGGATATATATCGAAAAATAAGGTATGATTACTTATGTGGGAGACAGACTGCTGGTATTAATACTATGTTATGAATACCATGGTATAGTAATACCATAACCCCTGACAGACTGCATTTCGTAGTATACGTCGATTTTTGCGGTTCTTAGTAAACTTTGACGTCTGTGTTGTTAAAAAACATTTACTTTTGTGTTATTCTGCGAATATTAATAAAATGCAAATGCTTGAAAGCGGGAGCTCACACCTAAGAATGCAAGCCATTTGAAGCAAAAGAAGATTTCTAGCTTTGACTGAGACTTGAACGAGAGTTGGAAGGCGTCTTTTCCACAATTCTATTATTAAGTTTTCTGTTACAAGTGTGGATTGCCCTGCCAACGTCTTCTTACTTACTTACTTACTTACTTACTTAGGTGGCGCTACAGTTCGGGGTGAACCTGGGCCTCAACTAACAAGCCTCTCCAGTTAGCTCGGTCCTTAGCTAACTGCCTCCAGTTGCGCACTCCAAGTTGAAGGCCCCCTTCAACTTGTGCACGCCACCTAAGGCGAGGTCTTCCTCTGCTGCGCTGTCCCTCCGAGTGTGATTCGAAGACTCTTCGGGCCGGAGCACTGGTGTGCATTCGCTCTACATGTCCTAGCCATTTCCTAGCATTAACGGATTCCCTTGAATCTGATCTAGGATCAATGTTTTCACCGTTCAATGGATTTTCCGCTATGCGAGGGTTTTGTAGTGGTTGATCGAACTTGTTTAAAAACATACAGAAAAGCTACAATCCGTCTGGAACGGATCGTATGATACCCTATCCTCCTCTCTATAAAATGGGCGTGGCCAAATTGCATTTTGTACTCAAATATAGCTATAATGTCGAACGTTTGAGGATGTTACTGGTAAAATTTTATCAAAATAGGTTTTTTGATGATAACGCCCCCAAAAAGTGGGCGTGGCCAAAACTATTCTATGGGTGAATTGTAGGGAATCTAAATACCCAAATATTTGGTCTTAACAAAATTTTTCGGTTTCGTATAATTTAGTGAAGTTATGAAAAAGTGGGCGTGGCAGTGGGCGGATTTCAAAAATTTTTACACTTGTACTGTATCTTTTTCTCAGAAGCCCAGATATGAAATTTCATCGTCCTAGTTAAAAATTTAAGGCCCAAAAATCGGTTTTGTGATGACAACGCCCCCAAAAAGTGGGCGTGGCCAAAACTTTTGTATGGGTGGATTGTAGGGAATCTGAATGCCTAAATATTTGGTCTTAACAAAATTTTTCGGTTTCGTATAATTTAGTGAAGTTATGAAAAAGTGGGCGTGGCAGTGGGCGGATTTCAAAAATTTTTACACTTGTACTGTATCTTTTTCTCAGAAGCCCAGATATGAAATTTCATCGTCCTAGCTCAAAATTTAAGGCCCAAAAAGCGGTGACATACGGACGGACGGACGGTCATTGCTCAATCGATTTCGCTATTGATGCTGATCACGAATATATATACTTTATAGCGTCTATCTCGATTATTTCTCTATGTTACAAACTATGTGTCAAACTTAATATACCCTTAGGATAGGGTATAAACATACAGAAAAGCTACAATCCATCTGGAACGGATCGTACGATACCCTATCCTCCTCTCTATAAAGTGGGCGTGGCCAAATTGCATTTTGTACTCAAATATAGCTATAATGTCGAACGTTTGAGGATGTTACTGGTAAAATTTTATCAAAATAGGTTTTTTGATGATAACGCCCCCAAAAAGTGGGCGTGGCCAAAACTATTCTATGGGTGAATTGTAGGGAATCTAAATACCCAAATATTTGGTCTTAACAAAATTTTTCGGTTTCATATAATTTAGTGAAGTTAGAAAAAAGTGGGCGTGGCAGTGGGCGGATGTAAAAAAATTTTACACTTGTACTGTATCTTTTTCTTGGAAGCTCAGATATGAAATTTCAGCGTCCTAGTTAAAAATTTAAGGCCCAAAAATCGGTTTTGTGATGACAACGCCCCCAAAAAGTGGGCGTGGCCAAAACTTTTGTACGGGTGGATTGTAGGGAATCTGAATGCCTAAATATTTGGTCTTAACAAAATTTTTCGGTTTCGTATAATTTAGTGAAGTTATGAAAAAGTGGGCGTGGCAGTGGGCGGATTTCAAAAATTTTTACACTTGTACTGTATCTTTTTCTCAGAAGCCCAGATATAAAAATTTCATCGTCCTAGCTCAAAATTTAAGGCCCAAAAAGCGGTGACATACGGACGGACGGACGGACGGACGGACGGTCATCGCTCAATCGATTTCGCTATTGATGCTGATCACGAATATATATACTTTATAGGGTCTATCTCGATTATTTCTCTATGTTACAAACTATGTGTCAAACTTAATATACCCTTAGGATAGGGTATAATTATCTAATAATTGTAATTTGGAATATGCGGATCATCCGAAAGATGGAAAAAAAATTGTTTACTCTTTTGAATTGTCCGGGGGAAAAAAAGGTTTACATTTTTGAAAAACTATCACGGTAATCAAAGAGCGCGATTGTTTAGCACGTAGCTTTAAAATAAATGTACATATATATATGTATGTATATTATACGTTTTATGTATAGTGAGAATAATTCTTATTTATACGTTTATATAATGCAAAATTTATATAATTTGATTATACATATTAGGTGTTGGACTATGGTGTATATACATATGTACATACGCTGTTCTTGTCGATTGTAGCCGTGATGGTGTGGTGGTGTGGTGCTGTACCTGATAGGCTGAGGTGCTGGACTTTATGGTGTGTTACTGGTCTAGTGCTAGTCGTAGTTGTGTGGTGCTCGCCGTGGTGTTTTGATGTTGGTCGCTGATTTTATATTCCGCTGTTGTGATGTTGAATACGCTGGTGTGATGTTGGTTACGATGGAGCTGATGGCGCAAAGTGTGGCCGGAGTCGGCGTGGTTGTACGCGGTTGAGGTTATGTGCGCCTTTAATGATGTCTGGTGTTGCCGCGTGGTTTGTGTGTGCGGTTTTTGCGTGCGGGGTCACCACTTTCGTGGTTAAATCACGATGGAAACATACAGAAAAGCTACAATCCGTCTGGAACGGATCGTATGATACCCTATCCTCCTCTCTATAAAATGGGCTTGGCCAAATTGCATTTTGTACTCAAATATAGCTATAATGTCGAACGTTTGAGGATGTTACATCTAAAATTTTATCAAAATAGGTTTTTGATGATAACGCCCCCAAAAAGTGTTCGTGGCCAAAACTGTTCTATGGGTGAATTGTAGGGAATCTAAATACCCAAATATTTGGTCGTAACAAAATTTTTCGGTTTCATATAATTTAGTGAAGTTATAAAAAAGTAGGCGTGGCAGTGGGCGGATGTAAAAAAATTTTACACTAGTATTGTATCTTTTTCTCGGAAGCCCAGATATGAAATTTCAGCGTCCTAGTTAATAATTGAAGGCCCAAAAATCGGTTTTGTGATGAAAACGCCCCCAAAAAGTGGGTGTGGCCAAAACTTTTGTATGAGTGGATTGTACGGAATCTGAATGCCTAAATATTTGGTCTTAACAAAATTTTTCGGTTTCATATAATTTAATGAAGTTATGAAAAAGTGGGCGTGGCAGTGGGCGGATTTCAAAAATTTTTACACTTGTACTGTATCTTTTTCTCAGAAGCCCAGATATGAAATTTCATCGTCCTAGCTCAAAATTTAAGGCCCAAAAAGCGGTGACATACGGACGGACGGACGGTCATCGCTCAATCGATTTCGCTATTGATGCTGATCACGAATATATATACTTTATAGGGTCTATCTCGATTATTTCTCTATGTTACAAACTATGTGTCAAACTTAATATACCCTTAGGATAGGGTATAAACAACTCCAATACAAATTTCATAATATATTTTATTGTTTAAAAATACAATTCAACTTTACTTATTATACCCTATCCTAAGGGTATATTAAGTTTGACACATAGTTTGTAACATAGAGAAATAATCGAGATAGACCCTATAAAGTATATATATTCGTGATCAGCATCAATAGCGAAATCGATTGAGCGATGACCGTCCGTCCGTCCGTCCGTCCGTTCGTATGTCACCGCTTTTTGGGCCTTAAATTTTGAGCTAGGACGATGAAATTTCGTATCTGGGCTTCTGAGAAAAAGATACAGTACAAGTGTAAAAATTTTTGAAATCCGCCCACTGCCACGCCCACTTTTTCATAACTTCACTAAATTATATGAAACCGAAAAATTTTGTTAAGACCAAATATTTAGGCATTCAGATTCCCTACAATCCACCGATACAAAAGTTTTGGCCACGCCCACTTTTTGGGGGCGTTAAATTTTTATCTAGGACACTGAAATTTCATGTCTGGGCTTCCAAGAAAAAGATACAGTACAAGTGTAAAATTTTTTTACATCCGCCCACTGCAACGCCTACTTTTTTATAACTTCACTAAATTATATGAAACCGAAAAATTTTGTTAAGACCAAATATTTGGGTATTTAGATTCCCTACAATTCAGCCGTAGAACAGTTTTGGCCACGCCCACTTTTTGGGGGCGTTATCATCAAAAAACCTATTTTGATAAAATTTTACATGTAACATCCTCAAACGTTCGACATTATAGCTATATTTGAGAACAAAATTTATAGAGAGGAGGACAGGGTATCATACGATCCGTTCCAGACGGATTGTAGCTTTTCTGTATGTTTTTTACTACTTTAATCCTTTGGCGTTCGACCACCATGACATACTTTTCCAAGTGAAGTGTTACCTACATTTTACTATGTTACCACCATCTCTTTCTTCCGGTTGTCTGTTTTGTATTTTTAATGTTTTTTCTGCCCTCTATGTTTCAAACCGCTACAGGACTAAATGAAATGAAACGATTCGATGAAGATTGAGAAGCGGAAGTTGTAAGGAAAAATGTAGTAGAGGGGAAGGGCGTGGAGTGCCGTGAATTTGAGTAGCTATGCTGGAAATGTGGCATTTTAAAATAAAATCAATTTTGCTCTTCAAGGCAATAGTTCAGAGATTGGGTTAGCTTTGATGGTCTCATAGCTCTAACTGTTGATCCCAAAGGTTCAGTTAAGGCAGACAAAAATGTGTTTAGACACATCTCTTTGTACATCGCTTTCTTAGCTTCGACTACTTTGTTATGAGTTTCGTATATTCGAACATGATTCATCATTGTCGAAAATATGTTAATAATCTGAGAATAGAAGATAATAGAATCTCCGTCTTGCCGAATTAAATGCAGGTCTCTTATAAGACTTTACGCTTGTCCGCGTAGTGAATAATCAGAGTCTGCTTAATTTCCTTCCACTCTAAAGGTGTACTACGTGTAAAATAGATGAATAATTAAAACACAATACATATGTACATATATGTTTCCACTTATTAATGTACTCGCCAATGTACCAGTGTTAACACGTCCGATCGCTGTCGCTCTCAACTTACGACTCTCTCATCATCACACAGATGGCAGAGTCAGCTTGTGTACACTGCATACACGCATACACTCTCCTCTTTATTTTAATTTTCGAAATACACAACTCTCATCATCACACAGATGGCAGAGTCAGCTTGTGTACACTGCATACACGCATACACTCTCCTCTTTATTTTAATTTTCGAAATACACAACTATGCTTTCCATAGTAGTGCTTCAATTACATGACCATAAAGCTTTTACAAAATGAATTCATAGATAAAGTAAATTAAAAGAAACTTCACGAAACAACTAGTTATAACAAAAATTCAATAATAATAGTAATGGTAATAATCTACTGAACAATCCATAGTCCTAGATACATAATCCCAAATTACTTAGTGTTTAGCTTAGAGTCAACATCATTTACGTCTTCTACGGCCTCACCACTCCGAATTAAGTCATCATCTAACACTTTCCAAGAGCCGTCCACCTTCTTTAGATGAACCACATTTCTTCGATATTCCTTACCGGTTAAGTCATTCCTTACTTGCACATCTCCGCCCTTTATATTTTTTATGGTATGTGTGTGTGGTGGGGTTAAATTTCTTTGCCTATATCTTTGTTTTGTTTCTTCACAAAAGCTTTATTTTACTTAGAACAACGAATTCATTTATTATTAATTCAATTAACTTATTTATAAAAGAAACAGAAATTATGAAATTATGGAATGATGATTATCGGATTCGTAGATACGTGCGGATTGGCGTGGGAGGTCTCGTGCCGCTCGCTGCTGGAACCAGAGGTCGAAGAAGGAAGAAAAAGAAGAAGAAGATTTGACAGGTCATTCGTCTAGAAAGCCGGAAATGCACGACAATTAGCGATTGTCAATTGCAAAACCGGTGGTGCCAAATACAACAGCTTCCCTCACACCTACTGAGGATAAAATCGAATCCGCTTTGTCCTTAAGCCCTCAGAACGTCTTAGCTCCGGAGATAAGAAATCGGTAGAGTGTTGAGGTGATTTCGAGGCGTTCCCACGATTATCGTACGCAACTATTGGAGTGGAGCGACACAGTTCTTCAGAATCTACTTCTGATGGAGGGGGGTCTGGAGACATGAGTTCAATAACTGGAGTTGGCTGTGGAGACTCCAAGATGAGCGAGTAGCTATTGTCTTGACCTCCTTTACTCGACACTTGCGGAAACTCTGAAACTAGCGGTGGATTACTTGTAATGTAACCATCACTTGCCGGGGAATCCGCTACAAACGATTTCATCCCTCTGCTGCTCTACTACGTATTTGGTTCTGATGACGACGCCAAACACCAAACTCTGTCTCCACGCGGTACATTCGCCTTCCCATTGACTTTAAGATAACTGCTTTCACCCATCTCTCCGTTCGAAGGTATTGCCGAGAATTTGGTCGTGTCATATTTAGGTACTTCATTCTGGAGTTCTCTTGGACATAGGGCTGACAATGTGTATCGCATAGATTTTTTTTAAGCGATGTTTTGAAAGTGCGCAGTGCCCATGCGCTCCGCGGCGCCATTTGATTCTGGGTTGAAAGGTGCGGATGTTATGTGACGAATTGAATGGTTGATGCAAAACTCTTGGAATTCTGACGATCTGAACTGCGGCCCATTGTCAGACACAATCGTTTTGAGTAGTCCTTCTAGGGAAAAAACTGACCTTAGTGCACTGATGGTAGCTTTCGATGTTGTTAACTGCATCCGGACAACGAATGGGAACTTTGAGAAGGAATCTGCGATGACAAGCCACATATATTTCTCGAAGGGCCCCGCGAAATCAATATGGATTCGATCCAAGGCGTTCATGGGCAAATCCTCTATTACAGCCTTGTATATAACGTCTACATCCTAACATGATGTTTCATCTGATCTGTCGAATTCCACGCCTGGTCCAGCTGGCAAGCGAGAGAGGCAGTCAGCGTTACCATGTAGCGCTGTTGGACGATAGCGTATAGAGTAAGTATAACTCATCAATGTAATTGCCCAACGCTGAAGTCGTTAAATAGACATCTGCGGAAGTTTTTTGCTAGGGTTGAAAATGGTAACCAGTGGCTGGTGGTCAGTGATGAGCTAAAACTGGCTACCAAATAAGTATTGATAGAATTTGTTTACCCCGTAAATAATAGAGAGGGCCTCTCTCTCAATTTGACTATATTTCTTTTGGGCTCCGTTCAGGGTTTTTGAGGCGAAAGCTATGGGCTTTTCTGATCGTTCGGGGTAAATGTGCGATATCACCGCCCCAATTCCGTGCGAAGATGTATCTGTTGCCAAGATAATAGGTAAGTCTTCTTGGAGATGCCTGAGGCTTGATACGCTCATAATTTTTTGCTTAAAGATGTTAAACACTCGCTGTTGATCTTTGCCCCATACGAAATCTGAATGCCTGGAACGCAATTTATTCAAAGGGGCTGCAATTTGTGCGAAGTCTATAAATTGGTTGTAGTAGTTCAGTTTCCCTAAGAAAGCTTCCAGTTCTTTTATGTTCCTGGGCTGTGGCAAGTCTCTGATGGCACGCAGCCGTGACTCTGACGGGCGCATTCCACTTGCGTCTATCACGTGTCCTAGGTACTCGATTTCACTTTGCGCAAACTTACATTTCTCTAATCGACAGCGAAGGCCATGAGTTTCCAATCTCCCTAAAAAAATTTTTAGATTTGTCAAGTGTTCGTCGAAGTCAGAAATCATTGAGTAAAGAGATATTAAACCTTTACCCCTCCTTCCTTTCAAAACCCATTTGTTTACATTGCTTTTGTTGTAATTTGCTCCTCGTCTGTGAATACGTGTGAGCATTGGCAAAAACCTTTGGTGCATGTCTAAACTAGAACCAATAGATGTCAGCACTGAAAAATAGTTTTGCCTGAATGTATCCCATCATAAGCTATGGTGAAACAATCAATTTTAATGACTTTCTGCCAAAAAGTCTTATTGTCAGTCATTGGCGACGACAATCCCTAGTGGTGGAGTAAGTACGCCAGCGGATATGTTCGCCTAAAACGGAAGCATTCAACTAAAATTTACTAGAAATATTGTGCATTGGAAAGAATACTGGAAAATCAATGCGAAACGAGAAAATTAAATTCAAAAATTCAATTTAAAATAATTATTGATTGTTTTTCGAATTGAATAACATCAAAACGACTGTTTTTCTTAAATAAGAAATTATTTTTTAGTCAAACTGATTTTATTTTTCAGCGAATTTTGATTTAATGGAAATATATCTGTATTACGAAATAGATAAATGTGTATTAGCAGAATCGTTAAATGTCGGTCATTTCATTCTCGTTTAATAAATGAAAATATGTATAAGTTTCATCTCCAGTTAGAAACTTTAGGAAAACATATGTACGTATGTATATGAAATGTTGGTAGCTCCACTAAAGGGAAAATATAAATGATTTTAATAAACAAACATTAGTACTTGACAAAAGTAGGACAATTGCAAAACGATCGAATTTAGCTCGTTGATGTAAGTGATGGTAATGTTTTTGTTAAGGTTTACGCTTACAAATTTTTTTGGACTGGTTCTGATCCAGTGTTCATTTCAAGGCACACGTTATGCTTTTGATATTAGAAAATACATTATATAAAGGAAAATTAAATAGTTACAAATGGAAAATAAATTTCTAATTGTCTAACAAAGTACAGCCAGGCTAGTCCGGACACAGCCTTATGCAGCGAGGCTGCACTGTAATTTATTGGTTGAAGACCCATCGGTAACTCGCTCACCTTCCTTTTTCTTGTCCTTAATAATGTTATTTACTTTTCAATTAAATTTTCTCAGACAAAAAATAAATTTTACTTAAGGAATTGACATGATTTCTTGAGAATTGAATACAATTTCCAAAAAATAATGCTTAAATTAATTCTAATGATGAGTTAACATATTTTATCGGCAACCTAGAAAATAATAAAAATAATTTGTAAAATCAACCGAACTTTAATAAAATATTATCGAAGTCGAAAATAAAAATGTAAACATGAACTTGTTATAAACAGAAATTAAAAACAAGTCGTACAACTGATTTCCTACTTTATCTGAGACCTTTTTTGTGCCATTAAATATTTTTGGAAACATTTTTCTAATTACATGAAAATCAGTGTTTAATCCAATTGTATTCATCCAATTGTTACAATTTTAAAGAAGGTAGTACACAATTTATCCAAAACTTTTAACAAAAGTTATTTGCGATAATTTCAAATACTGAAACATGTACATATTTATAAAAATTCAAATCAATTTCTACTCTTTTTAATATCTTAACAATTGTTTCAATCGGTTCCCAATTTGCTTAATGGCATTTTTCTTCTTTTCACGATTTTAAGAAGATTTAATCAAGAATGAATCTTAAAACATAGTTTTTGGTTTTTACATTCTCGGTCAACCAATGAAATTTAAATTCTTTTTGTCTTTTAACGGAGAATTCAAATTTAAATATTTTTTAAATCTAACGAACAGCCCCAAAATACTTTCCCGCTCCTTCCATGAATTCATAATTCGGTTGTCATCGCCCGTCAAATTCACGCGTTGTTGTTGTGAAATTGACCCTTTGTTGTTGTGTTTAGGGGTGAATAGACGGATTTTTTTGGTGAATAGACGGATTCAAGGGTGAATAGACGGATTTCTAACAAATGTGCGTGAAAATGTAACAATATGCGGGAAATAGCTTGTAGGCACCTGGAAAGTGCCGGGAAAGTTTAATATCTCTTTGTTCAATGATTTCTGGTCGAAGTTTTTCCTGAGACTATAATGTCATCCAGATACGTAGTACAGAAACTCAAATCGGCTGTTAATTGTTCCATGTACCTTTGAAAAATGCCCGTGGAGCTGGACGTACAAAAAAGGCATCCGTTGGTACTGAAAAAGCCCAAACTTGGTTAAAATGACGCAAAGTTTTTTTGATTCATCATCCATAGGAATTTGAAGATACGTATCAGATATGTAAATCAATTTTAGTGAAAAATCATCCCCCTTGAAGACGATGAAAAAGTTCTTGTATACGTGGCGTGGAATGACGGTCGATTTCAAGCTGCGGGTTTATGTTCACTTTGAAATCGCCGCAAATTCTTATTAAGCCATTCGATTTTTTAACCACGACAATCGGTGTGGCCCACTGGCTAACTTCCACTGGTCGAAGTATGTGTAACTGAATCAATCTGTCAATCTCCGCCTTAACTACAACCTTTTGAGCAAAAGGCACTGGTCGAAATTTGATGAATCGGGGGTGGAAACCTTGTTATACCCTATCCTAAGGGTATATTAAGTTTGACACATAGTTTGTAACATAGAGAAATAATCGAGATAGACCCTATAAAGTATATATATTCGTGATCAGCATCAATAGCGAAATCGATTGAGCGATGACCGTCCGTCCGTCCGTCCGTCCGTCCGTCCGTCCGTCCGTATGTCACCGCTTTTTGGGCCTTAAATTTTGAGCTAGGACGATGAAATTTCATATCTGGGCTTCTGAGAAAAAGATACAGTACAAGTGTAAACATTTTTGAAATCCGCCCACTGCCACGCCCACTTTTTCATAACTTCACTAAATTATATGAAACCGAAAAATTTGGTTAAGACCAAATATTTAGGCATTCAGATTCCCTACAATCCACCCATACAAAAGTTTTGGCCACGCCCACTTTTTGGGGGCGTTTTCATCACAAAACCGATTCTTGGGCCTTAAATTTTTAACTAGGACGCTGAAATTTCATATCTGGGCTTCCAAGAAAAAAATACAGTACAAGTGTAAAATTTTTCTACATCCGCCCACTGCCACGCCTACTTTTTTATAACTTCACTAAATTATATGAAACCGAAAAATTTTGTTAAGACCAAATATTTGGGTATTTAGATTCCCTACAATTCACCCATAGAACAGTTTTGGCCACGCGTTATCATCAAAAAACCTATTTTGATAAAATTTTACATGTAACATCCTCAAACGTTCGGCATTATAGCTAAATTTAAGTACAAACTGCAATTTGGCCACGCCCACTTTATAGAGAGGAGGATAGGGTATCATACGATCCGTTCCAGACGGATTGTAGCTTTTCTGTATGTTTTTAATGTTAAGTGCTCCACATAACATTTGCTACATCCTAGTCCTGCACTGAACACTGCTTTATACTTTTCGCAGAGCGATTTTGCCTTCAGTTCCAGTTGTTCTTTACTTTCGTAGCTTATCTGAAAAGCGAGTTCTTGGTTGTGGCTATTTACAGAGAAGTTAAGTGCCTTGAACCAGTCTAATCCCATTATGTTCGAACCAGATTCGGTATCTACGATTGCTAAGGGCAACTTAAGAACTTTTCTCTTCCATGCAACTTCGACGCTGATTATCCCTTTCACTGCCACTATCACATCACCGTAAGCTCTCGGGACCTTGTTAGTCGACTGACATTTGGGTTGACCCAAATCTCTATAGCCCTTTAAGCCTATAAGTGAGCTGGTCGCTGAAAATCTAAAGGTGATTTGTTTATTGAAAGAGTCAGAAGTATTTTATTCTCTTGGATACTATGTTTAGTAATTGTTTCTTGTAACGTGTAAATTTCAGCGTGATGTAGCTGATATATGGACTGGGCCGTCTCACTCACAATCATATCATTCGAAACTGAAAAAGGTTGACGAGCGTTCAAGTACGATCGCGGAGGATTTGAGCGTGACCCTGAATAGGAGCGGTTGGTAATGCCATGGCTCGAAAATTCTCGCTGATGATGTAGTCTTTGACGGGGGCGTGACTGATGACCGTGTGGTGTGCCTTGGGCTGCCGTGCAAACGCTTTTCAAATTGCCTCTACGCTGACATTTGTCTCATATAGAGTCTAAATGCCTACACTGACCTCGATTATGGCGCACATTGCAATCGGGGCAAGACTTACGACTTAAATAATTGTTACTGGACTTACTTGGATATATCGCGTTGACCTCGACTGCTGACGATGGAGGTGTGTTATTGTTGTCTTTCGTAATAGCTGAGGCTAGTTGCGTTGACTCGAACGCGGCGATTATTTCCTCCATCTTGTCCAACGACGGGTCCTTGCTCTGCGTCGCTGCCAGCCGAACTTGTTTATGCGGTGTATAGAACGCTTTCATATCCCGGATCATAAATTCAGCATAGGAGTGACCGCAATTTTCTTTCCTGCAGATGAAAGCGCAATCCTTCCCCATGCCTTTTTAATTGGCTATCCAATCACTGTAGCTTTGCCCGGGTGTCATTTTACACTGACTCAAAAAATTTTCCGTACATCACCCAACTAAAAATTCATTTCTTTATAACTTTTGAAATATTTATTAGATCTAAATACAAAAAACACAAAATTAAAGCAAATTTATTTAAGAAAAGATACATTTTTTTCTTCTTAAATATTTATAAAAACTTATTTCAAAACTAAAATAAATTAAAGTAACTTAATTGCTTAAACTCAAAAAATTATCCGTACAGTTGTATTAATAGGCTTTAATTCGTAAAAAACAAAAAACTAATAGCATGTGTGGTAACCCTTGGCTTCAGTAACTGATCGCAATCTGTTTTCCATAGAAAGGACCAATTTCTCTGTATATCCTGGGGCTATTTCTTGCCAAACCTCCTTTAACGCGGTTTTCAGATCTTCCTTATTCCTTATTGTCCTTTCTCTTAATTTCCGTTCCATATGAGACCATAAGTGCTCTATAGGATTAAGATCAGGACTTTGGGGAGGATGAGGAAGAACTTTCTGGACGTTGTAGAGCAACCGTTCTCTTACAACCATGGATGAATGCTTGGGATCGTTGTCGTGGACGAAGCAGTAATTCTCACCTAGCCCCAAGTTTTGAGCAGAACTTTTAAGTTATCTTTCAAAATCTTCAAATACTGCAATTTGTTGATTGTGGACTCAATGAACACAAGATTTTCTACCCCCGCTGCTGCCATAGATCCCCAGACCATCACGTTTCCACCTCCGTGTTTCACAGTATGGTTTACGTTGGAATCCTTTAGTGCTGTGCCGTTTCTACGACAAACAAAACGGCGTCCATCTGATCCAAAAATATTAAATTTTGACTCATCTGAGAATATTACGCGTTTCCAAAATTCTGGTGGCTTATTAACGTACTCTTTCGCATAGTGCAATCTTTTGACAATATTCCTTTTTGATAGATAAGGCTTATTTCGTGGTGCTCGCTCCATATATTCATTGGAATGTAAGAAATTTCTTACTGTTTGTGGATTCACTTCAATGTTTAGGTCTTCTTGGAGTGTTGCGGCTATATTTGTGTCACTTACCTTGGGATTTTGTTTTATTATTCGCAGTATCTTACGCTGAACCTGTGGGGTAGCCAACTTTTTTTTCCGCCCCCTGCCACTTGCAATGTCTGTTGATCCTGTTTCCCTGTACTTGTCTATTACATATTGAACTGAGGAATGTGTTCTTTCCACAATGTCTGCAATTTTACGCAAAGTCTTCTTTTTTTTCCACAAATATATAATTAATTCCTTAATGTCCTTATGTTTTCCTTTTCGCATTTTTATACCCTATCCTAAGGGTATATTAAGTTTGACACATAGTTTGTAACATAGAGAAATAATCGGGATAGACCCTATAAAGTATATATATTCGTGATCAGCATCAATAGCGAAATCGATTGAGCGATGACCGTCCGTCCGTCCGTCCGTATGTCACCGCTTTTTGGGCCTTAAATTTTGAGCTAGGACGATGAAATTTCATATCTGGGCTTCTGAGAAAAAGATACAGTACAAGTGTAAAAATTTTTGAAATCCGCCCACTGCCACGCCCACTTTTTCATAACTTCACTAAATTATATGAAACTGAAAAATTTTGTTAAGACCAAATATTTAGGCATTCAGATTCCCTACAATCCACCCATACAAAATTTTTGGCCACGCCCACTTTTTGGGGGCGTTTTCATCATAAAACCGATTTTTGAGCCTAAAATGTTTAACTAGGACGCTGAAATTTCATATCTGGGCTTCTGACGAAAAGATACAGTAGAAGTGTAAATTTTTTTTAAATCACTAAATTATATGAAACCGAAAAATTTTGTTAAGACCAAATATTTAGGTATTCAGATTCCCTACAATTCACCCGTAGAAGAGTTTTGGCCACGCCCACTTTTTGAGGGCGTTTTCATCAAAAAACCGATTTTGATAAAATTTTACATGTAACATCCTCAAACATTCGAGGTTATAGCCATATTTGAGTACAAAATGCAATTTGGCCACGCCCACTTTATAGAGAGGAGGATAGGGTATCAGACGATCCGTTCCAGACGGATTGTAGCTTTTGTGTATGTTTTGTTCCATTTTTAGGCAGCAAATTGAACAAAATGACCGCTTGCAGCAGGAACTAAATACTCAATGACACGCATAATAAGAAATTCTACTGAAAACTCAAACATAGCGGTAGTTCTCTTTTTCTTCGAGCGGTGTACGGTTAATTTTTTGAGTCTGATACGTGATGTGTTTTTACGTTTTATTCATTTTTGCATTTTTCTTACCATTTCTCAGTTTTTTCGAAGACAATGCTGAAACTCTAGTAAACTGCCTTTTATTTGATACCTTTTTTCTATAATCCTGTGATTGGTTACAAAAATATTGAACAATAACATTTGTGTCATATGGTGTACGGACAATTTTTTGAGTTAGTGTATGTCAGAGGAACTTGCATCCCGAGGACAAAATGTGCACGTTGGATTGGAAATGTTGTGTTAGCCTCGCGGTTAGTTTTTTAAATGTGTGTGTACTTACGTCTGATGTCTCGAACAACTTCTTAAGTAGATCCAGAGTGTAGCTGCCACATGTTGAAAGGAAAAATGATTTCTTTACGCCGTCATCCGTCACTGAATTCGCTTCGAAATGCTCTTTCAGTTGGAAAATATAGTTTACCCAACCTGCGTTGTCCGGGTCGAATACTCCGAAATGGGGAATGGTAGTTGATGTACCGGGGAGACTTGCCATGATCGTCTTCACACTTTCCAAGTTTTTCTGCAACACTCGCTCGAACCACGCCTGTTGCTGTTTTAGTAGCTCTTCCGCCATCCTCATCCTCATCCTCAAAAGTTTTGTTTCTTCACAAAAAGCTTTATTTTATTTAGAACAACGAATTCATTTATTATTAATTCAATTAACTTATTTATAAAAGGAACAGAAATTATGAAATTACGGAATGATGATTATCGGATTCGTAGATACGTGCGGATTGGCGTGGGAGGTCTCGTGCCGCTCGCTGCTGGCATAGAGGTCGAAGAAGGAAGAAAAACATACAGAAAAGCTACAATCCGTCTGGAACGGATCGTATGATACCCTATCCTCCTCTTTATAAAGTGGGCGTGGCCAAATTGCATTTTGTACTCAAATATAGCTATAATGTCGAACGTTTGAGGATGTTACATGTAAAATTTTATCAAAATAGGTTTTTTTATGATAACGCCCCCAAAAAGTGGGCGTGGCCAAAACTGTTCTATGGGTGAATTGTAGGGAATCTAAATACCCAAATATTTGGTCTTAACAAAATTTTTCGGTTTCATATAATTTAGTGAAGTTATAAAAAAGTAGGCGTGGCAGTGGGCGGATGTAAAAAAATTTACACTTGTACTCTATCTTTTTCTTGAAAGCCCAGATATGAAATTTCAGCGTCCTAGTTAATAATTTAAGGCCCAAAACTCGGTTTTGTGATGAAAACGCCCCCAAAAAGTGGGCGTGGACAAAACTTTTGTATGGGTGGATTGTAGGGAATCTGAATGCCTAAATATTTGGTCTTAACAAAATTTTTCGGTTTCATATAATTTAGTGAAGTTATGAAAAAGTGGGCGTGGCAGTGGACGGATTTCAAAAATTTCCAGATATGAAATTTCATCGTCCTAGCTCAAAATTTAAGGCCCAAAAAGCGGTGACATACGGACGGACGGACGGACGGACGGTCATCGCTCAATCGATTTCGCTATTGATGCTGATCACAAATATATATACTTTATAGGGTCTATCTCGATTATTTCTCTATGTTACAAACTATGTGTCAAACTTAATATACCCTTAGGATAGGGTATAAAGAAGAAGAAGATTTGACAGGTCATTCGTCTAGAAAGCCGGAAATGCACGACAATTAGCGATTGGCAATTGCAAAACCGGTGGTGCCAAATACAACATTCTTAATGTACACTTTCTCTCCTTCTTCCATATCACTGAAAAAGCTTTCCTTTTGAGATTAGCATACTCCTTTCCTTTGTATTTCTTTTCTTTGTCTCTGTCTAGCCTCGAGATCTGTTACTACTTTATCTTCAATATCATTCACAGCTGGTATCTTGTCACGAAATTGTCTTCGGTAAAAAAATTCCGAAGGAGATTTGCATGTGGTATACTGTTGTACATCATCAAGTATGCAAATATCTCTTCCTTCCAGTCCCTTTTGTCTCTCAACCTCACCGTTCATTTGTGGCCAGTATGGTATTGTATTATGGATTTTTATACCACATTCGTTGCAGTATTTTTTAAATACATCGCTCGTGAGCTGATTCCCGTGATCACATGTTATATTTGCTTGAAAACCCAGTCGAGAAAATATTTCCTTCAAGATTTTTATTGTGTCTATTGCTGTAATGTGTCTCATTACTTTTATCTCTTTGTACCTGCTAAAATAGTCCACCAGAACAAGCAAATAATCATTGCTAGGCAAAGGTCCACCCAAGGCGCTGAGACTATCGTACACCCTTTACAAGACTTGACCATAATTTCAGCGTCTCTGTCTATTTTTGGCCACCAAACTTTCGTTCTTAGTTGGTTCTTCATTGCTACTATGCCAGGGTGTCCTTCGTGCGCAGCATCAAGTCTCGAGAGGGGATCTGCAATATTAGTTTTACCAGCGCGATAAATGATTCTATATTTGAAAGCCTGTAATCGAAGAACCCATCTCTCGATTCTGGCACGAGGTTTTGGTTTCTGACCAAATATTGTTTGAAGGGGCTTGTGATCACTAATAAGCTCAAATTCTTTGCCAAAGAGGTACATCTTGAAGTGTTCTACTGCCCACACAAGAGCTAGTGGCTCCTTTTCTGTTTGGCAATACCTTTTCTCACAATCAGTTAGGCTTTTGTTGCCATATGCTATCACTCTACGGCCATCCTTGCTTATTTGTATAAGTACAGCTCCTATACCTACAGCAGATGCATCTGCTACCACCTGTGTTCTATTATTATGGTCGTAGTAACCCAGTGTACGTATATTTGATTAGATGTATTTTAACTGGTGAAAAGCTGTGTCGTGCTCAGATGTCCAATACTTCTCCATATTAGCTGATCTAGATAATATAATCTTCAGTAACTTGCGAAACGGTTCAGTCAGGGTTGCCAAGTTTGGTATCCACTTGCCCACAAAGTTCAATAGTCCCAAGAAACTCTGAGTTTCTTTACCAGTAATTGGCCGTCTACTAGATTGTATAAATTTTATATACTTTCCGAGAGGCTTTACACCCTGTTCTGACAATTCATGTCCAAGGAACTCTATCTTTTTCATTTTATGGACACGTTTTGCCTCGTTCAAAAGAACATTATTGTGCATCAAAACTTCGAGTACCTTATCAAGTCTTTGATCGTGGACTTGTTCATCAATGAAATTGGATGTGCCTGCACAACCCAGCAGCATCTTTTCAAGGACTTTCTGAAATATCTCAGGGGCGCACGATATACCAAACATTAGTCACTTGTATCTGAAGAGTCCTTTACTGGTGCTAAATGTTGTTATATATCGGGAATCTGGATAAATTTCGAGTTGATATCGAAAGTTTGGAAGCAGCTCATTCATTGTCGGCAATGGGTGATTTTCTCGGAGAATTGGCTCGTCGCATGTCTATACAGATTCGAACATCGTCATTATACCCTATCCTAAGGGTATATTAAGTTTGACACATAGTTTGTAACATAGAGAAATAATCGAGATAGACCCTATAAAGTATATATATTCGTGATCAGCATCAATAGCGAAATCGATTGAGCGATGACCGTCCGTCCGTCCGTATGTCACCGCTTTTTGGGCCTTAAATTTTGAGCTAGGACGATGAAATTTCATATCTGGGCTTCTGAGAAAAAGATACAGTACAAGTGTAAACATTTTTGAAATCCGCCCACTGCCACCCCCACTTTTTCATAACTTCACTAACTTATATGAAGCCGAAAAATTTTGTTAAGGCCAAATATTTAGGCATTCAGATTCCGTACAATACACCCATACAAAAGTTTTGGCCACGCCCACTTTTTGGGGGCGTTTTCATCACAAAACCGAGTTTTGGGCCTTAAATTATTAACTAGGACGCTGAAATTTCATATCTGGGCTTCTGAGAAAAAGATACAGTACAAGTGTAAACATTTTTTAAATCCGCCCACTGCCACGCCTACTTTTTTATAACTTCACTAAATTATATGAAACCGAAAAATTTTGTTAAGACCAAATATTTAGGTATGCAGATTCCCTACAATTCACCCATAGAACAGTTTTGGTCACGCCCACTTTTTGGGAGCGTTTTCATCAAAAAACCGATTTTGATAAAATTTTACATGTAACATCCTCAAACGTTCGACATTATAACTATATTTGAGTACAAAATGCAATTTGGCCACGCCCACTTTATAGAGAGGAGGATAGGGTATCAGACGATCCGTTCTAGACGGATTGTAGCTTTTCTGTATGTTTATACCCTATCCTAAGGGTATATTAAGTTTGAGACATAGTTTGTAACATAGAGAAATAATCGAGATAGACCCTATAAAGTATATATATTCGTGATCAGCATAAATAGCGAAATCGATTGAGCGATGACCGTCCGTCCGTATGTCACCGGTGTTTGGGCCTTAAATTTCGAGCTATGACGATGACATTTCATATCTGGGCTTCTGAGAAAAAACTACAGTACAAGTGTAAACATTTTTTAAATCCGCCCACTGCCACGCCCACTTTTTCATAACTTCTCTAAATTATATGAAACCGAAAAATTTTGGTAAGACCAAATATTTAGACATTTAGATTCCCTACAATTCACCCACACAAAAGTTTTGACCACGCCTACTTTTTGGGGGCGTTTTCATCGCAAAACCGATTTTGGGGCCTTAAATTTTTAACTAGGACGCTGAAATTTCATCTCTGGGCTTCCGAGAAAAAGATACAGTACAAGTGTAAAATTTTTTAAATCCGCCCACTGTCACGTCTACTTTTTTATAACTTCACTAAATTATATGAAACCGAAAAATTTTGTTAAGTCCAAATATTTAGGTATTCAGATTCCCTACAATTCACCCATAGAGCAGTTTTGGCCACGCCCACTTTTTGGGGGCGTTATCATCAAGAAACCTATTTTGATAAAATTTTACATGTAGCATCCTCAAACGTATATTTGAGTGCAAAATGCAACTTGGCCACTCCCACTTTATAGAGAGGAGGATAGGGCATCATACGATCCGTTCCAGACGGATTGTAGCTTTTCTGTATGTTTTTTATAAGGTTCACTGCGACTGCACCAGTTATTCGGGCGGCAATGCTTAACAATCTGAAACAATTATTTAGATTTTTGTATTAGAGAATACAAAAAGACTCTTCAGTCCATGTGGACAAAATGAGTAAACAAACATATAGAAAAGCTACAATCCGTCTCCATCCTATCGAGCCCCTATAAAGTGAGCGTGGCCGTATTGCATTTTCTTTACTGCATTACGATGATAACTTCGAACGTTTGAAGATGTTACATGTAAAATTTCATCAAAATTGGTTTTTTGATGAAAACGCCCCCAAAAAGTGGGCATGGCCAAAACTGTTGTATGGGTGAATTATAGGGAATCTGAATTCCTAAATATTTGCACTTAACAAAATTTTTCGGTTTCATATAATTTAGTGAAGTTATGAAAAGTGACTGTGGTACATTTCAAAAATGTTTACACTTGTGCTGCATCTTTTTCTCAGAAGCCCAGATATGAAATTTTATCCTCCCAGCTCAAAATTCAAGGCCCATAAAGTGGTGACGAGCGGACATGGCTCAATCGTTTTCGCTATTGATACTGATCATGAATATATATACTTTATAGGGTCTATCTCGATTATTTCTCTATGTTACAAACTATGTATCAAACTTAATATACCCTTAAGATAGGGTATACATAGGGGAATAGACAATTAGGAAAAGTACGCTTTACGCATAAACAAATGGGAGACTAATGGGGCCCATAAACCACACATGCACGCATACACAATCTAGTGGTTGTGCATGCAAACCGAAGGTGTATGGTGTAGACTGTGTGGTTGTGCATTCGGCATGTGTGATTTCGAAACATTTTGATATTTTCTTATTTGTGCATGCAAGATTGTGTGGTGTGAGGTGAAATTTTAACAGTTACATAAAAGAAATTGTGTAGTGCGGGTCGCGGATAGTAATGGCGAATAATGGAAACAGAGAATTTTGGGAGCAATTTCTTCAATTGTATAAAAAAACATACAGAAAAGCTACAATCCGTCTGGAATGGATCGTCTGATACCCTATCCTCCTCTCTATAAAGTGGGCGTGGACAAATTGCATTTTGTACTCAAATATAGCTATAATGTCGAACGTTTGAGGATGTTACATGTAAAATTTTATCAAAATAGGTTTTTTGATGATAACGCCCCCAAAAAGTGGGCGTGGCCAAAACTCTTCTATGGGTGAATTGTAGGGAATCTAAATACCCAAATATTTGGTCTTAACAAAATTTTTCGGTTTAATATAATTTAGTGAAGTTATAAAAAAGTAGGCGTGGCAGTGGGCGGATGTAAAAAAATTTTACACTTGTACTGTATCTTTTTCTTGGAAGCCCAGATATGAAATTTCAGCGTCCTAGTTAAAAATTTAAGGCCCAAAAATCGGTTTTGTGATGAAAACGCCCCCAAAAAGTGGGCGTGGCCAAAATTTTTGTATGGGTGGATTGTAGGGAATCTGAATGCCTAAATATTTGGTCTTAACAAAATTTTTCGGTTTCATATAATTTAGTGAAGTTATGAAAAAGTGGGCGTGGCAGTGGGCGGATTTCAAAAATTTTTACACTTGTACTGTATCTTTTTCTCAGAAGCCCAGATCTGAAATTTCATCGTCCTAGCTCAAAATTTAAGGCCCAAAAAGCGGTGACATACGGACGGACGGACGGTCATCGCTCAATCGATTTCGCTATTGATGCTGATCACGAATATATATACTTTATAGGGTCTATCTCGATTATTTCTCTATGTTACAAACTATGTGTCAAACTTAATATACCCTTAGGATAGGGTATAAACATACAGAAAAGCTACAATCCGTCTGGAACGGATCGTATGATACCCTATCCTCGTTTCTATAAAGTGTACATGGCCAAATTGCATTTTGTACTCAAATATGGCTATAACGTCGAACGTTTAAGGATGTTACATGTAAAATTTCATGAAAATCGGTTTTTTTATTAAAACGTCCCCAAAAAGTGGGCGGTGTCAAAACTTTTTTATGGGTGAATTGTAGGGAATCTAAATGCCTAAAGAGTTGGTCGTAACAAAATTTTTCGGTTTCATATAATATAGTGATGTTATGAAGAAGTGGGCGGATTTAAAAAATGTTTACACTTGTACTGTATCTTTTTCTCAGAAGCCCAGATATGAAATTTCATCCTCCTAGCTTAAAATTTAAGGCCCAAAAAGCGGTAACATACGGACGGACGGATGGACGGTCATCGTTCAATCGATTTCGCTATTGATGCTTATCACGAATATATATACTTTATAGGGTCTATCTCGATTATTTCTCTATGTTACAAACTATGTGTCAAACTTAATATACCCTTAGGATAGGGTATAATTACCTGCTTTCTGGCGTGTGAAGAGCAATGAGTACAGCAATCGAGTTTTGAAAATAGATCCTTACTACAAAATGATAAAGAAATTAAAAGAAATAGAATCTGACTTTGCATTGTTCACCCCCTAACGATATGACGGCTTATGAAATTATGAATACTGTGCAGTTTGCATGTGTAGTGCATGGAGGAAATGTGATTGCACATGCTTGTGATTGTAGGTACATGCATGCATGTCTGTGGTATGGGCCCTTAAGGAATAGGGAAAAATATATTGAAACGTGAATATACTGGATTGATGATGACAAGTGAGTTTATGTTGCTAGGTGACCAGGGTTACCAAGACGTAACTCGGGCAACACTACCTCTAAGGCCTGAAGTTCCCGTGTGAATATTTATCGCCCTCAATGGGTTAATCCTGCGTTCGTCTAAGGTTACTATTAGATTATCGAAGCATATTTTATCGAAGTCACCTTCAATGTCCATTATTATGGCTGTTGCAAAGCCTCCGGCCTCCGGCCTCCACCTGGTATGTCGCTGTTTTCGTAAACCTGCCAGTTCTGTATGCATGTTAGGCTTACCCGTCTGAAGGACTTCGCTTCGATGTAGTAATTTTTTCCCGGTTTAAAAGAAACGCCACATTTGATGATGATGATGAAGGTCTTATATAGAGTCTCCTTAGCTGTTCGGGAGAGAGCCTGGTACTCAATTGCCTTCTCAGCCCAAAGAAACAGCGATTGGCAAGAGTTATTCTTCGTTTTATTTCTGCCAGGGTGTGTGTTATTGTCAGAATTGATAGCAGAGCCTTACCACCTCAAAGTTATAGCTGTCGATTGTGACGTTCTGTCCAATTCATCGATGCTGAGTGTCCCTTCTTGTTGTTAGCCAATACTTGGTTTTTCCCTCGTTTACCGCTAATCCCATTTTGACAGCCTCCGTTGCATGTTCCCGTTGTGTTCTCCCAATTATGTCGATCTTCGGTGTAAGCTAATAGTTGCACAGACTTTTGAAAGATTGACTTGTCAGTTTCGCACAATTCTTTCACGTATGATATTAAAAAAGTCCTGAGATCGTTACCGACCTTGATGGAGCAGCGAGAATGCTTCATCGTTATCATGCCCAAGGGAACGAGTTTGGCAGATATGCCAAAACTAGACATGGCTTTGTATAGCTCCAATCTATAAATGCTGTCATATGCGGCCTTGAAATTGATGAAAACATGCTGGGTATCGATTTGGACTTCCTGGGTTTTTTCAGGATCTGGGGAAGTGTGAAGATTTGATCGATTGTGGACTTTCCTGCTCTGAAACCACTCCGATAGGGGCCAGTCAGATTGTTGACGAAGGGCTTCCGACGTCCACCCAATATGGCAGATAGGATCTTGTACACAATGTTGAGGAAACTGATACCTCTGGCGCAATTGAGGGGATATCGTTTCTTGTGGATCGGGCAAACGGTGCTGAGACCAAAAAGACTCTCTACCAGGTCATTTCTGTTAGTATTCATTCCTTTGCTATACATAACATATACAGACACATTATCAGTTTACTGCTATGTACATTTATTAGAATGCAAAACTATATAAAGCAAAACTGTTTAAAATCTTATTTAAGTCTCTGTAATAAAGTCGCGGTCGAAGCATTGAATTAAGTCGCTGGTTTTTTATTTCGTTTGTCCCAACAAAGGTTATGGGCCCAGACTCGTTAAAAAAAAAACAAAAAAGTTTTTTTTTTCTAATCGCAATTAATTTTTAGTAAAATCGAAATGAGTTCCGCGCTTTACCAGATCGATAAGCTAGATGACTCTAACTATGACGCGTGGAAAATTTTAATGAAATCGGTTCTAATTCACTGCGATTTGTGGGATTATGTGTCTGGTGCAAAAGTAGCTCCTACAGAGCCCATTGCGTTAGCAGCATGGAAACTAAGAGATGAAAAGGCGCTTGCGACGTTGATATTGTCCGTCAAATCAACTCAATTGCTCCATATAAAGAATGCAACGACGTCCAAGGATGCATGGACACGATTGCACGACATGCATTCTCCCAGCGGACCGGCGCGAAAAGTAACCGTTTTCAAGTCACTGGTGAATTTGAAAATGAGCGAGGGTTCATCGATGTGTGATCATCTGAACAAATTTTTCGATTTATTCGAAAAGCTGAGTGAACTTGAAATAAAATTACAAGTCGAACTGCTTGCCATAATTATGTTATGCAGTTTGCCTAAAACCTATGACAATTTTATTATTGCCATAGAATCCAGAGACACTTTGCAAAGTATGGTTACATTAAAAACCAAATTGTTGGAGGAAGAAAAAAGAAGGGAACATGAAGCAAAAACCGACGATGTACATGAAACTGCGTTTTTTGCTAGTAAGCAAAAATATCAACCACATCAGAAACAAAAGAGACAAATGAAAGGTAAATGTTACAAGTGTAATAAGCGGGGGCATTTTGCATCTGCTTGTCCAGTAAATAGCACAGGCAAACAAAGTATTAACTGTGCAATGCTCTCCCTCTCCAACACATATACAAACATCAATCGTTCAATTTGGGTTCTGGATAGTGGTTCGACTTGCCATATATGCAGCTGTAAATCTATGTTCTCTAATATAAAGTTCCACAAAGAAAGAATAGAGTTGGCGGGAGATAACTATATATTCTCCGAAGGTGTTGTATGTTTAGAGACATCAACCACGAAGATCTTTTTACATAATGTTCTTTATGTTCCCCACCTAAAAACGAATTTCTTGTCGGTAAGCAAATTAACGGGATCGTGCAAAGTGAATTTCGGCGAAGATTTTGCAAAAATAATAAATCGTGTGACAGGTGCGGAGGTATTACGCGCTAAACGAACCGGTGATTTGTTCACATACGAACCAAAGGGAAATATGTTGTGCATCGCGGAGGTCAAAAGTGCAAACATTGTTGATTGGCACCGTAAGTACGGACATTTAAACTTAAAAAGTTTAGAGCTATTAGCAAAACAAGACATGGTGCGTGGTCTAAACTTTAGAACAATAGCCAATTTCGAGTGCGACATATGCCTTAAAGGCAAAATAATTGCGTTGCCTTTCCCAAAATTCTCGGAAAAATCAAGTAGTTCAACCTTGGAAATTATCCACAGCGATGTGTGCGGACCTATGGCTACCCCCTCGCTTAGCGGTGCGAAGTATATAGTGTCGTTTGTGGATGATTATGGCCGCAAAGTTTACATTTATTTCATAAAAAATAAAAGTGATGTTTTAGATACATTTAAATTATTTAAAGCAAAAGTTGAGCTTGAAACGGGCAACAAAATAAAAGTGTTTCACTCAGACAATGGTGGAGAATACGTTAATCGCGAGTTCGATAATTTCTTAAAAAGTGAAGGTATTCGCAGGCGTCTAACAGTAGCATATACACCGCAACAAAACTGTATTGCCGAGCGGTTTAATCGTACTTTAGTTGAAATGAGTAGGTGTATGCTGTTAGATTCTAAGCTGCCGGAATTTTTGTGGGCCGAAGCAGTAAATACCGCCGCTTATCTGCGTAATAGGTCACCTACCAAGATGCTTTCAAATATCACGCCTCAGGAAGCTTGGAGCGGGAAGAAACCGAGTGTGTCTCACCTTGAAGTCTTTGGAAGGAGAGGGATAATATTAGACAAATCACCACGTAAGTCTAAATTCACAGCCAAAGGTGTTGAATGCTTCATGGTGGGGTACTCAAATGAATCGAAAGGGTACAGATTATACGATCCAAAGCGGAGGACAGTCGTAATAGTAGAGATGTCAGGTTTTTAAAACTAAAAACCAGTAGTACAAGAAGCAGCGTTTTTGAAGATGATCAGCCATCTCATGCAAATATTCCTTTAAATCCAAATTCATTCAAGGAAGAAGCTTTGGAGTCTGATGAGGATTTGGAGTTTTCGGATGCTGTCAGTGGTGCAGAGCCTGAGGTTCATTTCGGTTCTGAGAACTTTGGTGGTGAAGGTGTTGATGATGCTGGAGATGCGAAACTCCCGGATGGTGCTGGAAATGCTGTCGTGGCTGTTGATGCGGGAAATGTTATCGATGCTGTTGGTGTTGGAAACGCCGCCGATACTGTTAGTGCTAAAGGAAGTGACAATTCTGGTAATTTGCAAGTCAGAAAAATAAACGAATATCGAAAAAAACTTCGTTCTGAAAAGCCGGTTAATCCGCATGTTGTAAATTTCTTGAATTTTAAAGACAGATCACCCAATCCACTCACGGTAAAAGAAGCAATGCATAGTCCAAATGCGGACAAATGGAAAGCGGCAATGGCCTCTGAGTATGAGTCATTAACGAGAAACCAAACTTGGGAACTAGCAGATGCCCCCGTAATGCGTCTATTATTAGATCGAAATGGGTTTTTAATATCAAGCGAGATAAACAGGGTACAAAGTGAAGTACAAAGCACGCCTTGTAGCAAAGGGGTGTAGTCAACGCTACGGGGTGGACTATAGTGAAATATTTTCACCTGTCGTAAGATATTCTTCAATTCGACTAATACTGTGGCCTTAGCTACGGAATATTCGCTTTTTGTCCACCAAATGGACGTTGTGTCAGCATACTTAAATGGAACCCTACAGGAGGAAGTGTTTATGTATCAACCCGAATGCTTTATCGATGAAAACAAACCAAGTCAAGTCTGCAAATTGAGGAAGGCGATTTACGGGCTGAAGCAATCCGGTCGGAATTGGAACATGGAACTGGATTCTGCCCTCAAGCAGATTGGGTTTAATAAGTGCAATGGAGACGCATGTGTTTATGTGCTGAGGAGGTCTGGTGAAATTAACGTAGTAGCCATATATGCCGACGACATTCTTGTTGCGTGTTCCAATCTCGAAAATTTGGAGCTAATAAAGCATCAAATTAGTGAAAGGTTTGAAGTGATTGATAAAGGGCCAATCGATCATTTCATAGGCATCGAGATTTCAAGGGGACGTAACGGAATCCAGATTTCACAATGGCAGTTAATCTTGAATCTCCTAGCTGACCATGGAATGACTGAATGCAGAAGTTGTGCAACTCCGCTGGAGCCAGGAACCAACTTTAAGAAGTGTGAAGATTGTTCGCATTGTGCGAAGGTGGATCCAAAAGAGTACCAGTCCCTGATCGGTTCTTTGACGTACTTGGGTGTTTGTACGAGGCCAGATATCATTCATTCTGTCTTTAAACTGGCACAATTCAACACTAATCCTCACGTTGAGCACTTAAATGCTGCAAAGCACTTATTAAGGTACTTAAGAACCACTCTTAATATGAAACTTTCTTATTTTCAGACTGGTATGAAGCTTAGAGGATATGTAGATGCTGACTGGGGGGGAAATTGCATTGACCGAAAATCATATACGGGATTTGCATTCTTCCTAGCTGGTGCAGCCATATCATGGGACAGCAAAAAACAGTCAACCATAGCCCTTAGTAGCACCGAAGCGGAGTATGTTGCGCTTTCCACAGCATCAAAAGAAGTTGTATACCTTCGACGATTCCTGGAAGAAATGGGTTTTCACAGACTTGTTGAGGGTCCAACTGAGCTCTTTAGTGACAACCTAAGTTCGCAGAAGTTGGCAAAAAATCCTATTTTCCACAACCGTACAAAACATATAGACATTAAGGCACACTATGTCCGTTATGTTGCAGAGAAGGAGCTACTCGTACTGAAGTATATATCTACAGATGAAATGACGGCAGACATATTTACCAAAAACTTGAAGAAAGTAAAACACAGACAATTTAGTAGTATGTTAGGTTTAAAATCTTAAAAAGTATTAATACATTAATCTTATATAATGAATTCTTCGTTTCTTTTATGAATATATTATTATTAACTATTTCAATAGAATATTTAATCAGTTTTGAGAGAAGGTGTTAGTATTCATTCCTTTGCTATACATAACATATACAGACACATTATCAGTTTACTGCTATGTACATTTATTAGAATGCAAAACTATATAAAGCAAAACTGTTTAAAATCTTATTTAAGTCTCTGTAATAAAGTCGCGGTCGAAGCATTGAATTAAGTCGCTGGCCGTCTTTTCTGCTCCTAGAGCTCACGAGCAGCTCTCGTCCTTTCTTGCAGCGCCGCTTTGTAGGCTTTTTGTTTAGGTTGCCGGCACTCTTCGTCAAACCAGGGGTTTCGTGGTGGTGTTCGGGTGAAATCCAGCACTTGGCTTGTTGGCAGCGTTGCCACTGGTCTTCGTAACTTGATGCTGGAAGCACAGGAGGCGTTGAGAGATTTCGGGATACGCTTTCAGCGAAGATTCTGGCGATCTCTTGCGATCGCAGCTTTTCGACGTAAAATCTTTTACAATAATTCTTCTTTGTTGTGGCGTTTGGGATAACCGCATTCGTACCTTGGCTGCCACAAGTGATCCGAGTCGAAATCCCTTCACGACTTCCTTTTACATCGTCGCAGAATTGCGTTTAGCTCATAGTGAACATCAAATGTGATGGCTTTGTGGTGCAGCATCATTGTCTGATCCATTACCTTCGAATTTGATATTCTATCTCCGCCCACCGAAACCTATAGTCATCGAACATGACAAAGACGTGGCACAGGAATGGAAGCTGTGGAGACAACAGTACGAGTATTTCGAAGTAGCTGCAGGGCTACCAGCCAAGACTTAAAACTCATTTACAACTCATTGCCAAAGTCCTCACCAGAGTCGCTTGAAATAACAATAGAGGAGGTAAAAAGCACATTTGAATCATACTTCTCCCCTAAGCTCAATGTAACATTCGAGCGATACAAATTTAATAACATAATCTAGCAGGAAGGAGAGTCAATCGACTAATTAATAATCTCGACTTAAACTCCAGGCCCAAAATTGCGAATTCGAGCAACTCACCAACAGTCCGTTAAGGATCAACTAATTCTAGGAATTAGAAATGAAACTCTATGTACGAAACTATTGTCAGACGTGTCCTTAGCCAATGCACTAAGTATTTGCCAAGCTACAGAGCTAGCCAAGAAGCAAAGCGCAGAAATTCACCAAAGTACAACTGTTGACGACAATGTCGTGCAAAAGGTTCAACAACACAAACCCTTTGATTGCAGGAACTGTGGCAAAAGGCACACCATCTGCAACTGCCCAGGTTTCCGACATGTTTGTAAAAGGTGCAAAGGTAAAAATTATTTTGAAAAAAATGTGCAGAGAATCCAAAAAACAAGTCATTTAAAAAGTAGACAGCTGTGAAACGTAGAAGATATCATCGAGCGATGAGAGTGAAGTGTTTGTAGGCAGTATTGAAAACTGTGCCACCGTCACCTGTGACAAATTCACAGAAGACATTAATATCGGCGGAAAAAGGATTAGCATAAAATTGGACACAGGAGATCAGTGCAATGTCCTTCACAAACGAATTTTGGACAGATTCAGCTGTGTTATCCACCTATGCGGCGTAAAACATCATGTCACATTTGGGAATCAAAAAATTAAAGTCATCGGTAAACCAATAGTGAGATGCAAAATTGCAAATACCACCTGCAAGATTGCGTTCAAAGTAGTAGCTAGAGATGTTGAGCCATTTCTCGGTGCAAACGCATGCGAGAAACTTAATCTTATAAGGAGAATGAACAGCGTCAGCATCGATAGTGACGTGTATGCAGGGTTGGGCTTTCTAAATGACTTTGTGTACGATATCGATCTCGTTGACAATCCCAAATTTGAAATATATCCAGTACGTAAAATTCCCTTTGAAATCCAAGACGACGTCGAGAAGGAGATAAATAAAATGGTCACATTGGGCGTTGTACAAAGTACAAAACAACGATGACCCAGATAAAGTACATCGCACGCGACAAAGGCACAACACAACACAAACCCAGGAAATGCTGACGCAGAGCATAGTGCAATAACCGACAGCCGTCAACATCAAAACATTATGCAAAATTATTATTAGGTTAAAGAATTGGGCAAGAGTACGAAAAATTGATAACGGTTTTTTGTAAAGGAGTCAAAAACAAGCATTTTTTACTATGGGAGGCGGGGGGTCCATCTCGCCCCGTTTAGGAGGTAGGGGGAATTTTAGAAAAAATGACTTAAAATGAAAAAAAAAATATTAAAAAACATACAGAAAAGCTACAATCCATCTGGAACGGATCGTATGATACCCTATCCTTATCTCTATAAAGTGGGCGTGGCCAAATTGCATTTTGTACTCAAATATAGCTATAATGTCGAACGTTTGAGGATGTTACACGTAAAATTTTATCAAAATAGGTTTTTTGATGATAACGCCCCCAAAAAGTGGGCGTGCCCAAAACTTTTGTATGGGTGGATTGTAGGGAATCTGAATGCCTAAAGATTTGGTCTTAACAAAATTTTTCGGTTTCATATAATTTAGTGAAGTTATAAAAAAGTAGGCGTGGCAGTGGGCGGATGTAAAAACATTTTACACTTGAATTGTATCTTTTTCTTGGAAGGGCAGGTATGAAATTTCAGCGTCCTAGTTAAAAATTTAAGGCCCAAAAATCGGTTTTGTGATGAAAACGCCCCCAAAAAGTGGGCGTGGCCAAAACTTTTGTATGGGTGGATTGTAGGGAATCTAAATGCCTAAATATTTGGTCTTAACAAAATTTTTCGGTTTCATATAATTTAGTGAAGTTATGAAAAAGTGGGCGTGGCAGTAGGCGAATTTCAAAAATTTTTACACTTGTACTGTATCTTTTTCTCAGAAGCCCAGATATGAAATTTCATCGTCCTACCTCAAAATTTAAGGCCCAAAAAGCGGTGACATACGGACGGACGGACGGACGGACGGACGGTCATCGCTCAATCGATTTTCGCGGCAAGCAGGAATAGGATCGCAAAGCTCTCGGAGGACAACGGAGAAATAGAAAAAGATGTGTCAAAAAGGTGGATGGGTAAGGTTGGGAGGGATGGAACGGATAAGGAATTTCGCGCAATATTTGCACGCAACAAAGTGTACGAGGCCATATTGCATTTTGTACTGAAATACTACGATAACGTTGAACGTTTGAGGATGTTACATGTGAAATTTCATCAAAATCGGTTTTTTGATTAAAAAAAAAAACGCTCCAAAAAGTGGCGTGGCCAAAACTGTTCTATGGATGAATTATAGGGAATCTAAATGCCTAAATATTTGGTCTTAACAAAATTTTTCGGTTTCATATAATTTAGTGAAATTATGGAAAAGTGGGAGTGGCAGTAGGCGATTTTCAAAAATTTTTACACTTGTACTGCATATTTTTCTCTTAAGCCCAAATATGAAATTTCATCCTCGTAGCTCAAAATTTAAGGCCCAAAAAGTGGTGACATACTGACGGACGGACGGACATGGCTATATCGTCTTCACTATTGATGCTGATCACGAATATACATATATACTTTATAGGATCTATCTCGATTATTTCTCTATATTACAAACTATGTGTCAAACTTAATATACCCTTAGGATAGGGTATAAAAATTAGATGATCGTTATGTGTCCTGTAAAGTTTCTGCCGAGGTGGACTGCGTGCAACTTTGTATGTACATATACATACATATATACTTATATCGGTATGCTTTTCTTTATCATGAGTCTAGCGGTTAAGGGTTGGTCACCGTCATTGCATAACAAATCAGACAGATAAATTTGTTTGGCTGGCAATTAGGTGTAAGAAAGATCATTTCTTCTTCCACATTCTTACATATGAATGGTTCCGTGTCAGATTTTGGGTGGATTTAAACTCCTTAAGAGCATAACAGGTGCGCCTTCAATATTTGTTTGTGTGAAGGAATACCTGGGGGTAATGTATCACTTCTTCCATATCTACTAGTTTCTGTATAGAGTTGTAGGCGTAATGTGTGTCATAAGGTTTTATAACATATGATGTGTATACGTACCGCGCAGCTTTGACGAACTGTGGACATAGTATATCCATAGATATATGTATGAATGAATGTATGCAAATTTAATATTTATGCAATTATTATACATACATACATATGTATGTACATATGTTAATACATTATGTATATAATATATTTATATACATATATGTACATAATAACCTTTTTTTAAATACATGTGCAATAATCTAGTCATTGCAAAAATATAGTTTATGAAATTGTTATATGTACATAACTACATACATATGTACATACATACATACATACATGCATACGTATGTATTAAATGTATATTATATTCCTACATACCTAAGTACCTATCAACATATCCATAGTTAGGGACAATAAAAATATTAAGCATAATCCGTATTGGTAACCGCAATTTACTCCAAAAAGGAAAAAAAGGTTGTTTTCATCAATTTGTCCTTTCAATCCAATGTTTGTAATTAAATAAAATAAATCTGTGTGGTACAAAACATTAGAATACGTATTATGATATACATACACATGCATACATACATATGTATTAACAAGAAGAAAAGCATTTGCATTTGCATTAACATTGAAATCTACAATATTGCAAGGTCGCTTATCGCATAGAAATAATAAAATGTAGCAACGTTTAAATGTGTGTGCAATTGTGTATATTGCAGAAAAATAACTTCATTCATAATTAAGGTAAACACCAAAAAATACAAAAACAAAACACGAAATGAAAACATAATCCTCCCGTCTCGTCCATCACGATGGTATTAAACCACACGAACATGTACATACATATTTGGATGTATGTACAGTTAGTCACAAAAGTAAGTAGACACCCTCTATTGAATCGCATTTTCGATGAAAAAACCCAAAAAAAGTTGTCAAAATCAAATCTCTTCTACACTTTTATTTCACCTATATTAATGTTATTCTTAGAAGAAAATAAATATAACAAAAAAATAGAACTTATAAAAGATAATCAAAACTAAACAGAAAACATGACAAATTAATCTCACAAAAGTAAGTAGACACTAACAAAAAGAGTGTTTTTGAAACTGATATTATTTATATTCTTGTCTTAATATTTGGTAGGATATTATGTTGCCTTAACTACCGATTTCATTCGTGATGGCATCGAGTTGCCAAACTTAAGGGTGGCCTTTTGATCAATTTTTGCCCACTCTTCTTGAATGACCCTTTTCAAACCTTCCTTTGTCCTAATTTTTCTTATTAGACGTTCCAAATGCTCCCATAGGTGTCCAGTAGCATTCATATTAGGCGATTGGGGAGGGGTTTTGAGCTGATTTCACGCCACTCTTTGACGATACGTGAAGTATGCTTAGGGTCATTATCTTATCGTAAGATAAATGACCCGTTCAATCCCAACTGCTTGGTATTTTTTATAGATTAGATTCCAATATTTTGAAATAATACTATTGATCCATTAATCCATCGATTATAACAACATTGCCTACGCCAGTTGCCGCCATACGCCCCAAACCATTATAGACCCGCCACCGCGTTTAACGATTCCAGCCATATTCATAGGATCTAACTCTGTAATCGATTTTCGGAAAACTTTACCGCGTTCATCTGACCCAAGGATATTAAATTTGCTTTCATCGGAAAAAATAACGCGATTCCAGAAAGCTGGGTCACATTTTTCATTTTCTTTTGGAAAACTTAGTCGTTTTTGCCGATTGACTTTCTAATAGATCGACTATGATATCCGGCTTTATAGAGCACCCGGCCAATGGTTGGGGATTACACGTTTTTCCAAAATCATTTTCTATCTCCGATTGTAGTTCAGGAGCACTTAATTTCGGATTTTGTTTTATTCTTCTGATAATGATTCGATGTTTTTGATCCATTAGCTTTGGTGGGTGTCCATTTTGGGTTTTGTTGTTCGTATTTCCTTGAGTCCGGAATTTTTTAATTATTGTCTGGACTGTTGAACGGTTTTTTCAACAATCTTCGCTATTTCCCGGACAGATTTTTTCTTGACAATATTTTACTATCAAGTACTTGATGCCTTGCAAAAGCTCCTTTCCGTGTGGCGCCATTTTGAAAAAAATCGCCTTTCTTGCTTAACTAAAGAAAAATTTATAACACAAAATATCAAAAATAATCGAACGAATAAAAAAAATATAACTTTTGTCATTACATCTTCTCCACTCAAGAGTTTTAGCACAGATTGCCAAGAGTGTCTACTTACTTTACACCTTTACGGAAAAACTACCTTTAACTGCTCACAAACTCAAGAAAAAATTTGCTCTTTCATTTAAAACAATTGTTTCCATGTTTTCCAATAAAAAGCATAGATCAAATGTACAGTTTTTTAATGAAAGTTGTGTTTATACCCTATCCTAAGGGTATATTAAGTTTGACACATAGTTTGTAACATAGAGAAATAATCGGGATAGACCCTATAAAGTATATATATTCGTGATCAGCATCAATAGCGAAATCGATTGAGCGATGACCGTCCGTCCGTCCGTATGTCACCGCTTTTTGGGCCTTAAATTTTGAGCTAGGACGATGAAATTTCATATCTGGGCTTCTGAGAAAAAGATACAGTACAAGTGTAAAAATTTTTGAAATCCGCCCACTGCCACGCCCACTTTTTCATAACTTCACTAAATTATATGAAACCGAAAAATTTTGTTAAGACCAAATATTTAGGCATTCAGATTCCCTACAATCCACCCATACAAAATGTTTGGCCACGCCCACTTTTTGGGGGCGTTTTCATCATAAAACCGATTTTTGAGCCTAAAATGTTTAACTAGGACGCTGAAATTTCATAACTGGGCTTCTGACGAAAAGATACAGTAGAAGTGTACATTTTTTTTAAATCCGCCCACTGCCACGCCTACTTTTTTATAACTTCACTAAATTATATGAAACCGAAAAATTTTGTTAAGTCCAAATATTTAGGTATTCAGATTCCCTACAATTCACCCGTAGAAGAGTTTTGGCCACGCCCACTTTTTGGGGGCGTTTTCATCAAAAAACCGATTTTGATAAAATTTTACATGTAACATCCTCAAACATTCGAGGTTATAGCCATATTTGAGTACAAAATGCAATTTGGTCACGCGCACTTTATAGAGAGGCGGATAGGGTATCATACGATCCGTTCCAGACGGATTGTAGCTTTTCTGTATGTTTTTTTCATGTGTTAACCATGAAGTGATGGGTGTCTACTTACTTTTGTGATTAACTGCACATAATCAAGAAGAGAGTCAGTTTTTCGTTTATCCATTTGTTCGCTCAAAACTCTCTTTCTGTGTGTAAAAGAAATCACTTTGCTTTGCGCCCTCTGTCGAACGAGGAAGCTAAGAAAAAATTTCGTCAAGCGATAATACTATTAGATTTATATACAATGATAATACTTTGGAAGATCTCAGGGGCCGATGAAATTCCGAATGGTAGTCTTTTGCAGGAATACCTTCCGCATGGGGTAGAGAATGGTAAAATTGTTTTAGTCCGCTCTGAGACGCGTACATATATGCCAGAATTCTCTCGCCCAATCCAGGAGTGTAAAATATTTGGCACCGCGCAACTGTGCGGTAATTTCGTCGAATGTGTTCATTGGACGGTGACGTCTGATAATATTTCTATTCACTACAATGTAGCTACTAATGTAGCTTCCTGATGTTCTGCCGCTATTGTTATGTCTTTGGTTTTAATGACGCAGTCTGGTGTAATTTGAATGATTCCAGAATCTTCAAGACTGATTTCAGTTAGCAGTCCATTGCATAATGCGTGGACTACCGTGCGATATGGGCTTACGTACAACCAAGTATTCACTCGATGTAGCTGTTTCCGAATGATTTCATGAATGGCAATCGTTTTACTGGAACAGTTGGTTTCACTGAACCTCTGGTAGATTTCTGAGATCAGACAATTGGAGTTCGACTGGATGTTATACACCGCTTGCATTGGTACATTCTGAATTGGGTAGCTCGATACTGTCTTTTAATATTTCTTCGGTGATTCTGATGTATGTCTGCGAATCGTAGTGAATGCCTAGGACTTCTGTTGGGATGGTTTGGATCATATAGATGGATTTTCCTATCTTTGTTGGCACTGTTCTTGCCTTTATTAGTTCAAATGGCTTGGTTTCAAAGATTGGCAACCTTTCGATGATTGATATGGTTTCGCTTGTGGCGCTCATGATGTTTTGGCTTGACCTTAGGTGATGTACCTTCAACGTTGATGGTAAATGTCTCTCCGTTTTGTTTAGCACACCACTCAAGTCGATTATGTGCGGGCAATTCCAACTGCTCGTTCCTTTGGATACAATTTGCCACAAACAATCATACTTGTCGTCAATTTCTTCCAAATAATTTTTCGCTTGCTGCTACGCGCTGAGATATCGTATTTGTATGCCATGGTGATCAGCCGCTAAAATCCATCCTGCTGCGAATTGGTTCATCTTCTCAATCGATTCGACGTTGAAATTTGTTGGGCTTGAATTCTAGCGTTTGTGTCGTTGAGTGTCTTGGTTGCCTTGAGCATAAGTTGTCCCTGATGGGCCACCGTCTTTATTACGTTTTGCTGGTTGGTTGAAAAATTTTCAATATCATGGTATACTTCGTCGTTGACTCCGAATATTGACGTTAGAAATGTTCCCAATTGTTTGAAGGTGGTATTCATCGTGCTCATTACTTGCTGGTAATCTCGTGAGAAGTCGGTGGCTGGGATGCTTATTTCGACCCTTAATGTTCCTTTGTTTAAGAGACCATGTCCCAATTTCTCTATGTAAAGTCCTTCGTCGATTTTGGTGACATTAACCAGTGACTGTACATTTGGAATGATTGCCAAACAAGTGATCATGACACTCAGTGCTGTTGCTATGCCGAGCTTGTTTGTGACCATTTTGCGAGATTTTGGTCTACCTCTGCTCTCTACTTCAGTATCCGTAGGTTGATCTTTTCGTTTGTGGGTAACTTTCATCAATTCCACGTCCGCTTCTTCTATTGGCAGGAGGCATAGCTTTACCACGGGCCGTTTAATGATATTTCCGTTCATCTTAATGGAACATCAATGGTTATTTTAATAACTATGAATCGCTCCAATTGTTAATAAAAGATCTAAACCCAAGTATAATTTCTCTTCAAGAGACGCACATAAAACACAGCCTACAACCGTTCTCCCCAAAACAATTTTCATCTTTTTTTCACAACTTACTATGTAACAGATCTTCAAGACAAGGTACCTGTCTTTTTGTTCACAAATCGATCCCTCACAGATTCATTGCCATTGACTCCAACATATCCGCTATCGCAGTGGAAATCGAGTTAAGTTTTAAACTAACTATTTTGTCAATCAAAAATTTAACACTCGCGATCTTGAAAGTCTATTAACCAATATCTCTACCCCTATAGTGCTAACAGGCGATTTTAATTCTTGGTCTCCTTCGTGGGGTTCTCCCACAATTAACACACGTGGAACACTAATTGAAAACTTTATTGCTAACACCGGTCTTGCCATACTAAATGACGGAAATCCCACTCACTTTTCGACCCATGGAACATTTACCCACGTTGATCTCACGCTCATATCCCCTCACCTTACCCAAAAATCAATTTGGAAGGTCTCCGATGACTTGTTCGGGAGCGATCATTTTCCCATCCTTACCACGATATTTTTAGGTAACAACCTAACTCTACCCAAGACTCAAGCCAAATTCTTAACAGACCTAGATAACTGGGAACTGTTCCAAGCTGAAGTCTCAAAACAAATTTCAGCCAGACCAACTTCCACTAATAGCAACATCAATAAGGAAGCCGCCCGCGTCCTTAAAGCAATTCGCTCTGCAGCAAATGTGTCAATCCCTCAGACAACAAACAAACCCCATCGTAAAACAGTCCCTTGGTGGAATCAAAACCTTGCCAACCTTCGTCAAAAAAAGCTAGACGCCTTTAAAGCATTCAAAAAATCACCAAACGACTCCAACTTAATTTGTTATCGTAAGGCTAATGCCCAATTCAAAAGAGCGGCAAGGATAGAAAAATCATCTTGTTTCAATAAATTTACAGGGGAAATTAATCCAAATTCAACCCCCAAAAAAATGTGGGCTGACATTAAAAGCCTTACAGGCAATTTTGTTCCGCATACAATAAAACTAATCAAAACAGATTCTAAAAACCTTACTTGCCCAACTGAAATTAATGATTTTTTTGCTAAATGCTGGGAAAAATCTCAAGACGATTCAAACTTTAATCAGATTTACGTTGACGAAAAGAACTCATGTTTCAATACCCAAACCACAGTACATTTCTTCAAAATCAGCAAATTTGATTGAATCCCCCATAAATCTTTTAGAGCTCGAAAGCGTTTTGAGTTCAGTAAAGAGCAAAACTCCGGGTTTTGATAGAATACCTTACACAATGCTCAAAAACTCTCCATCTTCTTTTAAGGTTAGATTGTTATCTCTATATAACAAAATCCTCCACAGCGGAATTATCCCTCAAACGTGGAAAGTTGCGACCATCGTCCCTATCCCAAAGACTAACAAAGACCTCACCTCTATAAAAGGATACAGACCTATCTCTCTCCTTCCCTGCACTTCAAAAATTTTAGAAAAAATTATTTCAAACCGCTTATTTTGGTGGCTAGAAAAAAAGAAACTCATTGAGAAAAACCAACGTGCCTTCAAAAAGGGAAGAGGCACTCAAGACTCACTTTTACACATTGACACTTTTATATCCTCGGCTCTTTCAGAAAAAAACCATGTTTCTATTTTCACAATTGATTTTGAACAAGCCTTCGACAGAATTGGCCCCCATGTCATCATAAATCAACTTATAAAATGGAAAATTGGTCCGAAAATTCTTAACTACGTTAAAGCTTTTCTTTCCAACCGCAAGTTTCGTATTAAAACTAACAATATATATTCTTCAATTCATAACATAAAAAATGGCATCCCTCAAGGATCGCCATTATCAGTAACTTTGTTCATAATAGCTTTCAACCAAATAAGTAGTATTATACGTAGATACCCACAAATTAACCACGTTCTTTATGCGGACGACCTTATTCTATTCACTAAATTCAAAGATCTTGTATCCTTGGCAACAATTTTCTCAAGTATAATTGCAAACTTATCAGAATGGGGCGATATGTCCGGCTCCAAAATATCTTTTTCTAAATGTGAGCTTCTACATATATGCAAAAAACATAAATGTCAAAAATGTATTCAAGGAGTCAACTTTAACACTATTTGTATCAAAAATGTAAACTGCTCAAAAATTCTAGGTATTATTTTCGACTCCAAATATAGTTTTAAGGATCATTGTTCTTATATTAAAAAGAGTCTGACTACCAGGGTTAACTTAGTAAAGTATCTCTCGTCTAGGAAAAGCAATTGTAACGTAAATACCATTATTAATGTCGTCAAATCTATAATACTATCTAAGATCGATTATGGGCTTCCAATTTATGGGAAATGCTCGAAAACTGCAAGGCAACTCATCTCAACACCATACCATTCAGCTGCAAGAACCTGTCTAGGAGCTTTTCGCACCACACCTATAAAGAACATCCTTACCGAAGCTGGCCTTCCTGACTTAACAGACACAATCGAACTCCTAACCTGGCAAATCATAATAAAAGCTAAATCACCATTCGCAACACCTATTCACAATGACATCAAGAAATTGTTGAAACGGAAAAGAACACCAAAATATCCTTCTGCTCTACAAAAATCACTGGAATCGGCTGAAAAACTGAACATCCCAATCACAGTTGGCTACAAACCCAAAATTAACTTCCCCCCCTGGAATCTGCCAAGTAACTCTCTAATTTCCAATCTTAAAGGATTTAATAAAGATACCACCCACAGCAGTATCTATCACACAATGTTCCTAGAGTTAAAGGAAAATTATGTAAGACTGGAATGGCAACTTTTATTTACTGACGCTTCGAAAACAAACGACGGAACCTCATTTGCTGTTGTCAACGAAACTGGATCTGTTATCAGTAAGGGTCTACTCCATTTCACTTCATCAATCTTCACGGCAGAAGCGTTTGCAATTCTCAAAGCTTTTGAAGCTGCGAAAAATAAAAAAACAATTATCTTTACTGATAGTCTTTCATCAATAAACGCTATTAACAATATCAACAACTCTTCAAGTATTGTTGCATGTATCCGCGACAAACTTATTGAAAAAAAAAGAAATTTAAGAATCGCATGGGTACCTGGTCACGTAGGCATCATTGGAAACGAAAATGCTTACTCCGAAGCCAAACTAGCATTTAAAGAACCCTTAATCTCGTTCTACCAATTCAACAAAAAAGACTTAACAAATTACTTGAAAACGTTTATGAACACAAAGCTGAAAAATGCATGGCAAGAATACCAACACATCTATTCATTGATTAATCCAACCGCTGCGAAGGCAATATTTCCTATCAACCTACCAAGTTCGATGATCAAAACATTTATTAGGCTGAGAATGGGTCACACTAACTCCACCCACAAGCACTTAATCACCAAAGAACCTTCCCCCCTTTGCGAATTTTGCGACGAAAGACCAGCATTCACTGTAGCACACATGCTACAGTGTGCAAACATAAACTCGATCTCCAAAACCACCTCGGGTAAAGATCTTCAAGAACTTCTAACAGTCATATCCTACACCAATATAAAACATGTAAATGAAATCATTGTAAAACTACAATTAATTATTTAACTTATTTTATAACCACTTAGCTCAAAGCTCTGGTAGGTAGAGCTTAACTTTTGTTATTGAAATGTAATTTATTTATATCTCAATAAAGTTATAATAAATAATAAAATAATAATAATAATAATAATATATGAAACCGAAAAATTTTGTTAAGACCAAATATTTAGGCATTTAGATTCCCTATAATTCACCCGTACAACACTTTTGGCCAAAAAATAAAATACAAATTTTTGGCGCGACAGGTCCATGGGACCCAGGACCTAGCTTCTCCCAACCACTTGTGCTGTGCGTGTTATATTCTTCACACGCATGGAAGGGGCCTACTGTTTAATGCCAGATCCGAACGGCAGTTTGTTTTGTTTTGAGAAGCTTTTTCATGACAGTTTTACTCTCGGATGATTGTCAGACGCTCGCGAGAGGTGGGGCCGTGAAAGAAATTTTAGGTGTTGTTTGGGGATTGAACTTGGAACCCCTCGCTCCATAGTCCAACACACTAACCACTTGAGACACGGCGCCCAATAACACTTTTGGCCACGCCCACTTTTTGGGGGCGTTTTCATAAAAAAACTGATTTTGATAAGATTTTACATGTAACATCCTCAAACGTTGGACGTAATAGCCATATTTGACGACACGCCGACTTTATAGAAAGGTCGCCCACTTTTTTCTGGCGTTTTCATCAAAAATCCGATTTTGATGAAATTTTACATGTAACATACTCAAACGGTCGAAGTTATCATCGTAATTCAGTAAATGCAATACGGCCACGCCCACTTTATAGGGACTCGATAGGAGGATAGGGTATCATACGATCCGTTTCAGACGGATTGTAGCTTTTCTGTATGTTTTTTTGTGTGTTTGTTTGGTTCTCTTTTTCTCTCTTTGTTCTCTTTTTTCTCTTCTCACTTGATATCTGCGACTGTAAGAGCAAATGGATAGTTGGCAGTGAATGAGAATAACGCTTCCTCGCTCCTTAGAGGCGCTAGTGTCGATATACTCAAGTGATACTACTATTACATTTATATACAATGGTATTATGCAAAAATTGTTCGCCAACTTACGGAACGTCAATGGATGACATTCTTATTCACTCAAGTAAACTGGAGTATCTTAGGCGCAGAACTTCAGACGTTATAAAAATTATCCGCAGTAAATCGTTTAAAACCACCGAATAACAGGAGAGCTCTTTAAAGAATATTAGGAAAATTCACGTATCTCAGCAAATTCATCAACAACAACCAGCCGTCACAGCACTATTACAACAACAATCATTCTATTGGGATACGAGTCAACAAGTTGCATTCCATAAATTAAGATCTAATATCTACTGAAATTATATGACGTAGCCAAAGGTGTAAAACTACAAGTATATAGATGCAAATTCGTTTGCCATGTACTGTACTCCTACAGAAAGACCATATAAATGCATATGCGTCGAGAGCTCTAACCGAAACGCAACTGGAAAAGGACCATAAACCACTAGAATCTTTCAGAAACCGATCCACTCATGTCCACCACGACTTCGAAGAATAAGACTCAGCCTTTTGACATATGACGTTTGCATTGTCTACACAACGCTGAAATGCTGTTAGCAGACCCTCTCAGTCGTGACTGTAGAAACGAAATTCCCGAAAGCAAAGAATCATCGACTTACAAACTATATATTCTATCAATTTCTGACAAGGAGTTAGAGAAAATGAAGAAATTTATCAGGGACGATATTGTAGCCCAACAAATAATAGTATTAATTAGGAGCGGATGGCCTCACACTATTGAAGCGGTACCCAAACCCGTTAGAGAGTACTGGAATTTCCGAAACCAGCTGTGTTATGATGATGACTGTAAGCAATATAATATATTTCTATTATTATGACCCCTTACCACTGGTGGGGGGAAGTCAAAAATTAAGACGTTGATTTGTGTTGGTTCGAAAAGAACTGACTTTATTTCTTAATTAACATGATCTTAAATACTAAAATATTGCTAACTATACAAAATAATTTACAAGAGTTTAATTACTTAGGTTTAGACAGACGAAAACAAAATAGCCAGACAGCAATAAGACACCTTACATCCTGCTGCCTGTCTGGGACAATATTTTTTATGCTGAGTGCAATGATAAGAAATATGAATACATGAGAAATGGGAAAGAGAATTTATGAAATTATGTCATTATCATGACATGCTGGGGCCGCCGCCTGTTGTCTAGACTGCAAAATGTTCATCCAAAAACATTGTTGTTGACTTGCTGACGATGATCTTCTGTCTCTTCTTCGAGGTGCTGGTTCGGGATGTTGGGTCAATTCAATTGTTACCTCCGGTTTCTTGCGTGGCAGCCTTCTCAGGAAGATGATAATAATGGAAAGAATTACCACGAATGTGACAATTCCGCTCAAGGAATACTGATGGATTTTTTGAGTCCGTACTTCGTGCAGGAGCAACTCTTGACTCCTTTGAAAGGCGAGATCTTGTTGTAGCTTCAGGCTTTGCTGTGTAATATCCGAAGTTAGTATTTGAGCTTGTTCTGGCTTATATTTGAATTCAACTAATTGCTCAGACATGTTCTGGATAGGTAGGTACGAAGACTGAAGTCGTGTTGTGATGGTTTGCTTGCCAAAAAATATCATGGTTGCCTGATGAATTCTGCATTTCGGTTTTAGCTTCAAAATACCACTGCCTGATAGCTTGACTGGAACTACAGTTGAACTACACGCAACATCTATGTTGATCTCAGTTGGAATGCTAAATATCCAAGTGTTTGTGTGGTGCATCTCAACCCAAAAACTTTGCGGTGCCACTGTTCGAGTGACGCATGACCTGGGCAATTCTTTTGTATGCCTTAAGAGGTTTATCTCACAGGAACTTACAGTTGACCCGGCTGTATATAATGGATGCTGCATCTCGCACAAGTAAAAGTCCAAGGCTCTTCGGTTGCATGAAGAGAATGCGCCTTCGTTCATGGGATAATAATGATCGCCTTGAAGATTTACTATCATGTAGTCTGATGATGGTTCGATGAATGTAATGTTGTTATTACGCAATGCGGGTACTGGAAGAACCTTGTACATTTTAAATTCTTCATAATATAATAACGGCAAGGTGAGTTCAATGATGATGTTTTGATCTGTCACTCGTGCCCTTGGCTGTAAGGCCTTATACAGTTGAAGGATTGACTCATACCTATACCTTTTCCTTTCACTCCATCACTGGGTTTATAACTTTAAAGGACTTTAGTCCTAAGTGATGTAGAACATTTAAAAAAAAAAAAAAAATGGTGTCGATCTCCAGATATCATCATTGTCCTTGGGATGTTGTCATGAATGCGAGCCAGTTCTGTTTTGAGTTGTTGAACTGTTAATATTAATGGATGTATTTGACCACGATGTGTTGCTAATACAACATTAAACAGAACATTTTGCGTGTTTTGATAATGTATCATTGTCAAAATGCTCGGGGAGGCAGTTGATATAAATGTTTGAAATACATGTTCCTCATTTCTCTGATTGTCTAATGCTGAGACCATTTTGGTTATTGCCTTTAACTGTTGATTAGTTGATGCATATTGCGTCTTGAAGATATTTAACGTTGAATCTATGATGGTGGTTTGATTTTTCGTTAGATCCAGTAGATGTTGTTCATTGTCCTTTATCCTTTCAATGTTTTCCTCGTATTGGTGTGCAAAACGTTGATCCAAGATGCCGAATAACTCATTTGTGATTGTCCCAATAAACGTTTCAATCGGTTTGTTGGCGAATAGTTGTTTGCATGCAGAAGTACTTCGTTGTTGAGGCCTATCTGTTGAAGTTGACGCTCAAATAGTTCTAATGTGTTACTGCATAGCAATGAATTTGGTTGTGTCATATTTACGGTCGCACAAATCTGCACTTTTGTAAGTGTAGTATTCTGCCCCGTAAGTTGTGAGATTGAAGAATACTATGGTCTTCCAAGAGCTGATGATCATATTTAAAATATATACCTGGTTGTGTTTCAAATGGTGTGATCTCAAAGTTATTAGTGATTTGTTGAGATCCTATAGGGCTCATTGCTATGGCTATGATGAATTAAAGAATTGACGACCTTGTGTTTTAGTGTTACTTTACTAGAGTTGTCTTCAGTCGTCGTTCTGTTGTTTTCTGGTCCTGTATCTCCCGTATCATCTTCCATTGGCAACGGGCACAGTTTGGATAATGGTCGTTTTGCATTCCTTTTATTGCAGTAGACTGTTACTGCACGGACATGATTATCCTTTCCTGGATGTAGCTCTGTTATCTTAGCTAAGTTCCATTTAGTTGGCGGTAACTTTACTTACTTAACGGGCTCCCGACCCGTGAAGAGTCTCTGCCTGAGACACAGCAGCCTTCCACTCTCTTCGATCCCGGGCACGCTGCTTCCAGTTATCTAGACCAAGCGCTCTGGCATCCGCGATAGCTTGATCCTTAAAACGGAGGTTCGGTCTTCCTTGTCTTCTCGAACCTGGGGGCTGTGATTCGAAGATCCCCTTTGCTGGAGCATTATTGTCCATTCGCTCGATGTGGCCGAGCCAGTGTAGTCGGCGTGTTTTGGCTTTTTGGACTACATCCACATCCTGGTACAGCTCATAGAGTTCGCGGTTATTTTTTATTTTTTTTTTATATAAAACGTTTATTTATATATTAAATTTAACAAATGTAACAAAAATAACAAACAAATTTTTTAAACCAAAAAAAATATAACAAACAAAAATGGCAGCAAGGCACTCAAGTGTTGACAGTTATATAGTTATACAGCGGTTATATCTTTTCCTCCATTCGCCCTCCTCGCATACGGGACCGAATATCCGACGAAGAATTTTTCTTTCCAAAGTGTTCAATATCTGCTCTGCTTTCCTGCTTATCGTCCAACACTAGGCTCCATACAGCAGAACTGGCAGGATCAAAGTTTTGTAGAGCAAACATCTTCATCATCTTCCGAGTTAGGAGTTTTGACCCCATTTGTTTCGCCAAACCGAAGAAACCGAGCGACCGATGATGTCGATGTCGTCTGCGTATCCCAGCAACTGGACAGATTTGTTGAAGATAGTACCTTCCGTGTTCACACCTGCCCTGCGCACTGTCTGTTCCAGCACAAGATTGAAGAAGTCACATGATAGCGCATCCCCTTGCCGAAATCCGGTGCATGTTTGAAATTTGGAATAGTTCAGAGGAACTGTTTCCGAATTGCACGTTGCACCGTTTGTTATCCAGCGTCACGCGGCACAGCTGGATCAGTTTAGCCGGGATCCCGAATTCGGCCATCGACTTGTAGAGCTCAAGACGATGAATGCTATCATATGCGGCTTTAAAGTCGATGAAGAGATGGTGAGTCTCGACTTGAAATTCGTTGGTCTTTTCCAGGATTTGCCTTAGTGTGAAAATTTGGTCGATCGTCGATCTGCCGGGCCGGAAGCCACACTGGTACGTGCCGATTAGTGTGCTGCATAAAGGCTTCAGACGTTCACACAGTACGTTGGATAGGATCTTATATGCGACATTAAGCAGGGATATGCCTCGGTAGTTCTTACAAGACATAGTTGGCTGTAACCGGTCGTCCTTAATTAGCACTATATCACCAATAGAAACGTCTTTTTGTGATTGTTTCCACTTGGATCTTTGTTGAAGTTGTGCCAAGTATTCTGAGGACCATATCTGCCAAAAATCTTGCGTTATTTTTTTGCAACAACCTCCAGCGTGAACGACAGCCTTTCGTTTGGTCTAGTCTGGGATCAGGTAAGGCATTTAAGGCAGCGCCGATGGGAAAGTGTCCAGGCGTAAGTATAGGGTTGTCATCAATATCATTGCTTATTGCAACTAACGGACGAGAATTTAGACAGGCTTCGACTTGCGTAAGTATGGTGGACAGTTCTTCAAACGTCAAGGTAGTATCTCCGATAACCCTTTTTAGATGGTATTTCATCGATTTTACCCCAGCTTCCCATAAACCACCGAAGTGTGGCGCTGCCGAAGGGATAAAGTGCCACTGGACTCCATTTGTAGTCATTTTATCTGCGGCTTCTTTGTTGCTTTGGGCGATCACAAGTCTGAGCTGCTCTTGTAGTTCTTTGTTCGCTCCTACGAATGTTGTCCCGCAATCACTGTAGACAAGAGCGCAGAGTCCTCTCCGGGATGTAAATCTTCTTACAGCTGCAATAAATGCTTCTGACGTGAGATCACTGACCAGTTCTAGGTGAATGGCCTTCGTTGCCAAGCAAACGAACACTGCAACATAGCCCTTTCTTGATCGATTCCCTCTGCCTTTGGAGATAAGTATTTGAATTGGGCCGGCATAGTCAATCCAATCCATCCAATCGTGGAGTTGGAAGCATTCCCATAATCTGAGTTCTACGCAGTTGTGGATGATTTGACGTGCTGCCGATTTAGCTTGAAGAACCCAGAACGACTGACGAAGAGTGGCCAATAGTGACTGAATTCCTCCATGTAGAGTTTTCTCATGAATATGTTTGATTAGCAATTTTGTGAATCTTCTGTTGCGTGGTAGTATGTACGGATGCCTTTCTTTCTCGGGCATATTTTCGTTTTCAAGTTGACCTCCGACTACCAAGAGACTATGTTTATCTAGGCGTGGAGCTATGGCTAATAGCTTACTCTTTTTAGGTAGGCTGTTGCCATTCTGTAGGCACAATATTTCTTCTGCAAATTCCATTTGCTGAACTAGTTGGATCATAGCTCTTTGAGCTTATTCCAGTTCCGTTGTGGTTAAATCTCCAGTTTGGTTCGCCTTCTTGCTGTTCCTTACATTGAAAGCAAATCGTTTGCAGTAAGCAATTGATCGAATCAATCTCGTGTAGGAAGAAAATCGTTCACAAATGTTATTTTCCTTGATTGTAGATGTTACTGCAACTGTAGATGCAACTATAGTTGATAGGATAGTCTGAAGTTGCTGGTGATTCCGGGTGGAGGCCAATGTACCATATCCTTTTGAAGCCATACTGGTCCACTCCACCACAGGTGATGATCTTTTAACTGAATTGGTGTTATACCCCTTGATGCACCGTCTGCTGGATTTTCGGCTGACCTTATATGTCTCCATGTGTTTTAGTGTATTTGAGCTACTCGGTTGGAAATAAACGCCTTTTCATGGGATGATCCTTTTCTTATCCAGGCATAGACATTTTCTGCCGGAGTACTAAACACCTGCTTCATTTCATTCAGCAGTTTCGACAGTAAGTGTGCTCCGCAGAGTTCCATCCTTGGTATGGTGAGCTGCTTCTTTATAGGTGCTACTCGTGTCTTACATGTGAGTACAGTAACCTTGTGCATTCCATTTTGATCAGTAATTCTTGAAAATATTACTGCAGCATAGGCTCCATCAGAGGCATCACAAAATTCATGTAGTTAAATTTTTTGGGTACCATATGCACCAATCCACCTTGGAATTTTGATAGATTCAGCCATTGGAAGATCCCTTTTGAATTGATTCCAGCATTTCTGTAGCTCAGCTGTTAATGGTTCATCCCAATCTAGATCGGCCTTCCAAATTCTCTGCATTAACATCTTCGCGGTAATGGTGATTGGCGCAAACCATCCTAACGGATTGAAGAGACGTGCTATTTCAGAGAGTGTGGTACGCTTTGATGAAGTTTCAGGTTTAAATGTCGATTTGTTGATGTTTACTCTGAATAAAAATGTGTCTGTGGATGGGTTCCAATGGATTCCTAGAGTTTTAGAATGAGTTTTTTAATGAAATCCGCCAGTGCTCAGTAATTTAATTAGTTGATGTTGAGCCTCTTTACATTCAGATAAGGTATCTCCTCCAAACATCACATCATCTACGTAGAAATCGTTTCTCAGAATTTCAGATGCGATTGGATAATGTTGTTGTTCATCCAAGGCCAATTGATGGAGGGTCCTTACAGCTAAATACGACGCTGATGCCGTACCGTATGTAACTGTCATTAGCTTGAAGTCCTTGATTGGGTCGTTGGTCGAGTTCCTCCACACTATACGCTGATAATCCTGATGGTGAGTGTTGACCTTAATTTGGCGGTACAATTTTTCGATATCCGCTGTAAATACGTAGCAGTGTCTTCGCCAGCGCATGATAATTGTTGTTAGGTCCTCTTGAAGTCTTGGACCAACGAGCATCAATTGGTTAAGACTTGTTTCACTTGATGTTTTTGATGAGGCATCAAACACTACTCGTAACTTCGTAGTGGTGCTGTCCGGTTTTAAGACAGCATGATGTGTGTTAGTTGGTTTCCTTATGCTCAGTAGCTTCGACCATATGCCCAAGTTTTATGAATTCATCCATAAATTTTGTGTATTCAACCTTTAACTTTGGGTCGGCGACAAATCGTTTTTCTAGCTGCAGTAGTCTGGCTACCGCTTGGTCTCGTGATGCACCAAGGTTATGCTTCTGCATCATCTCTTGATTAAATGGAATGCTCACTACGTATCTGCCACTGTTATCTCGATAGTCAGTTTCTTCATAGTCATCTTCACAACGCTGTTCCAATTGTGTTAGACGATTTCTTTCGGGTATTTCCTCGACCTCCCAAAATCGTTTAAGTTGATTTTCTACTGTTGTTTGAGCTACCATTCCTACCACTTTGACACTTTCGGATTTTACTGATGTACGGCCTGTGATAAACCATCCTAAATGCTTGCGCGACAGGGGAACCTTTCGAACCCTTCTTAATGCCATTGAGTATGATATCTCCGTACACATCGGCTCCTAATATCATGTCAATTGGTCCAGGAACGAAAAATGTTGGATCTGCTAATTAAAGATTTTTGAGTTGGGTAGGAATCGTACTGATGTCGTTTTTATCGGGCATTAGTTTGGTAAGATTTGATAACACAAGCGCTGACATTACGAGCTTGAAATCTGATTTAAATCTTGGTTCAATTGTGACGTCCACCTTACTGCGGGCTGTCCCAGCGTCCGTTGCTCCTAAACCACTGATTTCTGCGTAGATCTTCTGTTTCGGCAAGCGTAGCGACTGGACAGCTTGCTCTGTAATAAGTGTCGCTTGGGATCCTGGATCTATGAGTGCCCTCAATTCCTTGCGATGTCCATCAATGTTGGTGCCAATAATGATAGCTGTGGCTAGTAACACACTTTGACTTTGATGACCATAATGCGTTTGAACAGGTGGGGTTTTAAATGACGCAGCGTTGGTTGGATTGATCTGATGTCTTCCAGTGTAATGTTCTTGGTGAAGCAGTGTATGATGCTTTTTATTGCATTGCTTGCATTGCTTGCAAGTTGAGCAGGTGATCTTCTTGTCATGTCTTAGACAATTGATGCAAAGCTTGGCCTGTTTAACATGCTCATATCTCTCGTTTGGTGTCCAGCCCATGAACTTGTTGCAGGAGTAAATATTATGTTCACCCTTACAAAAAATGCAACTGAGCCTTGCTGCTAGATGGTAATTTCGAACAGCACCTTTATTTTCTTCCTTTTGGAGTCTTTGACGAGATGGAGCTAATACCTCTAATGCCTGATACCTTCTGGCCAGAAAATCGAAGAGTTCTTCTTGTGAGGGAACCTTGTTTGGACTTTTAATCTCTTTTTCAAAAAGATTTCTGCTTTCCGAGTCCAATCCCTTTACGATGAGATGAACTATAATGGGTCCCCAGGATGATGTCTCGAACCCCATGTTTTTTAGAGCCGCAAGGCCTTCTTTATTTGCATCTAAAATAGCTTTTAGATGACTTGCAGAGGACTGGCTGCCGTGATAGCCAATTTTGAACATTCTCTCTAAGTGCATTGATACGATTTTCCTCTCATTGTCGTATTGCTTTTTTAGAGTTTCCCAAGCACTTGCGTAATTTTTGAGATAGTAAAATGTTGTATCAACTGCAATGGTTCGCCCTCCAGATGCGTTTTGAGGTACTCCATTTTTTCGGTGATCCCAAGAGTAGCTTTATTATGGATTATAGTTGTGAAGATATCACAAAACGACTGCCATTCTAAGTAATTCCTTTTGAATACGGGAATTTTAAGCTGCGGTAGTCGCACTTCTGAGTTAGAGGGGGACTCTTTGGCTATTTGAGTTGCTGAGGATTTGGAAGCCATTTGAAATACGCAGTTATTGACATCTTCTTGGACACCTTCATACTTCTTTTCGGTTACATATGAGGTCTTATAATCTTGAGCAGTTGCATTTGAAAGGAATTCTTCATGCAATTCGGTTAGGTTTCTCCATTGATCTAGAAGAATCCTTGAAAAAACCTTGGCACTTCTTTTTGGACTTCGGTTTCTTCCGATGGTGGAACAATATTTTCCAAGTCTATTCTTAGCTTTTTATATATCGATTTAACGACTTCGAATGTTTTTGCCTGCATATATCTAGTATCAAGCTTTACGACACCTCGAATTTTCTCATGGTTTTCCTCGAACTCTTTCCAAATTCCGTCGATTTTCGCGATTCGGTTAGTTTTATACTGAAGTGTTTTCCGAGATGCGCTATCTTTTCCAAAATTTATTTGCGCTCTTTCTATGTAACTCTTGCGCTAAGGCCTTCTGCCTAGCAACAATAATGTAAACTTCGTAATCCTTCATCGATGATTGATTATTTGTTTATAATTAAGCACTGTTTCACCTCTTTTGTATTTCACTTTTCACTTCACTATCAGTGTTACTAGTCCTGGCAACGCTTTAAAAAATATTTTATGTTATGATTTACCAATGTTTAGCCTTGGTAACGCTATTATAAGTTTTACGTATGATAACGCTACAGATTTACTGACTGTAAATTTAATGTATTAAACCAGTGTTAAAGCCCCGGTTACGCTTTTGTTGGCTTCGAAGGACCAAATGTTATGATGATGAATGTAAGCAATATTTATTTTTTTTTTGGTTGCGCCTGGAGGTGAGGAATCTTCAAAAGATACCAATGGTCCGTACCATTGGTGATGCCCGATTCATATAGCTGACCTGTCAATGTCATTAGTGTCAGTCAGTATATGCCTACGGGCTAAACCTCACCCCTCAGAGAGGCACTATGAGCCGCGCGTGCTCATAGTAGTACAGCTTCAATCCTCTCATTTCTTCATTGTTTGATGACTACGACTAAGTTCCCTTAACAAGTAGTTTACGCTTCTGTAGTGTTAATCTCGTTAGGTAGGTAGCCTTCCAGCGAAGGCACCTACTAATACCGTCATTAAATGCGGTTTTTCCTTACGGCGCTAGATCGAATGGTCTTGTTCTTTGTAGTCGGCGCTCGATGTTTGTCACGTCCATAGTACGGATTATTTCATTATTGCAATGAGCATAAAGACGAGTGCGAAGTTTGCGAGCAAAGTTCATTACTTCGTCATTCACAGTAGCAATTCCTAGATCTCTGTGAATATCACTATTCCTTATATACAGGGTGGCTGATGAATCGTGCTACCAAAATAAAATGTAATAACTTTTTTTGTAAGTAATAAATCAACTCAATTTTTTTTGTAATTTGTAGACTGTTATTTATATTTAATGAAAATGGACAATTGGGATGATGAAACTAGAATTTGGATTGTGCGTCGCTATCACGCACTGGAGTCGGTTGTTTCCGTCCAAAGGGAGTTTCGGCGCACGTTTGGCAGCACGCCTCCGAGCAGATGGACCATAATGAGGTTGGTAAACTCTTTTGCCGAGCGTGGGACAGTCGCTCGAAGGCCTTACCACCGAAATCCTCGAGTTCGGACACAAGAAAAAATTGCTGCTGTAGCTGCTGCCGTACAGGCTACTCCAAGCGTTTCGACAAGAAATTTATCAGCCCAAATGGGGATCAGCAGACAGTCACTGCAGACAATTTTGCACAAAGATTTGAATTTGTTTCCTTATAAGGTTCAAATTACAAGCAAGTTAAACCCCGCAGACTTTCCGATCCGCTTGGAGTTTTGCCAGAAGCTCCTTCAAATGGTGGACGAGGACGAAACCATGCTAACCTCCATTTTCATGTCGGATGAAGCCCATTTCGATTTAAACGGCAATGTCAACAAACAGAATTGCCGAATATGGAATGACTCCAACCCACAAATTCTCCATGAGACGGAACTTCATCCCGCTCGAGCCACAGTGTGGTGTGCAGTTTCCTCACGTTGCATTGTCGGGCCATAGTTTTTCGAAGAAAACGGACGCACTGTAACGGTCACTGGGGACCGTTATTTGAAAATGTTAGAAGAATTTTTTTTCCCAGAATTACGCCGGAAGAGAATAGCTTTCAACTCAGTGTGGTTCCAACAAGATGGGGCAAGTTCTCACATAACCAGGCCTGTTATGGCAGAGTTGCAACGGAAATTTTCCAATAAAATAATTTCAAGAAACTCCACATTTCGTTGGCCCCCCAGGTCTCCAGACCTGACTGCACCCGATTTTTTCTTGTGGGGTTATTGCAAACAAGAACTTTACAAAACCAAACCAACAAATTTGAGTGATTTGAAACAATCCATTCAATCAATAATTGAGGCAATTCCCACTTCAACTCTTCAGGCAGCCATGAACAATTTTCTGCTAAGATGCCGCACATGCGTCAATCAGCGTGGAGGCCATTTAAATTCAATAATTTTTAAAAATAATTAAAAAAATGTAATAAAATTGAATTATCTTTTAAATGAAATAAAAAGAAATAAATTATATGAACTACAAAATAAGTTATTCGAGTTTCTTAATGTAGCAAAATTCATCAGCCACCCTGTACCATGGAGCATTCACGATTGCTCGTAGGGCTTTGTTTTGGAATGTTTGCAATATAGCCATATTGCTTGGTTTCGTACAACCCCAAAGTTGTATTCCATATGTCCAAGACGGTTTTAGCACTTGCTTATACAGAAGCAGTTTGTTATATACGCTTAGCTTCGAGTATCTTCCGAGTAGCCAATGCATTTCTCTTAGTCTGATTTCTAGCTCGTCGCGCTTTTTTTTAACGTGTTACTTCCACTTAAGTTTTGCGTCTATGGTCATTCCTAGATATTTTGCCTCATTTGCGTATGGTATTTGTACCGAGTTAATGGAAATAGGTAAGTGGTTTACCTTTTTGTACGTAAAATTGACATGCGTTGACTTGGTCTCGTTAAGGACGATTCGCCAGGTCTTTGTCCATTCGCATACTTTGTTTAGAGCCCGTTGTAGTTTACCCGTTGATGCTTCGACTGACTCGTCCGTTGCGAGGATAGCCGTATCATCTGCGAACGTTGCTACGACGGTCCCTTCATCTTTTGGCATATCTCTTGTGTAGAGCAGGAACAGCATTGGACCGAGTAAGCTTCCTTGCGGAACGCCGGCATGGATTTCCTTGAATTGTGAGTATTCGGTCCCGTGTCTAACACGAAAGAGCCTGTTTTCAAGGTAAGATCCCAGTATTCTACACAATTTTTTTCGGTAGAATTAGCCTTAGCTTATACCTTAGACCTTCGTGGCATACCTTATCGAAGGCTTGCGATACGTCGAGGAAAGCGCTAGAACATATCTTTTTTGCTTCTAGAGCTTCTTCAATTTCATTCGTTATACGATACACCTGATCGATTGTGGAATGTTTGACCCGAAAGCCGAACTGATGATCCGGGATCAAGTGTCTTTTTTCAATTACTGGTTGTAATCGTTTAATCAAAAGTTTCTCGAAGACCTTAGATGTTATCGGCAGAAGCGAAATGGGTCTATATGATTTCTTATCGTTTGCACATTTCCCCGGTTTCTGAACCATAATGACTTCGGCGACTTTCCATTGCCTTGGAACATATAAAAATCTCAAACAAGCGTTTATAATGTAGAGCAGCTTAACTAACGCCTTTGTTGGTAGCTCCTTCAAAATTTCGCCAGTGATTAAATCATATCCTGGAGCCTTGTTATTTTTTAACCTTCCTATTGTCATTCGAAGTTCGGACAAGGATACGGTTTTTACTTTAAAGTTGTCGGGTGCCGTGTTAACATTCGGGTCTTCGATCAATGGTTGTCCATCGAACGGCTTGAACGTTTCTTCTAAATGCTCGGCAAATAATTCCGCTTTCTCCTTGTCTTCTTTTGCCCATTCGCCGTTAACTTTCCTTATTGGTGGCGAGTGCATTACGGGTTTCCTTACGGACTTCAAAGCTTTCCATAGTGAATAGTTTGAGCTCTTTTCAGCAGTCAAGCCTTCGAGGTAAGTAGAAGTCTCGCGATTTCTTAAATCATGCAGCACATTTTTCAATTTGTTGCAAAGATAGTTCAGATAAGTTTTATCTGGGGGCGCGCGGGATTGTTGCCATCTCTTGCGCGCTCTCCTCTTTTCTCGTATGAGGTCTTCAATTTCGGGTTGGAATTTAACTTTATTGTTCCGTGTTACTGTCTTCCGGAAAGGAGTGTTTTTCCACGCTGCACTCTGAATGGCTTCCACAAGTTTGTCAATTTCGTCTTCTATTTCGATTGGTGTCTTTAGCGGCACATTTAAAGCAACATTTTCGGTGCAGTCTTTTCTAAAGGCGTCCAAGTTAGTTTTGTTACTAGTTAACCTGGGCGGTCCTTCTTTCGTATCTAGATTTCCACCTATTTTTAAAGTGACTGCTGAGTGATCTGAGCATAGATCATAGCATTCTTCGACTTCCGTCAGATCTTTAGCTAGCCCTTTTGCGATAAAGAAGTCGACGAGGTCAGGGATTTTATTTTTGTCAGTTGGCCAATACGTTGGCTTTCCCGTCGAAAAAAATTTCACACCACGCTTCATGCTGACTTTGTACAATAGCCTGCCTTTCGTTGAATTACATCTTGAACCCCAGAAGGTGTGTTTCGCGTTAAAGTCACCACCGATGATAAAATTAGGCCCGAGTGATTCAAAGAGGCGAACGAGGTCGTCGTCTACTAGCCTATATCCCGGAGGAAAGTAACTAGATACAATGTGGTAGTCTAAGTGGTTTATTTTTAGGGAGACTGAACTTATTTGCATAGAGTCGAGTTCTATTTTCATGTCTTCGGAGTGCTTGATGCAGTCTTTGATGTAAAGAGAAGATCCGCCTCTCGCATTTTCCGAAGGATGATGTGCGTGATAATCACTGCATCCTTTTATTTTGGGTCCAGGTCCCTTTTTTAGGTGGGTTTCTGATATCAGGCATATATCAATACTGTTTTTCTGCAGAAATACTTCTAGTTCGTCGATTTTTTTCAGAAGGCCGTTTGCGTTCCATGTTAGTATCTTGAGCAACTGTTTCATATTCATGTTTTGTCCTTTGTCTTGCGAGGTTTGGTCTCGAGCTTGCTCAATTTGTCAAATATGACTTCATTAATCTTGGTTTGCTCCTCAAGTTTTTCCAATATCACGGATAATAGTTGACATACCGGATCTATTGTGGCTGATTTTGAATTGGGTTCGTGTGACGCGACTTGCGCGTACGATCTCGCGCCAACCAGTGGCGGTTTTTCCATTGTAGTTTGACCAGCACCACTTTCTTTGGCAATTTGTATATTGTCCTTTATCGGTCTCGTCTTTTTGACTGGCTTAACAATCTTAGGCTTATCGGTTTTGGGATATTTTAGGCTAGTATTCGGGTGTACCGGTTTTCTGAGAGTATCGCGTCTTTTTTGAAGTTCTTTGGCGACTTCACAACCTCGATAATTCGCTGGGTCTTTGCACTCTCCCGAGAGATGTGTACCAGCTCATTTTACGCACCGTGGTTCTTTCTCGCAGTATGCCTGCGTGTGGTTAAAACCTTGGCATCGTTTGCACTGAGGTATCGTTCTCTTGCCTTTACGCATGGGCTCGATTTTAACCCTTATATTTAAGATCGCTTTGATTTTGAAAATGTCGTCCACATTCTCGGTTTTATCAAAGGTAAGCATAAAGAGTGGGAGACCGCGTTTGACTACGGTATCTTTGTCTCCTTCTGTAAGTTGCATTTCCTTCTTAAGAATATTCACGGCGTCAAGAATTTTGAGCCCTTGGGTTTGCACGTCTTCGATAATGTCTTCTTTTGAGCATGTCGGGTGGAGTCCCCTAACAAAAACTCTCAGCGGTTTTTCATACTTGTTTTCATATGTGTACCATTGGATATTCTCCGTGTTTAATTTTTGAGACAGTGCTCGGTAGGAATCGGCGTCATTAACATGATCTTAAATACTAAAATATTGCTAACTATACAAAATAATTTACAAGAGTTTAATTACTTAGGTGTAGACAGACGAAAACAAAATAGCCAGACAGCAATAAGACACCTTACATTCTGCTGCCTGTCTGGGACAATATTTTTTATGCTGAGTGCAATGATAAGAAATATGAATACATGAGAAATGGGAAAGAGAATTTATGAAATTATGTCATTATCATGACAAGCTGACAGTTGACTCGGATGGATTAATATTCAAATCGTCCAAAGTTGTAATACCAACGAAATTGAGACCAGAGATGCTCAAACACACTCATTACTGTCACTTCGTCAACGCTATATGTGTAAATATAGCTAGACAATCGGTTTTTTGGCCCCGAATGGGTCAAGATATTTTCAACTTAATAAAAAGGTGTGCAGCATGTCAAGTTCATCACTGCAGCAATGTAAAATTTAAAATCGATACAAAAGAAATTCCAAATCACTTATTTCACATTGGAGCCTCTGATCTCTTCAATTTTAAAGGTAAGGACTACGTGGTTTTTACCGACAGCTCCTCCGGCTTTGTAGAATTCCACGAGTTAAACCAACAAACAGCGAAAAACGTCATCCACTCTTTGAAGGAAATATTTTCTGTCTTCGGAACTCCTCGAACACTGGAAACAGATAACGAACCTCAATTTTCCTGTGTGGACTTCAAAAACTTCGCAGCAACCTGGAAGTTTAATATGAGCTTTTATTTGGTCACAACGTACGCAGTCTCTTTCCAGTAACAACAGAATCCCTACAAGCAGAGTCAAAAGTAAACGTGCCGGACCTTTTGCGCACCGAAAAGGAAAAGCAAGCAGCGTACGCTAATAGAGGCGCAGGGAGCTGTCAACAACTGCATTCAGGTGACTCTGTGGTAACTAGAGTCAGCGAAAAGGAGCGGTGGACACCAGCAACTATCGAAAGCCAAGTTCATCCCGGTCATATATTATCAGCGATGATGTTGGAAATTTGTATCGTCGTAATCTAGCAAGCTTTCGTCCAACTGAAGCAAGCATCAAAGTTTCCCAGGAGTCTTCCCTGATTGTGAATCCTCACCTGGGTTGTATACAAAGACGCCATCAACACCACCAGCAGCGACAAATAAAGATCTGGAGCCAGAGAAAACAACACCGTCGACAACTAAATCAGCAACCACCAAACTAGTTCTTAGACGATCGTCGAGAAATGTCAAACCACCGATTCGGTTGACATATTAAGAACTGTATGTACATCTGTCTCTGTTTCGCAAATAAAGGGCAATGAGAACATGCCTATACTTTTTTAGCAGACGGACTATCCCTACTCGCAACACAATCACATACTCAACACAAAACATCACATTCAGCATCACATAACAATCAGCACCAACTTCGCACTGACAGAAAGAGGACGGGCGGTCCTAAAACATATACATCAACGACTATACATTGAACACGACCAAGAGCTGTGACGCGCCGACCAAAGCGGATTCTGGAGGAGATACTCAATGGCCGAGAGCCCAACCTATCTCATGACTTTTGTGCGGGGTGGCACGTCATCAGCCCGTCCCCATTCCCAAAATCTGAGCGAGATTCCACCGGAATAGATTAAGTTTTCGCGATAGTTTGACACCCGGGTCCTCAATCGCTTCTTTCTTCTCGCTCGGGGTCCAACGAAAGCCGTTGTTTGACAAGGTAATTTTGTATAAACTTTTAACCCTTGCATCCTTTCTTTTCCTCCTTTTTGCAAATACTTGAGTGGGAGAATGCCCATATTCAATAATTTGAAAGAAGTGGTGACGACCTACACTTGGGTATTGAGCACGTAGTTGCCAGAGTAGTTTAATGGAAATGCCTCACTCGACCCGCTGAACTGCCATGGAGAGTCAGGGGAAATGATATATATAACGACTAGCGGAGGTTTAAAAACGGTTGCCTTCTCCAGCAAATGAGCGGAGCTTGGCGAACAAAGCCGTGATTAGACCCGCTATGACGGAAAAGCGGAAATCTATGCATGTGCGAGAGACTCTCGGGTTGAGTGGGCAGAGTACGAAGTTGAACAAATACTTCTTGGTTGACCACTGAATGTGCCGGATTAAGGCAGAGTTGAATATCGAAGTGAGGAGTAGTGCCGAGTAGTTTTTTTTAAAAAGAAAAGAGTGATAGCGAGGAGGAGGAAAAGAGTGATAGTGAGGAGGGGAAAAGTGATAGTAAGGAGGAGAAAACTAGAAACAGCCGAGCCATAAAAATAGCGAGGAGTAGGAAGCTGAGTCCCCGAGGCAAAAAAGAAAAGTTTTCTCTTTTAATATTTTTTTTTCTGGTGCGTTTAGTGGGAAATTGTTCTCTATTGTTCCGATTGGATCTCGTTCCGCAATCTTCAGGGAAAAAGCGGGACGCGCGACCCATTAAGATTAAATATTTTCCGTTCGGGACCGCACGATAACGGGCCACCCCCAACGGCGATTTTCTTTAACTTTTTTCGTCGGTTCTTGTTTTTATACCCTATCCTAAGGGTATATTAAGTTTGACACATAGTTTGTAACATAGAGAAATAATCGAGATAGTTCCTATAAAGTATATATATTCGTGATCAGCATCAATAGTGAAATCGATTGAGCGATGACCGTCCGTTCGTCCGTCCGTATGTCACCGCTTTTTGGACCTTAAGTTTTGAGTTAGGAGGATGAAATTTCATATCTGGGCTTCTGAGAAAAAAATACAGTTCAAGTGTAAAATTTTTGTAAATCCGCTTACTGCCACGCCCACTTTTTCATAACTTCACTAAATTATGTGAAACCCAAAAATTTTGCTAAGACCAAATATTTAGGCATTTAGATTCCCTATAATTCACCCATAGAACAGTTTTGGCCACGCCACTTTTTGGAGCGTTTTTTTTTTATCAAAAAACCGATTTTGATGAAATTTCACATGTAACATCCTCAAACGTTCAACGTTATCGTAGTATTTCAGTACAAAATGCAATATGGCCTCGTACACTTTGTTGCGTGCAAATATTGCGCGAAATTCCTTATCCGTTCCATCCCTCCCAACCTTACCCATCCACCTTTTTGACCCATCTTTTTCTATTTCTCCGTTGTCCTCCGAGAGCTTTGCGATCGTTGAGCATTCCTGCTTGAACTTCTCAATCAGTGCTCACATCCTCGTAAGTCTCAAGGGGGATGACAAAGCATCTATCTCGGAGCCAGGCAGGTAGCCTGAAGCAGGAAAGAGCCAGGCAGATCGCCTGAATACTCATCCTGACCACCTCAAATGCTTAACTTTGCCATTTTTATACCCTATCCTAAGGGTATATTAAGTTTGACACATAGTTTGTAACATAGAGAAATAATCGAGATAGACCCTATAAAGTATATATATTCGTGATCAGCATCAATAGCGAAATCGATTGAGCGATGACCGTCCGTCCGTCCGTCCGTCCGTCCGTCCGTCCGTATGTCACCGCTTTTTGGGCCTTAAATTTTGAGCTAGGACGATGAAATTTCATATCTGGGCTTCTGAGAAAAAGATACAGTACAAGTGTAAAAATTTTTGAAATCCGCCCACTGCCACGCCCACTTTTTCTTAACTTCACTAAATTATATGAAACCGAAAAATTTTGTTAAGACCAAATATTTAGGCATTCAGATTCCCTACAATCCACCCATACAAAAGTTTTGGCCACGCCCACTTTTTGGGGGCGTTTTCATCACAAAACCGAGTTTTGGGCCTTAAATTATTAACTAGGACGCTGAAATTTCATATCTGGGCTTATGACGAAAAGGTACAGTAGAAATGTACATTTTTTTTACATCCGCCCACTGCCACGCCTACTTTTTTATAACTTCACTAAATTATATGAAACCGAAAAATTTTGTTAAGACCAAATATTTAGGTATACAGATTCCCTACAATTCTCCCATAGAACAGTTTTGGTCACGCCCACTTTTTGGAGGCGTTTTCATCAAAAAAACAGATTTTCATGAAATTTTACATGTAACATCCTCAAACGTTCGACATTATAGCTATATTTGAGTACAAAATGCAATTTGGCCACGCCCACTTTATAGAGAGGAGGATAGGGTATCATACGATCCGTTCCAGACGGATTGTAGCTTTTCTGTATGTTTTATTCTAAAAATAATTTGCTTAACTCAAATCGATAATGTAAAGGGTAGTTTCCAACTTCCTGGGTTTCTCCCTTGTTTGTCATGTCTTACGGAGGCTTACTTGGTAGGTAGGGCCCGCGGTATATTTTATAATCTATCCCTCCAAATGGTAGGTCCGCAGGGGAATTTTAATTGATATTATGTTCTGAATGTAGGGGAAGGCTAGGTACGAACCCATCACTAGGTTTCGAAAACAGTTTTAAAAATGTCCCCACTAGCGTGATATCGAGTGTCGAATGAGAGAATCAACGAGGGAGGCTGCTGGAGCGCTGGATGTGACACCCTTCGCTCTGGTAGCTGAATCGACTACAAGGAGGCGAAATCAACCGTACTAATACATGTGCACCCTTTGACGCCAAAAAGGACGGCGCGGCAGAAAGGCGTGAATTTTATTCAAAACCGCGAAAAACACATTTTAAAAATCACAAAATCGAATTTGCTATATATGTGTGACTAAAACCGAATTTTCCAAACATTAGTTAAGTCGTAATGGACAACATCAAATGGCTGAATTCGCCTCAAGTGTGTGTATGTGTGCGTGTGTGAATGCAAAGAGGGTGGATCTGTCCACCCGGCGAACTTACTTGTTGCTTGATCGTGTCCAGAGAAGGACATCACGTTAGTGAGGAATTTTTTTGTTATCTTGGTAAAAAAAACATAATTCATAGGCTTTGAAAATCTCTATAATTTACCTTAACATCATATATAGCCACGCCCACTTTTACAAAAAAAACTTGAATTTCAGCGCTTATACGATTATAAACTAATAGCATTAAGGTGCAAGTACGTACGACCCAGTCGTGCACTTTATTTTATACCCTATCCTAAGGGTATATTAAGTTTGACACATAGTTTGTAACATACAGAAAAGCTACAATCCGTCTGGAACGGATCGTATGATACCCTATCCTCCGCCATATAAAATGGGCGTGGCCAAATTGCATTTTGTACTCAAATATAGCTATAATGCCGAACGTTTGAGGATGTTACAACTAAAATTTTATCAAAATAGGTTTTTTGATGATAAAGCCATCAAAAAGTGGGCGTGGCCAAAACCCTTCGCTGGGTGAATTGTAGGGAATCTAAATACCCAAATATTTGGTCTTAACAAAATTTTTCGGTTTCATATAATTTAGTGAAGTTATGAAAAAGTGGGCGTGGCAGTGGGCGGATTTCAAAAATTTTTACACTTGTACTGTATCTTTTTCTCAGAAGCCCAGATATGAAATTTCATCGTCCTAGCTCAAAATTTAAGGCCCAAAAAGCGGTGACATACGGACGGACGGACGGACGGACGGACGGACGGTCATCGCTCAATCGATTTCGCTATTGATGCTGATCACGAATATATATACTTTATAGGGTCTATCTCGATTATTTCTCTATGTTACAAACTATGTGTCAAACTTAATATACCCTTAGGATAGGGTATAAACAAAGAGAATTTATTTGTGAGAAAAAGTTACGAGAATAAAAAGTAAAAGGACAAGTGGTGAGAAGTCAAAAGGACTGAGAAAAAAAAAGGACTTAGTAAAACAAAAAAAAAGAGAATTAGTGAAAATAAAAGAAAAGAATAACCTAGTGATTGTGGCGGAGAAATACCGCACTTACCCCGTACACAGGATAGGATAGACGTAATCAGGTTGCAGAGGACCCTAAGTGGAAGGATAGAGGAATCAGGAGTAAAAAGAACATACAGAAAAGCTACAATCCGTCTGGAACGGATCGTATGATACCCTATCCTCCTCTCTATAAAGTGGGCGTGGCCAAATTGCATTTTGTACTCAAATATAGCTATAATGTCGAACGTTTGAGGATGTTACATGTAAAATTTTATCAAAATAGGTTTTTTGATGATAACGCCCCCAAAAAGTGGGCGTGGCCAAAACTGTTCTATGGGTGAATTGTAGGGAATCTAAATACCCAAATATTTGGTCTTGACAAAATTTTTCGGTTTCATATAATTTAGTGAAGTTATAAAAAAGTAGACGTGGCAGTGGGCGGATGTAAAAAAATTTTACACGTGTACTGTATCTTTTTCTTGGAAGCCCAGATATGAAATTTCAGCGCCCTAGTTAAAAATTTAAACCCCAAAAATCGGTTTTGTGATGAAAAAGCCCCCAAAAAGTGGGCGTGGCCAAAACTTTTGTATGGGTGGATTGAAGGGAATCTGAATACCTAAATATTTGGTCTTAACAAAATTTTTCGGTTTCATATAATTTAGTGAAGTTATGAAAACGTGGGCGTGGCAGTGGGCGGATTTCAAAAATTTTTACACTTGTACTGTATTTTTCTCAGAAGCCCAGATATGAAATTTCATCGTCCTAGCTCAAAATTTAAGGCCCAAAAAGCGGTGACATACGAACGGACGGACGGACGGACGGACGGACGGACGGTCCCCTCTTTGGCCATTCTTTTCTTTTTATACCCTATCCTAAGGGTATATTAAGTTTGACACATAGTTTGTAACATAGAGAAATAATCGAGATAGACCCTATAAAGTATATATATTCGTGATCAGCATCAATAGCGAAAACGATTGAGCGATGACCGTCCGTCCGTCCGTCCGTCCGTCCGGCCGTCCGTATGTCACCGCTTTTTGGGCCTTAAATTTTGGGCTAGGACGATGAAATTTCATATCTGGGCTTCTGAGAAAAAGATACAGTACAAGTGTAAAAATTTTTGAAATCCGCCCACTGCCACGCCCACTTTTTCATAACTTCATTAAATTATATGAAACCGAAAAATTTTGTTAAGACCAAATATTTAGGTATTCAGATTCCCTACAATCCACCCATACAAAAGTTTTGGCCACGCCCACTTTTGGGGGCGTTTTCATCACAAAACCGATTTTTGGCCCTTAAATTTTTAACTAGGACGCTGAAATTTCATATCTGGGCTTCCAAGAAAAAGATACAGTACAAGTGTAAATTTTTTTTACATCCGCCCACTGCCACGCCTACTTTTTTATAACTTCACTAAATTATATGAAACCGAAAAATTTTGTTAAGACCAAATATTTAGGCATTCAGATTCCCTACAATCCACCCATACAAAAGTTTTGGCCACACCCACTTTTTGGGGGCGTTATCATCAAAAAACCTATTTTGATAAAATTTTACATGTAACAACCTCAAACGTTCGACATTATAGCTATATTTGAGTACAAAATGCAATTTGGCCAGGCCCACTTTATAGAGAGGAGGATAGGGTATCATACGATCCGTTCCAGACGGATTGTAGCTTTTCTGTATGTTTTATACTCTATCCTAAGGGTATATTAAGTTTGACACATAGTTTGTAACATAGAGAAATAATCGAGATAGACCCTGTAAAGTATATATATTCGTGATCAGCATCAATAGCGAAATCGATTGAGCGATGACCATCCGTCCGTCCGTATCTCACCGCTTTTTGGGCCTTAAATTTTGAGCTAGGACTATGAAATTTCATATCTGGGCTTCTGAGGAAAAGATACAGTACAAGTGTAAAAATTTTTGAAATCCGCCCACTGCCACGCCCACTTTTTCATAACTTCATTAAATTATATGAAACCGAAAAATTTTGTTAAGACCAAATATTTAGGTATTCAGATTCCCTACAATCCACCCATACAAAAGTTTTGGCCACGCCCACTTTTGGGGGCGTTTTCATCACAAAACCGATTTTTGGCCCTTAAATTTTTAACTAGGACGCTGAAATTTCATATCTGGGCTTCCAAGAAAAAGATACAGTACAAGTGTAAATTTTTTTTACATCCGCCCACTGCCACGCCTACTTTTTTATAACTTCACTAAATTACATGAAACCGAAAAATTTTGTTAAGACCAAATATTTGTATATTTAGATTCCCTACAATTCACCCATAGAGCAGTTTTGGCCACGCCCACTTTTTGGGGGCGTTATCATCAAAAAACCTATTTTGATAAAATTTTACATGTAACATCCTCAAACGTTCGACATTATAGCTATATTTGAGTACAAAATGCAATTTGACCACGCCCACTTTATAGAGAGGAGAATAGGGTATCATACGATCCGTTCCAGACGGACTGTAGCTTTTCTGTATGTTTTTATACCCTATCCTAAGGGTATATTAAGTTTGACACATAGTTTGTAACATAGAGAAATAATCGAGATAGACCCCATAAAGTATATATATTCGTGATCAGCATCAATAGCGAAATCGATTGAGCGATGACCGTCCGTCCGTCCGTCCGTCCGTCCGTCCGTCCGTGCGTATGTCACCGCTTTTTGGGCCTTAAATTTTGAGCTAGGACGATGAAATTTCATATCTGGGCTTCTGAGAAAAAGATACAGTACAAGTGTAAAATTTTTTTAAATCCGCCCACTGCCACGCCCACTTTTTCATAACTTCACTAAATTATATGAAACCGAAAAATTTTTTTAAGACCAAATATTTAGGCATTCAGATTCCCTACAATCCACCCATACAAAAGTTTTGGCCACGCCCACTTTTTGGGGGCGTTTTCATCACAAAACCGAGTTTTGGGCCTTAAATTTTTAACTAGGACGCTGAAATTTCATATCTGGGCTTCTGACGAAAAGATACAGTAGAAGTGTAAATTTTTTTTACATCCGCTCACTGCCACGCCTACTTTTTTATAACTTCACTAAATTATATGAAACCGAAAAATTTTGTTAAGACCAAATATGTAATTATACAGATTCCCTACAATTCACCCATAGAACAGTTTTGGTCACGCCCACTTTTTGGGGGCGTTTTCATCAAAAAACCTATTTTCATGAAATTTTACATGTAACATCCTCAAACGTTCGACATTATAGCTTTATTTGAGTACAGAATGCAATTTGGCCACGCCCACTTTATAGAGAGGAGGATAGGGTATATATAGGGATTGTAGCTTTTCTGTATGTTTATATTAAATTTTATCTTTTGACACTCTGTCATTCTGGTGGCCATCCTTGTTTAAAATTTTTCTTTATCGTATCGAGGGCTGGAACCTGGTCCAAGCCCCCCTCAGAGCCTAATCCCTTGGTGCAGTTATACCGGGATAGGTAAGTCCCAGCTACCCGCTAAGACGTAGTGAAACTCTGTAACCTCGATACATACCTTACGACATTTCGTCGACTCCCTAAAAGGTTTGGTAATTTTACCTTATTATTTTCTTTAAAAAAAAAATTACCTGGCGCTCAACATATTTTCTTTTTTTATCCGATCGAATCATCTTTCCAAATTAGATAATATCTATTTCAATTCTTTTGTTGGTGACAGTGTAAAACCACAAATTATTCCCGAAAAAAAAAAATATTCCCTGAACCCACCCCTCCTGAGCGGCTGGGAATTCGCTTCGAAATTTTTGACATTTCGTTGCAGTTGGGATCCCTTTCCCCATTCGATCTCTTAAACTCGCGTGCGCGGCCGTCTTTTTGTTTACCTCTCGAGTTTCATTTTAATTTTCCTTTTCTCGCGTAATTATTTTAATTTAATTCCCTATCTTAAAGTCGCGCGTGTAATTAATCCTTGAATCGGGGAAAATACCCAACAAATTGACGCCCAACGTGTGGGGCCAGGAGTACTTATAAGTACAAATTGCTTATCAAGTGTGGTGTTTTGATTTGTGGTGTTTGGTTCTGTCTGGTGATCAGGGAAGTGTCTGTGTTTTTTATTTTCTTCGAACTTTTTACTGGCGTTTTTATACCCTATCCTAAGGGTATATTAAGTTTGACACATAGTTTGTAACATAGAGAAATAATCGAGATAGACCCTATAAAGTATATATATTCGTGCTCAGCATCAATAGCGAAATCGATTGAGCGATGACCGTCCGTCCGTCCGTATGTCACCGCTTTTTGGGCCTTAACTTTTGAGCTAGGACGATGAAATATATCTGGGCTTCTGAGGAGAAGATACAGTACAAGTGTAAAAATTTTTGAAATCCGCCCACTGCCACGCCCACTTTTTCATAACTTCACTAAATTATATGAAACCGAAAAATTTTGTTAAGACCAAATATTTAGGCATTCAGATTCCCTACAATCCACCCATACAAAATTTTTGGCCACGCCCACTTTTTGGGGGCGTTTTCATCATAAAACCGATTTTGAGCCTAAAATGTTTAACTAGGACGCTGAAATTTCATATCTGGGCTTCTGACGAAAAGATACAGTAGAAGTGTACATTTTTTTTAAATCCGCCCACTGCCACGCCTACTGTTTTATAACTTCACTAAATTATATGAAACCGAAAAATTTTGTTAAGAACAAATATTTGGGTATACAGATTCCCTACAATTCACCCACTTTTTGGGGGCGTTTTCATCACAAAACCGATTTTTGGGCCTTAAATTTTTAACTAGGACGCTGAAATTTCATATCTGGGCTTTTGAGAAAAATATTCAGTACAAGTGTAAAAATTTTTGAAATCCGCCCACTGCCACGCCCACTTTTTCATAACTTCACTAAATTATATGAATCCGAAAAATTTTGTTAAGGCCAAATATTTAGGCATTCAGATTCCCTACAATCCACCCATACAAAAGTTTTGGCCACGCCCACTTTTTGGGGGCGTTTTCATCAAAAAACCGATTTTGATAAAATTTTACATGTAACATCCTCAAACGTTCGACATTATAGCTATATTTGAGTACAAAATGCAATTTGGTTACGCCCACTTTATAGAGAGGAGGATAGGGTATCAGACGATCCGTTCCAGACGGATTGTAGCTTTTCTGTATGTTTTTTTTCCTTTCTCCCCGGTGTTTAGGTTATTCAATTGGCCCAATTGGCCCATCCATTCCCATGTGAAAAGTCATTAAAAACATACAGAAAAGCTACAATCCGTCTGGAACGGATCGTATGATACCCTATCCTCCTCTCTATAAAGTGGGCATGGCCAAATTGCATATTGTACTCAAATATAGCTATAATGTCGAACGTTTGAGGATGTTACATTTTAAATTTTATCAAAATAGGTTTTTTGATGATAACGCCCGCAAAAGGTGGGCGTGGCCAAAACTATTGTATGGGTGGATTGTAGGGAATCTGAATGCCTAAATATTTGGTTTTAACAAAATTTTTCGGTTTCATATAATTTAGTGAAGTTTTAAAAAAGTAGGCGTGGCAGTGGGCGGATGTAAAAAAATTTTACACTTGTACTGTATCTTTTTCTTGGAAGCCCAGATATGAAATTTCAGCGTCCTAGTTAAAAATTTAAGGCCCAAAAATCGGTTTTGTGATGAAAACGCCCCCAAAAAGTGGGCGTGGCCAAAACTTTTGTATGGGTGGATTGTAGGGAATCTGAATGCCTAAATATTTGGTCTTAACAAAATTTTTCGGTTTCATATAATTTAGTGAAGTTATGAAAAAGTGGGCGCGGCAGTGGGCGGATTTAAAAAATTTTTACACTTGTACTGTATCTTTTTCTCAGAAGCCCAGATATGAAATTTCATCGTCCTAGCTCAAAATTTAAGGCCCAAAAAGCGGTGACATACGGACGGACGGACGGACGGACGGATGGACGGACCGGCGGACGGACGGTGATCGCTCAATCGATTTCGCTATTGATGCTGATCACGAATATATATACTTTATAGGGTCTATCTCGATTATTTCTCTATGTTACAAACTATGTGTCAAACTTAATATACCCTTAGGATAGGGTATACAAAAAAAAACCAGGTTGTATGTACCCTGGAGTGCAAGTAGGTGCATTTTATTATACCCTATCCTAAGGGTATATTAAGTTTGACACATAGTTTGTAACATAGAGAAATAATCGAGATAGACCATATAAAGTATATATATTCGCGATCAGCATCAATAGCGAAATCGATTGAGCGATGACCGTCCGTCCGTCCGTCCGTCCGTCCGTCCGTCCGTCCGTCCGTCCGTATGTCACCGCTTTTTGGGCCTTAAATTTTGAGCTAGGACGATGAAATTTCATATCTGGGCTTCTGAGAAAAAGATACAGTACAAGTGTAAAAATTTTTGAAATCCGCCCACTGCCACGCCCACTTTTTCATAACTTCACTAAATTATATGAAACCGAAAAATTTTGTTAAGACCAAATATTTAGGCATTCAGATTCCCTACAATCCACCCATACAAAAGTTTTGGCCACGCCCACTTTTTGGGGGCGTTTTCATCACAAAACCGAGTTTTGGGCCTTAAATTATTAACTAGGACGCTGAAATTTCATATCTGGGCTTATGACGAAAAGATACAGTAGAAGTGTCAATTTTTTTTACATCCGCCCACTGCCACGCCTACTTTTTTATAACTTCACTAAATTATATGAAACCGAAAAATTTTTTTAAGACCAAATATTTAGGTATACAGATTCCCTACAATTCACCCATAGAACAGTTTTCGTCACGCCCACTTTTTGGGGGCGTTTTCATCAAAAAACCGATTTTTATGAAATTTTACATATAACATCCTCAAATGTTCGACATTATAGCTATATTTGAGTACAAAATGCAATTTGGCCACGCCCACTTTATAGAGAGGAGGATAGGGTATCATACGATCCGTTCCAGACGGATTGTAGCTTTTCTGTATGTTTTTTTTCTCTTTTCTTATTATTTGCCTGATTTGGTGTGGATACTACTTTTTATACCCTATCCTAAGGGTATATTAAGTTTGACACATAGTTTGTAACATAGAGAAATAATCGAGATAGACCCTATAAAGTATATATATTCGTGATCAGCATGAATAGCGAAATCGATTGAGCGATGATCGTCCGTCCGTCCGTCCGTCCGTATGTCACCGCTTTTTGGGCCTTAAATTTTGAGCTAGGACGATGAAATTTCATATCTGGGCTTCTGAGAAAAAGATACAGTACAAGTGTAAAAATTTTTGAAATCCGCCCACTGCCACGCCCACTTTTTCATAACTTCACTAAATTATATGAAACCGACAAATTTTGTTAAGACCAAATATTTAGGCATTTAGATTCCCTACAATCCACCCATACAAAAGTTTTGGCCACGCCCACCTTTTGGGGGCGTTATCATCAAAAAACCTATTTTGATAAAATTTTACATGTAACATCCTCAAACGTTCGACATTATAGCTATATTTGAGTACAATATGCAATTTGGCCATGCCCACTTTATAGAGAGGAGGATAGGGTATCATACGATCCGTTCCAGACGGATTGTAGCTTTTCTGTATGTTTTATACAATATCCTAAGGGTATATTAAGTTTGACACATAGTTTGTAACATAGAGAAATATTCGGGATAGACCCTATAAAGTATATATATTCGTGATCAGCATCAATAGCGAAATCGATTGAGCGATGACCGTCCGTCCGTCCGTCCGTCCGTATGTAACCGCTTTTTGGGCCTTAAATTTTGAGCTAGGACGATGAAATTTCATATCTGGGCTTCTGAGAAAAAGATACAGTACAAGTGTAAAAATTTTTGAAATCCGCCCACTGCCACGCCCACTTTTTCATAACTTCACTAAATTATATGAAATCGAAAAATTTTGTTAAGACCAAATATTTAGGCATTCAGATTCCCTACAATCCACCCATACAAAATTTTTGGCCACGCCCACTTTTTGGGGGCGTTTTCATCACAAAACCGATTTTTGGGCCTTAAATTTTTAACTAGGACGCTGAAATTTCATATCTGGGCTTCCAAGAAAAAGATACAGTACAAGTGTAAAAATTTTTTACATCCGCCCACTGCCACGCCTACTTTTTTATAACTTCACTAAATTATATGAAACCGAAAAATTTTGTTAAGACCAAATATTTAGGCATTCAGATTCCCTTCAATCCACCCGTACAAAAGTTTTGGCCACGCCCACTTTTTGGGGGCGTTTTCATCAAAAAACCTATTTTGATAAAATTTTACATGTAACATCCTCAAACGTTCGACATTATAGCTATATTTGAGTACAATATGCAATGTGGATACGCCCACTTTATAGAGAGGAGGATATGGGTATCATACGATCCGTTCCAAACGGATTGTAGCTTTTCTGTATGTTTTTTTATTATTTTTTTTTTTTTTTTTTGTTTTTCAAACCCGCGACGTTTGTGCGAGATTTATATATACCCGTACATACATATATTTTCCGTATTAACTTTTTTTTTATTACATATATATTTCACAATACATATATATTACATTTATATTTTCAATATTTCATACATACATACATATATATACGTACATTATCCTATTCTATTATCCGGGGAAGAGTGTTTTTTTCATCTATACAAATTTTATTAGCGGCTTTTTTTTTTGCTCTCTTTTTATACCCTATCCTAAGGGTATATTAAGTTTGACACATAGTTTGTAACATAGAGAAATAATCGAGATAGACCCTATAAAGTATATATATTCGTGATCAGCATCAATTGCGAAATCGATTGAGCGATGACCGTCCGTCCGTCCGTCCGTCCGTATGTCACCGCTTTTTGGGCCTTAAATTTTGAGCTAGGACGATGAAATTTCATATCTGGGCGTCTGAGAAAAAGATACAGTACAAGTGTAAAAATTTTTGAAATCCGCCCACTGCCACGCCCACTTTTTCATAACTTCACTAAATTATATGAAACCGAAAAATTTTGTTAAGACCAAATATTTAGGCATTCAGATTCCCTACAATCCACCCATACAAAAGTTTTGGCCACGCCCCCTTTTTGGGGGCGTTTTCATCACAAAACCGATTTTTGGGACTTAAATTTTTAACTAGGACGCTGAAATTTCATATCTGGGCTTCCAAGAAGAAGATACAGTACAAGTGTAAAATTTTTTTACATCCGCCCACTGCCACGCCTACTTTTTTATAACTTCACTAAATTATATGAAACCGAAAAATTTTGTTAAGACCAAATATTTAGGTATACAGATTCCCTACAATCCACCCATACAAAAGTTTTGGCCACGCCCACTTTTTGGGGGCGTTTTCATCACAAAACCGATTTTTGGGCCTTAAATTTTTAACTAGGACGTTGAAATTTCATATCTAGGCTTCTAAGAAAAAGATACAGTACAAGTGTAAATTTTGTTTACATCCGCCCACTGCCACGCCTACTTTTTTATAACTTCACTAAATTATATGAAACCGAAGAATTTTGTTAAGACCAAATATTTGGGTATTTAGATTCCCTACAATTCACCCATAGAACAGTTTTGGACACGCCCACTTTTTGGGGGCGTTATCATCAAAAAACCTATTTTGATAAAATTTTACATGTAACATCCTCAAACGTTCGACATTATAGCTATATTTGAGTACAATATGCAATTTGGCCATGCCCACTTTATAGAGAGGAGGATAGGGTATCATACGATCCGTTCCAGACGGATTGTAGCTTTTCTGTATGTTTCGATCAACGTACAGTGCAATATACAGTGTGTGTTGCAAGTTGACATATCTTTCGTTTTTTTGTAATTGCTTTTTCTTGGTGATTTTTGTTTTTGGGATTTATTTTTTTTTTTTACTGATTTTTTTCTTTCTTCTATTTTGTTTCGTGATTTGAAAGTTTTGAAGTTTTACGGTGGGATTTCCTTTTCGGATCGGCTTAAGTTTTTTTATTGATTGGTGGATCAAAAGTTTTCGTTGGTTATTAGATTTCATTTTACATTAAGGTCGTCGCGACTCTTAGAGCGTAGGGGTTCGGTCGGGGTGAACGCGGATTACCCGTTCACATTCGAAGAATTCTGCGAACCTGTGGAAGCTAAGGCCGCCGAAATTAAGAAGTTGTTAGAAAGTAGGCCGACAGACCCTAAGTCGTCGGACTACTTGAAGATTCTAACAAAGATAGAATGGGCGTTGGGGCGTATGGATAGGGCGCGGGACGAAGGAAAGGATGACCTTAATATAAAGATGGCAATAAAGAACGAGCTGCTATTGCTACTTTCGGACCTAATGGACGGAGGTAGTGAGGAACAAGATATTCCTGAAGCCAACACCGATTCTGGCCGGGGTAATTCAGACCCCGTACGCGGTAATGATCCAGACCCAGTGCGTGGTAATGGTCCAGATCCAGTGCACAATAATGAACGAGTGGACAAGTGGGGGTCAAATTTACTGGGGAACGTTGTGGGTCCTCGTTGAACGCTTTTCTAGAACGTGTCGAAGAACTTCGGGAGGCGCGAGGCATATCGATGGCCCGCCTCTTCAGATCAGCGGTCGATCTTTTCATCGGGAAGGCACTTATATGGTTTAGGGCGGTTAGGTCGGAAATAGGTAGTTGGAATGAGTTGGTGAAGGAACTCAAATTAGAATTTTTACCACCGAATTATGACGATCTCTTACTTGATGAGATCAGGCGGCGCACACAGGGCAAGGAAGAGTCCATAGGTGTGTACGTCGCCACCATGCAAAACATGTTTAGCCGATTGTCGGAACCCTTATCGGAGAAAATAAAGCTAGCTGTTCTGCAGAAGAACCTAGCACCCTTCTATCAAACGCAGCTTGGTCTGGCCGATCCCAAGTCGGTCCAAGACTTGGTAGCGTTAGGTAGAAGGCTTGAGACTGTCCGAGCAAATGTGGATACATTTGCTCCACCACACAGTAGCCGTAGCAAAAATATTTTGGAACCGGACTTGGCATATGTCGCGGTTGAAGAACAGACGGTTGCAGTCGTTAGTAGGAACGACCAACCAGTTAGGCCCATTCGATGTTTCAATTGTGGGGAAGGCGGTCATATGGCTAGTTCATGTTCTGCTCGTAGGCGTTGCTTTGGATGTGGGGCTAAAGGGGTTGTACGTAGGGATTGCCGGAGGTGTTCGGAAAACACCAAACTCGCTCTTGGGTCAGCAGGACGAGAGCGTCGTCGAAATTAGGTAGGTCGCCTGCTGGCGACCAGTTGGTTTCAGATAGTGTTCGATTAGGCTTTACATTGGAAGCAAACGGCGAGGATAGACGTCCATATTTAGGGATTAGCATTTACGGTGTTAGGTTTTCATCTTTATTGGATTCAGGGGCATCACGCACCATCGTTTGTAGGGAAGGATGGAATATCCTGAAAGGTTTAGGTGTAGGTTTAGAAAAGAGTAGAGTAGGGTCAGTAGCTTTAGCTAATGGTGCGGGAATAGAAGTGTTGGGAGTAGTGTCTCTACCAATAGTAGTATTAGAAAAGTCAGTCTTTTTGGAATGTCTCGTCATTCCAGCTCTACCACATGTGATGATCCTGGGTGCAGATTTTTGGGCACTCGCGGGAATAGTCCCGGATCTACGATCTAGCATGTGGAGTTTTTCGAGTCAGGAGATATTGGCTTCGATAACAGCCCTAAAGGAGAAGTCAGATATGGACAGATCCGAAGTTAGGGACTTAGAGCAATTGATTGAAGGTATTTTTCGAAAGATGCCAGAGGGCTTAGGGTGTACAACGTTGGTAGAGCATAGGATTAGGACGTCGGTCGAACCTATAAAACAGAGATATTACCCGGTTTCTCCTGCTATGCAGGATCATATTGATAAGGAGCTTAAGGAGATGCTCGACGCGGGGGTGATAGAGAAGTCGAGTAGCCCGTGGGCGTCTCCGATAGTCCTTATCAAAAAGAAAGATGGCTCTTATAGGTTCTGCGTCGACTATAGCAAATTGAATAAGGTTACAGATAGGGATGCTTATCCACTTCCGTTCATTTAGTCTACATTGGACAAACTTCGCGATGCGAAATACTTGTCTTCGTTAGACATCAAGTCAGCCTATTGGCAGATCTCGGTGGAGGAGGAATCTCGCCCACTCACAGCTTTCACGGTTCCTAATAGGGGTCTTTTCCAGTTTAAGCGAATGCCTTTCGGGTTACACAATGCACCGGCGACGTGGCAGAGGTTCATCGACAGCGTTCTTGGTGCCGATCTCGAGCCACACGTCTTTGTGTATCTTGACGATATTATTATCGTCACGAATTCGTTCTCGAAACACCTTGAGATACTGGAAGAGGTCTTTAGGCGTTTGTGTGAGGCAGGGCTGAAGGTCAGTCGGGAAAAATACAATTTTTGCAGACCTTCACTAAAGTTCTTAGGATATGTCGTCGATAGGAATGGCTTGCATGTAGATCCGGAAAAGGTGGAAGGCATGGTTAGGATTCCAGCACCAAAGAATGTGAAAGAAGTTAGGAGTTTTATAGGGACAGTTTCGTGGTACCGGCGTTTCGTACCAAATTTTGCTAGTTTAGTTAGGCCTCTAACAGACTTGTTAAAAAAAGGTAGGAAATTCGTTTGGACGGACGAATGTCAGGAGAGCTTTAGGAAAGCGAAAGAGTGTCTGGTGACGGCACCAATATTAACGTGCCCGGATTTTCATCGGCCTTTTGTGGTACAGACCGATGCATCAGACTTTGGAATAGGTGCAGTTCTTTCGCAACAATTCGAAGAGGGTGAGAAGGTAGTTTGCTATTTTAGTAGGTCTTTGAATAGGTGCGAACGTAATTACTCTACAACAGAGAAGAAGTGTTTAGCAGTTTTGTGCGCAATAGAGAAGTTGCGAGCGTACATCGAAGGTGTTCGATTTATGGTCGTAACGGATCACTACTCTTTGATTTGGTTAAACAACCTCAAAGATCCTCAAGGTAGACTAGCGCGTTGGGCTGTAAGGCTCCAACAGTTCGATTTTGAGATAGTCCATAGAAAAGGGAAGGAGCATGTAGTTCCCGACATGTTTTCACGAGGAGTCCCGGTAGTGGCCGAGGTCTCAGATGCGGATACAGACCCTTGGATTAAGAAAATGATCTCAAAGGTAGAGTCAGACCCATTAGTTTACCCTAGCTGGAGGGTGGAACAGGGGCGACTATTTAAATTTGTAAAGTCGAGTCGCGTAGAGGTCTTCGAGGATAATCAGGAGTGGAAGTTAGTGATAGGGAAGGGAAATAGGTTAGGAATTTTGAAGGAGTGTCACGGCAGTCCTCTGTCAGGACACATGGGGGTTAGGAAGACGTTCGCTAGGGTCGGGGGGAAATATTATAATGAGGGCCGATATAGCTAGATACGTTAGGAATTGCAAAGTTTGCCAACAAGTAAAGCCAGTGAACGAGAATCCAGCTGGCCTAATGGTTGAGAGGGTAGGCGTTTCTAAACCTTAGGAGATGATCTGCGTGAACTTGGTCGGTCCACTCCCAAAGTCGAGTAGGGGTTTTGTTTATATTCTGACTGTGGTTGACTATTTTTCTAAATTTCCCCTGTTGTTTCCACTCAGGTCCGCGACTGCAAGTTCGGTGTGTAGGGAACTTGAAGACCAGGTCTTTATGTTGTTTGGGGTACCCAAGTTCGTTGTGTGCGACAACGGACCTCAATTCAAAAGTAGGGAATTAGCTAGATTGTGTGAAGGGTACGGGTCTATAATTAGGTTTACGGCACATTACCATCCCCAGGCAAATCCGGCGGAACAGATTAATCAAATCATAAACATACAGAAAAGCTACAATCCGTCTGGAACGGATCGTATGATACCCTATCCTCCTCTCTATAAAGTGGGCGTGGCCAAATTGCATTTTGTACTCAAATATAGCTATAATGTCGAACGTTTGAGGATGTTACATGTAAAATTTTATCAAAATAGGTTTTTTTATGATAACGCCCCCAAAAAGTGGGTGTGGCAAAACTGTTCTATGGGTGAATTGTAGGGAATCTAAATACCCAAATATTTGGTCTTAACAAAATTTTTCGGTTTCATATAATTTAGTGAAGTTATAAAAAAGTAGGCGTGGCAGTGGGCGGATGTAAAAAAATTTACACATGTACTGTATCTTTCTCTTGGAAGCCCAGATATGAAATTTCAGCGTCCTAGTTAAAAATTTAAGGCCCAAAACTCGGTTTTGTGATGAAAACGCCCCCAAAAAGTGGGCGTGGACAAAACTTTTGTATGGGTGGATTGTAGGGAATCTGAATGCCTAAATATTTGGTCTTAACAAAATTTTTCGGTTTCATATAATTTAGTGAAGTTATGAAAAAGTGGGCGTGGCAGTGGGCGGGTTTAAAAAATTTTTACACTTGTACTGTATCTTTTTCTCAGAAGCCCAGATATGAAATTTCATCGTTCTAGCTCAAAATTTAAGGCCCAAAAAGCGGTGACATACGGACGGTCATCGCTCAATCGATTTCGCTATTGATGCTGATCACGAATATATATACTTTATAGGGTCTATCTCGATTATTTCTCTATGTTACAAACTATGTGTCAAACTTAATATACCCTTAGGATAGGGTATAAAAACAACATTAAGAGCATATGTCCCTGAGAATCACCGCAGCTGGGATTCTCAGTTAGCCAAGGTAGCTTGTGCCATACGCACATCCCAACATGAGGCGTTAGGAGTTTCGCCGTATTATGCGAACTCTGGCGGGGACATGGTTACTTGCGGCCTGTCAGCGCCGCCTATAAGTAATCACGGCAGTAGGGATCAAGACTTCGAGGATGTAGGAGAACGTTTTAGGGTACTTAGGGAAGACATAGGCAGGAAGTTAGAAGCGGCAACCAAGAAGTCCGCGAAAGCTTACAATCTCCGTCGGAGAGATGTCCAGTATCTTCCGAGGGAGCTTGTATGGGATGCCGCTAACTATTATGCAGCCAAATTGGCTCCTAAATTCGTTGGTCCTTTCCTTGTACGGAAGCGAGTGTCGCCTTGGACATACGCGTTAGAATATGAAAACGGCAAAGAACGCGGTACATGGCACGCTAAGGATTTAAAGCCGTATTGTAACAATTCACCTGATGACGAAGTCTTAAGTCCCATTGTAGAGAAGCTTTTTTATTTTTGTTTTGGTTTTATTTCGTTTCCTGATCATAGACTGGCAAATTGGCCGTGGTGGACCCTACCCATGTTTGTTGTCTTACCTAGCAGCCTTAAGAAATGGCTTACGGTTCTTCGAATCATAAGCACATTTCCTTGGAGGTAAGGGTGGGATTTGTTGCGGTAAAATTTACCACAACAAGGACCACTCTATTCGCATTCCTTCGCTCCCTCTTCTCTTCCATTGCCTCTGCAAAATTCTGGGAAAGTGGAGGGCAGCCATGGTCCCACCAGCCATAGGCCCACTTCCTCAGCATTTTGCAATGGCAATCAACATAGGTTACCTGAGGCTGAGATGATGATTGAGACAGGCGGTCTCTCTCCCAACCAGGGACAAGAGAGATGATGATGTCCCCAGAAGCGACCGAGCACAAGTTAAACGAGAAGACACATGCATGAGACAGGGACAGCCGATACCGAGCGACACTGCAACATAAACAACAAGATCCACAAATACAATTACACGAAACACATAATCAGGACATCGAGAGGAGGGGACGGACAGTCCCAAGAGTTAGAGGAGAACGAACACATAAATCTATACATATACAATACCTACGAACACTCGGCGCTCGAAGAGAGGGAACGGACGGTCCCAGAGCGAAACATCTAACAACACATCACAAACTAGGCTTAGATGACAACGTTTACCAATACACCACAAACTACGACAACTTGACAGTGAGAGAGAGAGAGACAGAGACGACGGACGGTCCTATAATACAGTACAACGCATCACAACACATCGTAACATCACAAGGCGTTCCACTCACCTAGACAACATACTAACACGATACTGCGAAGAGGAACGTACTATCGCAACACAAATACATAAACGACACACTCATCAACTCAACACACCAATACGATACTGCGAGGAGGGACGGACTATCCCTACTCGCAACACAATCACATACTCAACACAAAACATCACATTCATCATCATAACAATCATAACAATCGGCACCAACTTCGCACTGACAGAAAGAGGACGGGCGGTCCTACAACATATACATCAACGACGATACATTGAACACGACCAAGAGCTGTGACGCACCGACCAAAGCGGATTCTGGAGGAGATCATCAATGGCCGAGAGCCCAACCTATCTCATGACTTTTGTGCGGGGTGGCACGTCATCAGCCCGTCCCCATTCCCAAAATCTGAGCGAGATTCCACCGGAATAGATTAAGTTTTCGCGATAGTTTGACACCCGGGTCCTCAATCGCTTCTTTCTTCTCGCTCGGGGTCCAACGAAAGCCGTTGTTTGACAAGGTAATTTTGAATAAACTTTTAACCTCTGCATCCTTTCTTTTCCTCCTTTTTGCAAATACTTGAGTGGGAGAATGCCCACATTCAATAATTTGAAAGTAGTGGTGACGACCTTCACTTGGGTATTGAGCACGTAGTTGCCAGAGTAGTTTAATGGAAATGCCTCACTCGACCCGCTGAACTGCCATGGGTGGCGAATTTGGAGAGTCAGGAGAAATGATATAGATAACGACTAGCGGAGGTTCAAAAACGGTTGCCTTCACCAGCAAATGAGCGGTGCTTGGCGAACAAAGCCGTGATTAGACCCGCTATGATGGAAAAGCGGAAATCTATGCATGTGTGCGAGAGACTCTCGGGTTGAGTGGGCAGAGTACGAAGTTGAACAACTACTTCTTGGTTGAAGTAGGATTAAGGCAGAGTTGAATATCAAAGTGAGGAGTAGTGCCGAGTAGTTTTTTTTAAAAAGAAAAGAGTGATAGCGAGGAGGAGGAAAAGAGTGATAGTGAGGAGGGGAAAGTGATAGTAAGGAGGAGAAAAATAGGAACAGCCGAGCCATAAAAATAGCGAGGAGAAGGAAGCTGAGTCCCCGAGAAAAAAAAAGATAAGTTTTCTCTTTTAATATTTTTTTTTTCTGGTGCGTTTAGTAGGAAATTGTTCTCTATTGTTCCGGTTGGATCTCGTTCCGCAATCTTCCCGGAAAAAGCGGGACGCGAGATCCATTAAGATTAAATATTTTCCGTTCGGGACCGCGCGATAACGGGCCACCCCCAACGGCGATTTTCTTTAACTTTTTTTCGTCGGTTCTTGTTTTTTTTAATTAAACTTGTCAATTGATTTAATTTTTTTTTAACCGACCAGTAACTTTGTTTTCTTTTTCCTTTTTTTTAAATCACTTTTGCATAATATACCCTTGTGTAAACTTCCTTCTGAAGTTTACACGTAGTTGATAATTTTCTTTAATAAAACTGCCGTCGCTCAAACTGAGCTTTATAACGAGGTAACACTTGTGTTTGATTTTTGTTTCCAGTTTCCCCAATCATAATTTCCATTCCCAAAGGTTTCCTGGTCTTCCTTCAAATCCAAAGACCTGGTGGCGCCCCTTTCTCTTTCCCACACACACGTTGTTTGATTTTCCCTTTCAGCGAACCCACCCCAGCTGAGTGGCCGGTGAGCAGCTTCCAACGAGCTGCAGTTGCACTTGACCTTCTTCGGTGGGATCATCTGTGGCTATTTTGACGTTTCGCCACCGATCGTCCACCACGTTGTTTTTTTTTCCCTCTGCAGTCTCGTGTGGTTATTTCGCCAATTCGTTTGGCGGTCTCTTCGTTTTTTTTTTGTTTTTTTTTTTTTATTCGCGGAATAAGTGCAAGATATGAATTGTAGTTTACACGCATTCTGAATAAAGACTTGATTGATACTTAGCCTCTTAAGTTCACAGGGCCCTCCTCCCGCCTGACTAGTGTTGACCTCATATCCATGAGGTGCATCACTTTGTCGCCCTACCAGATCGTCACTTTGGTACCGCCTGTAGCTGTATCGCTATACCTTTCTGTCAGACTGACCTCCCAATTGGAAGTGTCCGTCACACATTCTTTCTGGTGACACAGCCTGGTCAGGTTGATCTCTTTGCTCGTGGTTTCCCCAGGACAAAACCGATCAGCCTCTCCACATCCTTGATGATGCAAAGTCGGTCCACTTTTAGGTTGATTCCCTCCCAAAGAGTAATCATTTTCCCTATATTTCTTAAAATCACAGCTTGGATTTTTGATTAACGCATTTTACTGCGATAAAAGCCACCAAAAATACTTTCCTTACACATATGTCGCCGGCATTAAGTGGAAAACAGTCAAGCGCAGCTAAAAAAGCACCCGTGAAGATACTCAAAAGAGCAGCAACATCTAATCCCCCCTCCCTTCCCATGTCCGTAACATCCACTAGAAGACAGGTTGCTGCCGCCTAACTATACGTTTTCATACCCACGTCAACTTTGACATGTTCGCTCCTAGTGTAAAGTTTCTTTCCCTCTAGTCGCGTTACTCTCGTCCAGTAGTTTGGTCCTGCTTTCGCATAACCTTACTCGGTCCAGGTGACTCCGATTTCGAGGATGTTTACCGTTCGAGTTGAGTCACCTACTGTTTCTTGGTTTGTCGATCAGCCTTTCCACTTGCATGTGGTCTTATTTTCCACTTTCCGCCTCCATCACCCTGGCTTATATACTTGCTCTTTGTTAAATTTTTTTTTTTTTAAAAGACCCTTGCCCATATCACTGACACTGCGACCTAAGTAGATCTATTTTATCAAAGGGTAATACTAAGCCAAGAGACGTTCCACCTCCCTTGTGAAGGATAGTACGTCCTTAGCAGCGGAGTACCTCATCTCTGCTGATGAACATATTTCTTTATGCAAAATACGCCTCCTTAACCAATGTAATGCTGGGCATTGACAGAAAATATGCTCGGAGGATTCGTTATCTTCTAAACAGAAAATACATTCCGTTTCTGTGCACAAATTGATTTTGTTAAGGTGGTAACGCAGGCTGCAGTGATCTGTGAGAAAGCTCACCAGCTTCCTAATGCTTTCCTTATCTAGATTAAGGATTTCCTTGTAGGCAAAAGGCCTGATTAATTTCTTGGATTGTCTCAGCCCCGGAACATTTTCCCAGTGGGCCAGACGAAGTTTATGTTCACAAGTATTGATCAGCGCTGTGGCAGTAGCCCAGTTGACACCACAGTAAGGTTCAGGTCCTATGAACGCAGATTCTGAGCCAGCCCTAACTAGTTCATCTGCAATTTCGTTGTCTGCAATTCCTTGATGACCAGGGACCCAACCAAGTTTCACCCTGTTGTGTCTGGCAAGAGATTGTAGTGCATCGTAGTAGCATTTAACTGATAAAGAGTTCATTAAGTTGGACGACAGCGCTTTAAGCGCTGCCTGGCTATCTGAAAGGACCCGTGTTGGGTCCAAAGACACCAGCACCAACTCCAGTTTCCATCTTTGATCCGTCTGTGTACCAAATCAGACCTCTAGGGTCCAGTGTCGGAACACCATTAGACCAGTTTGCACGGTCCAATATCTCTACCTCAAATAACCTTCCGAAACAGTACTCCCTGACCATAATGTCGAGGATAGTATAGAACATGTCTTTTTTGGGAATTGAGTCAAGAATTTTCAGGTCCCACATGGTCGCCTGATTTATACTTGTATTCTAGTTGCAGTTTGATAGTGCATGTAGCGGGCGTCTTCCTAATGAAGATTTGTAAGGGAGAGAGCCCAACAACCGCTTCTAAAGCTGCCGTAGGGCAGGTGCACATGGCACCGGTAATGCCGGGACATGCAATTCTTTGAAGCTTCTGAAGCTTCGTTGCCGTTGTCCGTTCAAGAACTTTCGGCCACCTAACAATAGCCGCGTACGTGATAATGGGCCTTACCATCATTGTATACAACCAACGTATCATTTTTGGACTTAGACCCTAAGTTCTGCCGTATAGGCGTCTACTGGTCTACATGGTCCTAGTGGCGCGCTCAATGGCGGACTTGACATGAGAATTCCAGCTAAGCCGTTTATCAAGGATGACACCGAGATATTTAACCTCACTGGAATAGACTAAGGTGGAGCCTTTGATCGTAATAGGTCCCAGATTGACCAGTCTTCATTTTGAAAAAGGCACTAGAACGGTTTTGCAAGGGTTGATGGATAGTCCTTCTCTGCTGCACCACTTTAACACGTATAGTAAAGCTCATTGCATGACACTAGAAATGGTCGTGCTGTGTTTACCACTGATAAAAATCGCCAAGTCATCTGCATAACCAATGGCGATGTAGCCTAATCTCTGAAAATCGACTAGGAGTTTGTCGATGACTAGTGATCATAGAAGAGGGGATAGGACTCCTCCCTGGGTACATCCCTTAACTGCGGTCACAGACACTGACACTCCTCCAGAGAAGGAAGTAATAATTCGACTTTCCAGCATGGCCCGTATCCATTGGTTGGTCGAAACCTCGATACCTCTGCTACTAATTGCTCTTGCTGTTGAGTCGTAGCCAGTGTTATCGAATGCGCCGTCAATGTCAAGAAAGGCACACAGGGCTATTTCCTTGGAACGTATAGTTCCTTCTATCTTCTTCACAAGATAGTGAAGAGCGCCTTCTGTTGATTTTCCTTTTCTGTATGCAAATTGACTTAAGTGCAGAGGGGTAGACAAATCTAGCCGACCTCTAATATGAACATCAATGAGTCTCTCCATTGTTTTGAGGACAAAAGATGATAGACTTATAGGTCTATAAGATTTAGGCAGCTCACTAGGCCTATTGCCTGGTTTCGGGATAAAGATTTCATTTACCTGTCTCCAGGTTGTCGGGATGTAGCCCCAATTGTAGCTGGCTATAAATAAAGCAATCAAACCCGGCAGAATGAGATCAATTACCTTCTACAAAAGCGCCGGGAATATACCATCACCGCCGGGGGCCTTAAATGGTTTAAAGGACCCTACAGCCCAGTTGACCTTATCCGGACGGAAAATTTTACAGGATAAACTGTTTACTCTACTTGCAATGCAGACCCTATGGTCAGATGCGTTCGGGTACGTGTGAAGTACACGAGTGGACGAACCTAGAAAGTGAACCTGAAGTAAGGTTCTAATAGTATCCATACGGTCCGCCGTGTAGGTACCATCAGTCTTTTTTAGTAAACCTACACAATTTGCATGATCCTTCACAAGTGCCTTATGAATTCGTGCCGCTATTCAGCCATGTTTTCACAGCATTTCCTCCATGTAGCACGTTTAGATCGTCTCAGTTCTGAGTTGTATTCTGTAAGAGCGAACCTATATTCGTCCCAACTCTTCTTTCTTTCTTTCTCTTTGTTTTCTGACTTTCTTCCTTAGTTTGGCGAGCTGGGGAACCTGTTTTATGGACACAGCTGTCGTGATAGGAAGTAAGCAACACATCATTTAATTGGTATGCTGCTTCATCTGGGTCCATATGGACTCGATAGATGTAACTAAAAAAAAAAAAAATTTTGGCGCGACTGGTCCATGGGACCCAGGGCCTAGCTTCTCACAACCACTCGTGCTGTGTGTGTTATATTTTTTTAACACGAATGGAAGGGGCCTACTGTTTAATGCCAGATCCGAATTGCAGTTTGTTTTGTTTTAAGAAGCTTTTTCATGACAGTTTTACTCTCGGATGTTTGTCAGACGCTCGCGGGAGGTGGGACCGTGAAAGAATTTTTTTAGGTGTTGTTTGGGGATTGAACCTGGAACCCCCCGCTCCGTAGTCCAACGCACTAACCACTTGAGCCACGGCGCCCACGATGTAACTAGCATATCTAATTTTGAGAGGACAAGCCCGCGATACAGATTCCAGTCCGTGGACTTGGGATCATATGTAGAAGAAGCATGTGACAATTTGCCGGGAATGTCGAATGTGTTGGTGGTCAGACATCGAGGCCTTGTCAGACACATGCCAATTTTTAACAAAATTTGAGATAAATGGACTGGCGAGAGTGAGGTCAAGTGCCTCTTAGCAAATCGCATTTATGAAGGTTGGCTTAGAGCCTTCATTCAAAATATCTACATGACAGCACACAAGATATTCTAACAGACACTCACCCCTTCTATTGATGCCACTACTGCCCCAGACCTCATGATGCGCATTTGCATCGCAACCTATGATGTAGTGTAGGTTGCTGTCTTGGCAATGTTTTATCAGCTCCTGGACCTCTATGGGCGGGATGTTGTCGTCGTCGCCGAGGAAATATGCCGAGGCACACACGATGTTTTGTGTTCCCCTTTCGGTCGGAACCTCAACAAGTAGGGCTACCAGGTCTCTTGTCATAAATTCTGAAATAGGAAGAAAGTTAATATTTGTGCTGATTAAGCAGGCCGCCCTTGGCACTGACTCTCCACATTTAAAAATTAACTTACTTGCCTTGTTCTATAGACCTTTAATTTGTCCGCAAATAACCAAAGGTTCTTGGATAAGGCCAAGGGTTATATCTTTATCGGCGAACCGCTTGCTAAGGGTAGCGGACGCGCCCAGGTATTCGGAGTCCACATACTAACGACTAAGCACCCTCTTAGCTATGCATCCATCGGCGTACGCTGTTCCACCTTGGATTAGGGATTTGTTAATGGGGTTTTCTCCTCACGTTGCTCACTTTAGCCATCTCTCATGCTGTTACTGTAACCGGTCATTCGGGACGACTTGAGGGTCACACATATATTAACAAGTTTCCCGATTGGAGGGTGAACAGCTCGAACATGAGAGCCGTTGCCCGGCTGCCGCCTCGAGGAGGCGTGAGTCTTCTTGAAGCGTTTGCAAATAGGGATCGCCAAATGACTTTGCCCTATAGGTATGCACCTGGCCACCTGCTCCTTGTTACATACTATAGGTCAAATTTAATATACCCGTAGGATAGGGTATAGAAAGAATTGACATATGTAAGTTCGATATAGAATCGGTTTCTAAAAGTATGTACTATGTAAATACAAATAAAGTGCACGACTGGGTCGTACGTACATACTTGCACCTTAATGCTATGAGTTTACAATCTTATAAGCATTGGCATTCAAGTTTTCTTACACATGAGGCCTAATAAAGAGGGCGTGTATTTTTGAGTGCACTACCATAATAACTTTTAACGAATGGCATCTGCGAAAATTCATTGAAACTTTTTTTATTTTTTTTTTCAGGAAAAGCCCGAAAAAGTTGTTGGAGCTCCATATTATGTATGAGTGAATTAAAGGGAATTTTATCGCTTACAATTGTATCCGAGTAATTTTATTCAATTTCTAGTCAAAATCTGAAAATATTAGAAAGTATTAAAAGGCTGGTGTGGGCGTTTTAAAATTTGGTACGCCATATCTTTGCATATGCCCTATCCTCCGTTATTAATTTTAAGCCAAATCACTGGAGAAATAGCCAAGAAATAACTAATTTCTAAAACTACCGTTTTACGCATTTTTCGAGTAAAAAAGTGGTAGGCATGTCATTTAATAGCAAATTTTATTAAAATCGTTAGAGCCGTTTCCGAGAAAATCCAATTTTAGCGAAATCGGATTTAAGTAAAGTACGAATGATATTATGTTAACCTTATATTTTTACTTGCACCTATATATATCTACTTGTAGATCAAGTATTAGATTCGTGAAAAATTTCGAATATCTGAGGTGGGTATGACAAATGTAAAGATATGACGTACCAAATTTTGGAACTGCCACGCACCTTTTTCAAAATTTTTACTAGAAATCGAAAAAAATTGTTAAACCTATATTGAAAAAAATTCAAGTTTCAATGTTAACTGAATAGACGTGTTTTTACTCGCTCCTGATATTAAAGCCTTTTTACCCGGTTATCGAAGCTAAAAATATCTAACTTATCCGTAATTTTTTTAAGTTAATTGTTTCTTTTCAAATAAGTACTTTGAGCCGATTTTAAAGTGTTGTTAAACAAACAAAAAAAAAAAAAAACATTGTTCATTATGTCGACCACTCGCCAACAAGCCCTTAAAGAGAAAAATATAGTTTCATCTCCATCTAATTCACCCGTCATCAAGAGTCAAATAAATTCACTTCCTCCACTCGACAAAAAAGCTGATAAAAAACCATCTTTATCTGAGCAGCTACGAGATATGGAAGTTAATATGATGGCCAAAATTTCACTTCTAATCACCGAAACAAAAACTGAAATAAACAATAAAATAAGTGAAGTAATATCCGCTCTTAATAACAAGGTGCAAGAGTGCGAGAAAGAAATTGCAGTACTGCAAGAAGACAACAGGAAAGTAAGAGCGGAATTAGCTGACCTCCAACGTAAAACGCGTCTCTGTGATGTGATTGTTCATGGCATTCCACAAACAACAAAAGAAAATGCTGTTGATCTTGCGAAGAACATTGCCACTAAACTTCGACACCAATATTCTCCACACATTGATGCATTCCGCTTAGGAAATCAAACCACTGGCAGCAATCGGCCGTTACTAATCCGGCTTTCTTCCCACGCTGAGCAAAGAGCACTACTTTCTGCTTTCCGCACAAACAACGGCTTAACACTGTCGCAACTGGAGAAAGAGAACGTGCAGATCGACAACACCACCACCAACAGTAGCAGTTCCAATTCCACCAGTAACAACACTAACACCAACACCAACATCACCCGCATATACATGAACGAAAGTCTTACTCCAGAGAATAGCTCTCTATTAAGACATGCTCTTCGCCTACGTAAAGAGGGTTTATTTTTCTCTGTAAGAACTCGTAATGGTTTCGTGCATGTTAAAAAAAGTGCAGATGATAATGAATTAAAAATTTCATCAGCATCGACATTGGCTTAAAAATGTTCAACTATATCCGGCAACGTCTTCAACGCACCAATAATATAGAGCGAATTTAAATATGAACTTCACAAGTAAAAAAAAAAAAAAAATTGTTAATAGTAGATAAAATAATAGTAATACTTGTATTTGTTAAAATTTTGAATTATAATTTGAATTAGCCTTATGGTCTTTAATGTACACAATTGTTCCTACTCTCTCTCTATCTATTCCTTCCCTATCCCATTCATCTTAGATCTTTGTATTAATCTATCTTCGTCTTCCAGTTGCTCTTTTATTTATATGTAGTATTAGTATGTTTAGTAATTATATTGTGCTACTTTTATTTGTTTTTATGAATTCGAATAATGATGGCTCATAACAGAGGGTATATGTCTGATGGCAATGGTGAAGTTACCGTGCGTACGATGCTTAATATTCTCTCGAATTCGCGTGAGGGGTTCAAAATATGTTATATTAACGCTCGTAGCTTAAATATCTCTAAAGCCGATTACTTACGTCACATTTTTAATGGTTCAGGAGTTGATGTTATTTGTGTTACTGAGACCTGGCTAAGGCCTGATTTGGATGATCACCTGTACAACATTCCGGGGTACAAAATTGTTCGGAACGATAGGGTCACGAGTACAATAGGTGGTGGTGTAGGTCTTTACTGCAATAATTCCTTGAATTGTCATATAATTGGGAAATCTGACTGTAGCGCCACTGAGTATCTTTTGGTTGAAGTGAATGATGGTAGCACCAAGTGCATTATAGGCGTTGTTTATAGTCCCAATCGAAGTTGTTCTCCAGAACCTATGTTCTCCGCACTCCAAGAGTTCTCCCCATATTATGAACACATAATTATAGGTGGTGATTTCAATGCTGACCTATTCAAATGTGATAGTAGATCCAACCAACTCTTAGACTTAGTTGCCACTTCCGCGCTAGTTGTAGTTAACGCATATACCACCCGCTTTGCACCTAACTGCTCTCCGAGTCTTCTGGACGTTTTATTGGTATCTGATCGGTCGAATGTGTTACTGCAGGACCAGCTGTCGTTAGAGGGTGTCACAGACCATGACCTAATTTTCTGCACTTACAATATTGATTTTTCTCGTTCCTTTGCACCATCAACTTTCCAATTCAGAGACTTCGCATCAGTGGATAACTACGCCTTGCAAATGGAGGCGACTTTGCTTCCTTGGCAAAATTGTTATTTTATCTCAGATGTTTGTGATAAAGTGGACTTATTGCAATCTCTACTACTTGTTCTGTTCAATAACCATGTTCCCTTAAAAACAGTGGTGGTACGCAATAGAAAATGTCCATGGTTCACATCTGAGGTTCACGATGCCATAAAAGCTCACAGAAAACTTTATTCGAAGTGGAAGCGTAGCCCAACTAGTCTCAATTGGGAAATCTTCTGTCGAGCACGTAATCTATCAACTTCCTTAACCAAATTAAGCAAGAAAAGATATTTTTTATTTAAGCTGGGAGCAGACCAAAGTGCCAAAAAGCTTTGGTGCAACTAACGCTCAGTCGGTCTTCGTAAAAAAAATGTTGTCGACGTTATACCTGATCTCGATGATCTTAATAATGCTTTCATCCCCACCTCAGTTGATATTATACCTTCTCTATCCTATCATCTGCATACTTCTGAACCCCAACCAGTTTTTGAGTTCCAAGTTGTCTCTGAAATCGATATCATAAACATCATTAGGTCTCTCAAGTCTGATGCCATTGGTGTAGATGGAATTCCCATCCGGTTCATCAAAATGATCTTAACACACACCCTTAGAGTAATTACGCACGTAATTAATTTTTGTATAACTTCTTCATCTTTTCCGTCTTGTTGGAAGTTAGCTAAGGTCATTCCTGTTCCTAAAAAACCTCCACCTTCTCTGGCTGCCGACTTTAGGCTCATAAGTATTTTACCTTGCCTATCAAAAGTTTTGGAAAAAGTCCTCGCCAAGCAGATTTCGAGTCACCTCGATCAAAATAACCAGTCTGGTTTTCGAGCCAACCACAGTTGTTCTACGGCTATGCTTAAAATTCTCGATGACATAAGGATCAACTATGACTTAGACTTCATCACAGTACTCTGCCTCCTCGACTTTTCCAAAGCTTTTGATACTGTCAATCACTCAATCCTTTGTGAGAAATTGAAAAAGTTTTTTGGGTTTAATGAGAGCTCGGTACGTCTCATCAGCAATTACTTAAGTAATCGCAGTCAAAGGGTTGTGGTTGGTGATAAATATTCCGATGTGAGGAATGTCCCTGCGGGAGTGCCTCAAGGCTCAATATTGGGTCCTATTTTATTTTGTATCTTTATTAATGATCTCCCTAAAGCGTGTTGAAATGCTTGCCTCCATTTCTATGCGGATGATGCACAAATATATTTATCTAGGCCAATTGGCCTTGTTGAGGATCTTGTTTACACGTTGAACGAGGATTTATACGCAATCTATCAATGGTCGGTACGTAATGGCCTGACGCTAAATCCAGCAAAATCTCAACTGATCCTAATTTCAAAAAAACTTTACAATACCGAATTAATGCCGCCAATTTACCTGAATGATACACATTTGCAGTTCGTGGAGACTGTAACCAATTTGGGTTTTAAGATAAACCGCTCTCTCCCCAGTAAGCCACATTAACTACACTGTGAGACGTATTTACGGTGGTCTACGTAAACTCTGGTTACTTTCGAGTTTTACTCCTGTAAATACGAGGCTGAGACTTGTTAAAACCTTACTCGTTCCCTACATCGATTATGCGTCAGCTGTGTACTGCAAACTTGACTCCCTATCTCAGCATAAATAACTGTTGCATTCAACGATATGGTTAGGTATGTGTATGGGCTTCGTCGATACGACCACGTATCCAATTACCACAAAAATATCCTTGGTTGTACGCTTCAGCAATTCTTAAATGTTAGGTGTTGTGTCTTTTTGCACAAAATTATACAGAACAGATCACCACCATACCTGTTCGAAAAGCTTAGATTTGCTCGGGCGACTAGAACATTTACACTAATAACTCCCTCATCGAACTATCTGAACTCCGCACGTCATTTTTTCGTTTTTGCCACCAGACTCTGGAACTCTCTACCTACATCAATAAAACAAATAATTGGAGCCACTCAATTTAAAAATGCCACTTTAGAATACTTCTCATAAAAATGCAACTATCACTTAATTACTTTTTCTTCCTCCTGCTGTTCTCTTTTTCACACATTTACCTCCCCTCCTATCCCCTCCCTGAATATTGTATTTATTAAATATTTAAGTTAATAGTTTATCGTAGGTACCTAATTAAATTTCTGTAAATTATCCATACTTTTTAAGTACTATAAAAGACTAAGTCTTATTTGTACACCAGCATAAATAAATAAATTGAAATTGAATTGAAATTGAAATTGAATTGAATTGAACCTAATTAATAGGCCTTGAAGTTCTCTATAATTCACTTGAACAGCATATATGGCCATGCCATGAGGGAATGTTTACAATAAACGAATTTGTGAAATCTTCCAGATAGTATCAGAGATATGTAGAATAAGTTCAATGTTATCAATTCCATCAAAAATTCAGAATGCCGCGCCCACGTTATTAGGCCCATGTGTAAGAAGAACAAAGCTTGAATTTCAGTGCCTTGAATATTGTAAACTAATAGCATTAATATGCAACTACGTACGACCCACGTCGTACACTTTATTTCATATTATAATTAGCTCATCCTCCCGGCTTCGCTCGTGTGTTTTGTGTTTTGGCATGAATCTCTATATATTATGGACAAAATCAAATGTTGACATAAACATACAGAAAAGCTACAATCCCTTTGGAACCGATGGTATGATACCCTATCCTCCTCTCTATAAAGTGGGCGTATCCACATTGCATATTGTACTCAAATATAGCTATAATGTCGAACGTTTGAGGATGTTACATGTAAAATTTTATCAAAATAGGTTTTTTGATGATAACGCCCCTAAAAAGTGGGCGTGGCCAAAACTGTTCTATGGGCGAATTGTAGGGAATCTAAATACCCAAATATTTGGTCTTAACAAAATTTTTCGGTTTCATATAATTTAGTGAAGTTATAAAAAAGTAGGCGTGGCAGTGGGCGGATGTAAAAAAATTTTACACTTGTACTGTATCTTTTTCTTGGAAGCCCAGATATGAAATTTCAGCGTCCTAGTTAAAAATTTAAGGCCCAAAAATCAGTTTTGTGATGAAAACGCCCCCAAAAAGTGGGCGTGGCCAAAACTTTTGTATGGGTGGATTGTAGGGAATCTGAATGCCTAAATATTTGGTCTTAACAAAATTTTTCGGTTTCATATAATTTAGTGAAGTTATGAAAAAGTGGGCGTGGCAGTAGGCGGATTTCAAAAATTTTTACACTTGTACTGTATCTTTTTCTCAGAAGCCCAGATATGAAATCTCATCGTTCTAGCTCAAAATTTAAGGCCCAAAAAGCGGTGACATACGGACGGACGAACGGAAGGACGGTCATCGCTCAATCGATTTCGCTATTGATGCTGATCACGAATATATATACTTTATAGGGTCTATCTCGATTATTTCTCTATGTTACAAACTATGTGTCAAACTTAATATACCCTTAGGATAGGGTATAAAAAGTCATAACTCACGAACGATAAACCAGCTACACGACAAACAAACCCTAAAAATTTGATCGAATTCGGTTTGACTGTTCATGAGTTATAAAGTCACAACGCACTTGCAGCAATTTTTATACCCTATCCTAAGGGTATATTAAGTTTGACACATAGTTTGTAACATAGAGAAATAATCGAGATAGACCCTATAAAGTATATATATTCGTGATCAGCATCAATAGCGAAATCGATTGAGCGATGACCGTCCGTCCGTCCGTCCGTATGTCACCGCTTTTTGGGCCTTAAATTTTGAGCTAGGACGATGAAATTTCATATCTGGGCTTCTGAGAAAAAGATACAGTACAAGTGTAAAAATTTTTTAAATCCGCCTACTGCCTCGCCCACTTTTTCATAACTTCACTAAATTATATGAAACCGAAAAATTTTGTTAAGACCAAATATTTAGGCATTCAGATTCCCTACAATCCACCCATACAAAAGTTTTGGCCACGCCCACTTTTTGGGGGCGTTTTCATCACAAAACCGAGTTTTGGGCCTTAAATTTTTAACTAGGACGCTGAAATTTCATATCTGGGCTTCCAAGAAAAAGATGCAGTACAAGTGTAAAATTTTTTACATCCGCCCACTGCCACGCCTACTTTTTTATAACTTCACTAAATTATATGAAACCGAAAAATTTTGTTAAGACCAAATATTTGGGTATTTAGATTCCCTACAATTCACCCATAGAACAGTTTTGGCCACGCCCACTTTTTAGGGGCGTTATCATCAAAAAACCTATTTTGATAAAATTTTACATGTAACATCCTCAAACGTTCGACATTATAGCTATATTTGAGTACAATATGCAATGTGGATACGCCCACTTTATAGAGAGGAGGATAGGGTATGATACCATCCGTTCCAAACGGATTGTAGCTTTTCTGTATGTTTTATATATTTAGAGATTGCTTAGTATGTGTTCTTATCAAAGAAAACAAAATCTTTTGTAACTTTTTGCGATATTAGAAATTATTCAGTGATCTATAGTTTACACATACATACGTATGTACAAATACATATATGTAAGTGTATCTTAAATACTATAAAATCCAAAATGCTAAGGCTGCAAAAGTCCTTGTAATCACAGTTTCTGAAAAACCCCTAGACGTAGTAACTTGAAATTTTGCACAGCAATTCCTTATAACCTCTATATCTTCGATAAAAAGGGATTTTTCGAGGTCTAAGTGGGAGAAAGGGGGTTAATATCGAATTTTTCGTAATTAAAAAATGTTTACACAGCCCTAACTAAATAATGGCTTATCTAATTTAAAAACAAAAAAGTTTTTTTTTAGTAATTTCGTTCCCGATTCATTTAAGCTATAAATCATCCTTCTACTCTGCTTGCTTGCTCATAACAATTAATCAAATCAGCCCAATAATTTGCTATCACTGGCGACCACAGCCAGCAGACGTGCACCAGTTGCTATCATAGCCCTATGGTTTTTTTTTTTTTATGGTTGCGCCAAAGGATGTGTAATCTTCATAGATACCAGTAGCCCGTGCTACTAGCATGCACGATTCGCAAACCTGAATGATCGATGTCAGGAATACGCCTACGTACTAACCCACACCCTGCACACGTCGAACCACTCTCCCCGCGGGACTGCCGTTAGGTATTACTTTGCGTGGCTGGTTAGCCTTTAAGGCAATGTTCTTCTCTACACGTTATTATTCACGTTACGCTCTAGGCGCCTTAGATCGCTGAGTATGCGTACCGCCATGTTACTTACGATGGTCCAGTTTTCATCATTCTGAAGCATGTAGTCTACACCATTCTCGGGACTTGGCCAGTCCCCAAATTGGTCCCGAAGAGCGCTCCTCTCGGTTTCATATCACGGACAATGAAAAAACATATGCTCAGCGTTTTCCGACGCATTCCCACAATGTGGACAATTTGGGATATTTTCATGTCTGCGTTTGAATAGATATTCTCTGAAACAGCCATGTCCTGTCAGAAACTGTGTGAGATAAAAATTTGTTTCGCCATGGACCCGATTCATCCATACATCAATCAATCACTGTCCATCTTCCTTTTACGGATTCGTTCCACTGCTGTTGCCAGGTTGCGATACAGCGATTCCTTTCGTATTTTCGTTTTTCGTCGTCTACCGAACCATTCCGAACTCGCTCGTTTTTAAGTCTTTCCATTTCTTCAGCGAGTAGGTCGATGGGTAGCATTGAAGACACGACGAGTATAGCATCGTTTGAAACAGTTCGAAACGCACTGGCGACCGTAAGCGCGCTGAGACGGTGGACCGATTTAACTCCACGCACATAGGATTTAACTTTCGCGGCACTTGACCATATTTCAGCTGCCTACATATTTATAGAACTGACAGCTTTTGCTTTTATTCTGTTTGGGGCCCCCGATATTACTCATCAGCCTTGAAAGTGCATTCATCACTTTCGACGATTTTTTGCTTGCATACTCTAGATGGTCCTTAAAACTTAAACGAGCGTCAATAATCACTCCGAGGTACTTAATAAACGGTTGAGAAACCACTTCGTGCCATCCATCTGGTATGTCGATGCGGTATAGACAGCTCATAATTCGTTCCCAGTTCGCCGAGTTAAACGCGTTTTTCACATCAAGTGTTAAAATGGCGCAGTATTTTTTGGTACCCCCTTTCCAGTGTTTGCCTTCTATAGCGGTTCGGGCTCTCGTTATTACCGCGTTTATTGCGTCTATCGTGGAGCGTGACTTACGAAAACCATATTGATGATCTGAGAGGCCACCTGCTGTTTCCACTGCTGGCAAAAGTCTATTATAGGTTATCCTCTCAAATATTTTGCCTATCGTGTCGAGCAAACAAAGAGGACGATAGGATGAAGGTTCGTTTGAGGCTCCCCTTTCCTTTCGGCAGTAGAACTAGTCTTTGGCGCTTCCACGGCTCAGGGAAAATACCCTCGCGAAGACACGTGTTAAACATTTCAGCAAATAAGTCGGGTCGGGTGTTAATGGCAACTTTAAGGGCTCTATTTGGGATACCGTCCAGTCCCAATGCCTTTTTATCCCGTACCTTCTTACATACTTCGAATAGTTGTACGCGCGTAATCACAGGTATCGACGCACTTTTGAGAACGCTTAGATTAGCCAATTCCCTATTTTCTTGGCGAGGAAATAGGGTCTCAACTATCTGCCGTAACAATACTGGACACGTGGGCGATTGCATATTTACGTGGGCCTTTTAGCCTCATTGATACATTTTTGTAGGCTTTTCCCCAGACGTCGTTATTAAGTTGTTCACAAGTTCCTTAAAGCAAAGACGTTTGCTACACTTACACTTGCTTCTTTTAACCGGGTTCTCACTACTCGATACGCGCTTCGGTTGGGTTGCCATTGCTGTTCATCGGAGTTCCGAGTCCGGGATCGCTGGTAAATTCTCCGAGCGCGGTGACAGAGCGATCTGAGTTCCGCGATTTCTGAGGTCCACCAATATACTGGAGGCCGATGTTTTCCTGTTCCCAGCCTGGACATTGATGCATTACACGCGTCGACTAGTAACCGTGATATCTGGGTTACGAATTCTTCTGCAGTTCTGGCTTCAATTATCGCCTCACTAACTACGAAACTTAGAATGTCTTCATCTAATGTTCTTAAGTTCCACTTAGTCCGCTTTTGTATTGTCCGGTTAATTCGGATTGCTGGCTCGATGCCGGTGGTGAAAAGTATAGCATTGTGATCGCTATGCGTATAGTGATCACTCACGCGCCAGTGAGCATCGCGTATCAAGCCGGCGCTTGCAAAAGTTATGTCGACAATTGATCCCGATTTAGCTGTGCTAAATGTGTTTCTAGTTCCAGTGTTAGCTAAAACGATATCCAAACAGGAAAAAGCTTCCAGTAGAACAGTCCCTCTACGATTCGTATATGAACTGCCCCATTCTGTGGCCCATGCGTTGGAATCGCCCGCTATTATAACAGGAGTCCTGCCTACAATGTCGGCAACTAGTCTATCCAATATCCATTCGAATCTTTCGATAGTAGCGCTAGGTGGTACATATCAGCTATATATATAAATACCATTTATCTTAGCTCTCACAAAGAAATCCTGAGGTACCTCCGAATATTCTTGAATTGTCGTTGCGTCGGTAACCCACTTGCTTCAAGTTAGATTCCTATATTGCTCACAGAGTATCGCTACATCTATTTTTAGTTCTCGAACAGATTGTTGCAAAAGGTCATGAGCCGCTTTACAATGGTTGAGATTTAGTTCTAAGATATTCATGTTTTCTTCAAAATAGCTTCTAGTGCGTTTTTATATTCTTGACATCTCCTGCTACCAGTTATATGTCCGGATTCCACGCTCTTGGCTTTGCAGAACATGCAATTCGGCTTGTCTTTGCAGTCCTTCAGTTTGTGACCATTTTCTCCGCACTTAATGCACAGAGCTGATCGGTCGTTAGGGCTTACACATGCTTTCGCGAAGTGTCCAAACTCGAGGCATCTGAAGCAGCGCTTCGGTACAATTTTTTCTCGTATTCGACAACAAACCCAGCCGATCCTCACTTTACCGATTTTCATCAACTTGCTCGCGACTTCCGCTGGTAGGCTTATGTTGGCTGTTTGCGTTCCACCATATGCTTTTCTTACGTTTTTAATCATAGCAGCTTGGAATTCAAAGTTTACTTGATGTGTTAGGGCAGCACAGATCTCTTCCTTTGACGTCGCTTCGTCGATATCTTTGCATTCCAGTAAAACCTCTTGTGTTAAGTGTCGTACGTTGCCATTTTCACCCAGAGCTTCCTTGATTTTTTCTTTATATGCCGCAGTTGAAGGATTCGCAGATTTGCTTAGCGAAAGTAAAAGATCTCCACTTGCAGTTTTCCGGATCTTGCTTACATTCGCCCCGACTTCTTTAAGTAAAGGGTCAGCTTTCAATTTCCGAAGCATATCAGCATACGACAGATCGCCGGTTTTCTTAATGACTATCGCATCCGGACGTGTTGGTTTTTTAATATTCGTGGCCGCATTTTCTTGCCAACCTTGAACCATTCTTCCGACGACTTATCTTCTGGATTGGGCTTAGAGTTCCCCTTACTCGGCTTGCTCTTTTGTTTTCGCTGATCTAAGACTAAAGCTTTCTTAGACGGCTCTAAACAGCTGTTACCCGTTGACTTCTTTTTTGGCGAGTTTGTCCTCGTGTTTTTCCGAGCATGGGCCTTTGTTGGTTGCTCCTCGCACCGGTTACCTGATCCATCATCCTCCCTATTTCTTTTTAAGGGTCGTTCGGGCGTTGTACTCTTATCGGAATGTGCTCAAGAACTGTATTCGCGTCGCTGGACTCTTTCCTTGTAACATTGCTAGCTACAGCGGCCAAGTTTACCACTGCTGTAGTAGGTGCACTAGCACTGTTATTTTCATTTCTATTGCAGTCGTTGTATCTCGACGACTTTGAGCCTGCTTTCGCACTCTCCGCCGCCGGTACTGGGGATCCGACTCCCTGCACCGTAACTTCACTCCTTCTTGTTTCTTCCATATTAGATTTTTTTAGAGTATCCACCTCCTGCCAGTTTTTTGGTCCGCGGGTGGTATTTGCTATTTCCACCAACCCTACGAATGTGCAAGCCATATGGCACACACACTCACGGGGCCCCCTATCCGCCACGTGGGATGTGCCCGATGGGAGAACTGACTAAACTCCACACGACTGACTGTTATTAATAGAAGAAGAAAAATTATGATAAGTATATGAAACCGGCGATCCTACCGGAGAAGGAGGATCTCTACATGCCTTTCGCTACGTGGAAACTCTTATCTAAGCAATATTTTATTAACGTTACTTTCAAGCGCTCTATTAGTCTAATAAGACTAAAGAGATCCCTCATCAGCACAATAGTAGGTGTCATTACGGAACACTGTGCCATAGGGAGACATGCCTTCAGGCTAGGTCTCCCGGCAAACGACCTCTGTAGAAGCTGCATGGACGAGGAAGAGGAAGAGACTATTCTTCACCTCCTATGCACTTGCTAAGCTCTCCTTCAACTCGAAGGAAACTGTATCTAGGAGAGTACTTCTTCGATAACCTTGGCGAATTAGCTAACATAAGTATTAACTGCCTCCAGCGCTTTATAATAGGCTCATGTTGGTTCAACGGGTAGTTGAAGACACTAGATACTGTGGTATCACAATGGGTCTATTCTGGCCTAAGTGTGCCTGCACACATCCGATCAACGTCGAGTGCCATTACCTCCATCTCCTGTTTCACGAAGTTCGAGGGTCTACATCCTTTTCAAACTTAAAGACGGTAGCTGCCTTCATTCATCCTACATTCCACTAAGTTTGCAGGGACTATTGAAAGAGGGAAGATATTGGAACCAGATAATGGAAGCTTCTGTCTCTGATTTCTGTTATTGAGATCTGTTCGCTATAATGCTGGTTTTTGCGAAGGTCTGAGTAAAGATATAAAATAGCAGTTAATTGTTGGGGACTGTATGATGAACATAGTATGGATGTCTACAACAAATACTTGATACTGCTCGAGAATTTAGTGGTTGCGGTGGGATATCAACCCTTTAATCACTATGAATTAACACAGCCCTTAGTGAAACTCCTGTCAACCTTGATTACTTAAGAGAAATGTCATATGACATAGATGATCCATAAAACTACCCATTTCTCAACTGCAAGAGGAAATTTTATAATGAAATCATTCAAAGTTTCAAAACAACAGATGATAACATTTTGTTCTTGGACGCTGCAGGCGGGACGGAAAACATTTTTCTCAATAACCTGTTACTTGATAAAGTAAGAGCATTGATGTCGCTTCGTCTGCAATAGCTGCAACGCTTTTGGAGTGGGATTCCACATTCAGTATTCAAGCTACACCTCAATTGAAACACATTTGCAAGACCTTTTCGCAACATATATAAGTAAAGTCCTATGTACTGTCATAGTCTGGGATGAGTGCACTATGTCACATAAAAGAGTTTTGTTCTGACGAAATACGGGCCTGCCTAAATTCATCCTACTTGTGACCAAAAACGAAGCAGCTGTGTTTTAAACATATAGAAAAGATACAATCCCTGTGGAACGGACTACTAAAGTGGGCGCGGCATACTGCAATTTTGTATTGAATTCCTACGATAACTTTGAAGAGAAATATTTTACAGTTCTACTGGTTCTCCTTTTTAAAGTCTAGATATGAAATCTCATCCTCCCAGTTCCAAATTTAAAGTATAATATATAGTTTATAGGGTTTATCTTTATTATGTTACGAACTATGCATCAAACTTAATATACCCTACAGGGTATGAAAAGAGTTTGAGGGTACATTTAGGACTTGGTTGGGACGTGGATGGTAAAGAGTCTACGCAGCTTGAAAACTGAAATAGACGACGGAAATATAGAAGAAGAAAAGGGAAAAATACAAATTCTTAATACTTTGAGTCAAATCGTGAGGGACATAAAGACGTTCCGGATTTAAAGAACATACCCAACAAACCAATTCCAAGGTTAAGCGAACGGACTATACTAACAAAAAAAAATTATGCAATCGAAATTAGTGCTTAGCTTTTGCTTAAATTAAATACATTTAATATGACCTGCAATTCTATTGGCAGAGTAGATAGTAGATATCGAAGAAGTAATGGATTAAATAAAATAAATAAACATTTGGCGCGACAGGTCCATGGGACCCAGGGCCTAGCTTCTCACAACCATTCGTGTTGTACGCGTTATATTCTTCACCCAAATGGAAGGACAATTTTTTATTTGAGAAGTTTTTTCGTGACAGTTATACTCTCAGATGTTTGTCAGATATTCGCGAGAGGTGGGGCCGTAAAAGAAATTTGTAGTTTTAGTCTAGGGATGGAACCATGAACCTTTGCCCCGTAGTCCAACGCACTAACCAATTGAGCCACGGCGGCGGTGCGTTACCTGTTGGAATACTTGCATGCTCTCAACCCCCCAGTTATTCCTTCACACAAATTAATATTGAAGGTAGGCACTCTTATTATGCTCTTAAGGAATTTAAACCCAAATGTGCAACGGAACCCGAATGCAGGTGAAAGCTTTCCATAAAATGTGATAGAGACGACAATCTTTACCAGCTGCGGCCAAGGAATAATTGTGTTTCCACCTAGCATCCCTTTTATTCCATATTACTTCAATTTTCATCGTAGGTCTGTTTCGCGATGACAATATATAAAGCTTAGCTTAACTCATATACATAGTTTAACTCACAGTATACCCAATGTTCAGTCTATTGGAACAACAGCAAACATATTATATAAAGAGGTGGTGACAAAATAAGCTAAGCCGCAGGTCTAAAAGTTTCGTAACACTATACGTAAATTATCGACCTCGAATTAAATAATATATACATATGCATACATATGTACGTACGTGGTTACACGGTTTATAACAGAAATCATTGAACTAAGAGATATTAAACCTTCCCGGCACTTTCCAGGTGCCTACAAGCTATTTCACGCATATTGTTACATTTTCACGCACATTTGTTAGAAATCCGTCTATTCACCCCTGAATCCGTCTATTTACCAAAAAAATCCGTCTATTCACCCCTAAACACAACAACAAAGGGTCAATTTCACAAGAACAACGCGTGAATTTGACGGGGGATGACAACCAATTTATGAATTCATGGAAGGAGCGGGAAAGTGTTTTGGGGCTGTTCGCTAGATTTAAAAAAATATTTAAATTTGAATTCTCAGTTAAAAGACTAAAATAATTTGAATTTCATCGGTTGACCGAAAATGTAGAACCAAAAACTATGTTTTAAGATTCTTCATGGATTAAATCTTGTAAAAAATCGTGAAAAGAAAAATGTCATTTAGCAAATTTTGAATCTATTGGAACAATTGTTAAGACATTATAAAGAGTAGAAATTGATTTCAATTTATATAAATATGTAATACTGAAAGTATTTTAAATTATCGCAAACAACTCTTGTCAAAAGTTTTGGATAAATTGTGATAGTATCATTTTTAAAATTGTAACGATTGGATTAAATATTTTCATGTAGTTATTTGCAATATTTTTTTCCAAAAGTATTTAATGGCAGATAAAAGGTATCAGGTAAAGTAGAAAAACAGTAGTACGACTTAGTTTTAGTGTAAATTCTGTTTATATCAAGTTCATGTTTCGGATTCTACAGCGTTTATATCGGAACATTTTTATTTCCAGCTTCGCTAATATTTTATTAAAGTTCGGTTGATTTTACAAATTATTTATTTTCTAGGTTGCCGATAAAATATGTTAACTCATCATTAGAATTAATTTAAGCATTATTTTTTGGAAATTGTATTCAATCCTCAAGAAATCATGTCAATTGCATAAGTAAAATTTGTTTTTTGTCTGAGAAAATTGAATTAATAATATTATTAAGGACAAGAAAAAGGAAGGTGAGCGAGTTACCGATGGGTCTTCAACCAATAAATTACAGTGCAGCCTCGCTGCATTTCGGCTGTGTCCGGACTAGCATGGCTGTACTGTGTTAGACAATTAGAAACTTATTTTCTATTTGTAACTACTTAATTTTCCTTTATATAATGTATTTGCTAATATCAAAAGCGTAATTATATTATTGTTTGCAGACTTTATTTAACTTTTTAGAGAACATTTGTCAGCACATGTGCATATAAATGTCCTGGGGTTAAAATGGTTTAAATAAAATCATAAGCAAGTCTTCTTATGAGTTACTTATAAAAAAATTAAATTAAAAATTAAATTAATCAATACCTATGTACATGTGCATTCATATGTACACATATTGAACATAAACTAGCCTTCTGCATAACGTGTGCCTTGAAGTGAACACTGGATCAGAACCAGCCCAAAAAAATTTGTAAACGTAAACCTTAAGAAAAACATTACTATCACTTATATCAACGAGCTAAATTCGAGCGTTTTGCAAATATCCCACTTTTGTCAAATACTAATGTTTGTTTATTAAAATCATCTACCTTTTCCCTTTAGCGGAGCTACCAACATTTCATATACATACGTACATACATATGTTTTGCTAACACCCCTGCTGATCAGCCAGCACCACTGCTTGTGCTTGTTCCGAGCGATGAGCACAAGTTCATACTTTTTTTTACAAAACATAAAAAAACATTTCAAAATAACTACTATGCAAGAGCCACACACAATTTAACAATTAAGAATGTAACGCATGAAAAATTAGCTTTTGCTTGTATTTTGAGCTGTTTTATTTAACTTTTATTTTTATGAAAGAACTAACTCGAGATAAAACTTATACATATTTTCATTTATTAAACGAGAATGAAATGACCGACATTTAACGATTCTGTTAATACACATTTATCTATTTCATAATACAGATATATTTCCATTAAATCAAAATTCGCTGAAAAATAAAATCAGTTTGACTAAAAAATAATTTCTTATTTAAGAAAAACAGTCGTTTTGATGTTATTCAATTCGAAAAACAATCAATAATTATTTTAAATTGAATTTTTGAATTTAATTTTCTCGTTTCGCATTGATTTTCCAGTATTCTTTCCAATGCACAATATTTCTAGTAAATTTTAGTTGAATGCTTCCGTTTTAAGCGAAAACATCCGCTGGCGTACTTACTCCACCACTAGGGATTGTCGTTGCCAATGACAATAAGACTTTTTGGCAGAAAGTCATTAAAATTGGCTGATACATTCAGCCAAAACCATTTTTCAGTGCTGACATCTATTGATTCTAGTTTAGACAAGCCCCAAAGGTTTTTGACAATGCTCACACGTATTCACAGACGAGGAACGAATTACAACAAAAGCAATGTAAACAAATGGGTTTTGAAAGGAAGGAGGGGTAAGGGTTTAATATCTCTTTACTCAATGATTTCTGGTTTATAAAAATGACATATTTAAATATGAGACTTTGTAAATTTGCTTTGATATCGATTTTTAATTTATTAATTTGGCTTGCTTAGAAAATATATTGCAGAGATCCGATAATAAAAATTAGCGCTACCTACGTTCATATCAACATACTTATTGATACCGTGCATTTTAAAAACACACGAGCGAAGCCGGTTGGGTCGGCTCTAAACTGTTTGTTAAATAAGAAACTAATTAATAAACGAAGATGAAAAGTCAACCAAAGACAAAGTGAATTTATTAAGATAAAGCACATATGTACGTGCGCAGTTAACAAGTATCAAAAATCAAGAGAAATAAAGAAAAGGAAATGGATAACAAAAATTGCTTAATAATTATAGTGTCACACCAAGTGCGACCATCTTCGGACTTTAATGGTCTGGTTGCACTTCAAGAATTTTTCCAAGAGCCCACTGTGAGGTTGGAGCTCGTTCATCTAGCAGAAGAACCATATCACTCACTCGTAGGTTCCGCCGCACTTGCTGCCACTTGGATCTTACCTGCATCATGTCTCCGACCAGTTCCAGGTGTATAGCTCTTGTGCTGAAACACACAAATAAAGGTATGTATGTAACCTTTGTATGTGCGTTGGAAACGGCATTTGGAGGAACGGATTGAATAGAGACCTCCGTAGTCCAGAGCACAATGTAAAAATGCTGGTGATGGCGAACACCGGGGGGATGGCTGGGTGCCATGAATTGACTAGGGACGCTTTGCCTCTGTCGAAAGCACCTAACGCAACGATGAATATATTTACCAATAGAGCGGGCGTCAACTATCCAATACCTTCGTCGGATAAAATGCAGTGTAATTTTAGTACCGCCATGCAAGGTGAATTCACGAGCATGAGCTTGAGCAAGATGATTAGAAATTTTTCAGATTCCGGGACCGATGCATTTTTTTATCTCCCGTCAAGCCTTAGAATGCCTTCGGTGTCTAAAGAGGGATTCAATTTACGAATCTTACTCCTCATCGGAATGGGCTTGCGCTGAGAAAGGCAGGAAATTTCATTAATAAAACATACAGAAAATCTACAATCCGTGTGGAACGGATCGTATGATACCCTATTCTCCTTTCTATGTAGCCCCTATAAATTGGGCGTGGTCATATTGCATTTTGTACTGAAATACGACGATAACGTCGAAAATTTGATGATTTTACATATAAAAATTCATCAGTTTTTTGATGAAAACGCCCTAAGAGTGGGCATGGCCAAAACTGTTGTATGATTGAAAAGTAGGGAATCTGAATGCCTAAATATTTAGTCTTAACAAAATTTTTCGGTTTCATATAATTTAGTGAAGTTTTCAAAAAGTGGGCGGATTTGAAAAAGTTTTATACTTGTACTGCTTCTCCTTCTCAAAAGCCCAGATATGTAGTTTCATCCTCCTAGCTCAAAATTTAAGGCCCAAAAAGTGGTGACATACGGACAGACGGACGGTCGGACGGACATGGCTAAATCGTCTTCGCTATTGATACTGATCACGAATATACATATATACTTTATAGGGTCAATCTCGATTATTTCTCTATGTTACGAACTATGTCAAACTTAATATACCCTTAGGATAGGGTATAAATATATATGTTGGACATACCTTACCCAGAATTGTAAGGCGCCTCTTCGTTCTTTTCTGTGCACCAGTTTGAGTTTTCGTGGGGATCTCCCTTAGTGGCAGCTGCAAACTGCCGACACCAGGCGGTAACAGCAATAAGCTTGTCCAGACGAGAATATTTATTCAGCATTTTGTGCTCTTCTTGTTGTACCTTTCCTTCAGGTTTGGAAGTAGCACAGAGGGAGGTGACTACGGGAACTTCTTCGCTAAAAGTTCTTCTGAATAGGCAACTTGTCTTTACTTTCAACCAGCCAACTGGGTCCTATCCAGCACAAGTCACACGTTTCAAGTTGTGAAGGGTATAAGCCGCGGGTGGCAACATCCGCTGGGTTGCTCGCCTATGGTACATACCTCCAGCAGTCAATTGCAGTGAGCTCTTGTATTTTCGTTATGCAATTGGCGACGTACTGTTTGTGTTTCCCAGGATCAGATTTGATCCAACTCAGCGTCGTCCTAGAGTCTGAGCAGAAAGTTCGAAGTGACTTAATATTTAGCGCCTCTGTCACCTTCGCACACTTTAGCTGCACGCAATGCAGTGTTGAGCTCCAAGAAGGGAATCGTTATTTTTTTTAGCGGGGCGACTTTTGACTTGGCTAATAGAATCGATACTCTGGTTCTAGCGTCACGGGATTCCACTCTCAGGTAGGCCACGGCAGCATAGGCGGCTGACGAAGCGTCGGTGAACACGTGTAGTTGTAAGTCGTAATCATCTGGGGATATGAAGACCGATCTTCGAATTTTGATGTTTTCAATCTACGGCAGCGTTGCTCTAAACTTAAGCCATTCCCGTTGAAGTGGTTCAGGTATGGCTTCATCCCATTTGCAACCTGAGCGCCAGAGCTGTTGACATACGATTTTGCCAGTAACTATAACCGGCGCCAACAGACATGAGAGGTCGTAAATATTGGCTATTTCGGACAGCTGCTGACGTTTTGTAACTGGTCCTGTGGCTGGGGTGATATAGACACAGTAGTCAATATGATCGGTCTGACAGCACCAATTGATTCCCAGAGCCTTAGTGGTCCGACTTGCATCCTGGTCGCAAGTTGTGTGGGAGGTTTTGAAGAAACTTTGACCAATTAGAGTTCCAATTTCGTAGTGGAAAGCCACCTCGCTGAAGCAGCTGCTGAAGCTACTCCCGAAGGACTAGAGCTTCATCCACTACATCCGTCCAATGACGACAATCATCCATGTAGAATGACTCCTTCAATATCCGCGCTGCTTCTGGAAACTCTGCTTCTTCGTCCTTGGCCAATGTGTGCAGTGTTTTATTGCGAGATATGGAGGACAGTTCAGTCCGTATGTCACACTTAGCAAGTGGTAGATAGCCGGCATTCCATCGCTACTCTTCCAAAAGAAAGAGTTTAAAAACATCAGATTTTGTGTCGCCTAGATGTTCAGGCTTAAAGTAGTCTTGAATGGGTAGCCGAACAGTTTGTTTATAAAACTTCTCGCAGTGCAATTCATCTTTAGACATGTGGGGTGAGATCTGAACATCTTTTTGTTCATGGAACTGCAACAAGTCTTGTACTAATTCATCGAGATCAGATACGCCAAGCGCATATGCGGCGATGGTCAACTCTAGAGGAATTGCTGGTGGCAAGCGCCCATAAACCACCCACCCTGGGTGCGTATTTTGTGCTACAGGAGCACTGGGATTGAGTTGTATGATCTCCTCTCGCAGTATAGAACCATAGAGATCAGCGCCCAAGACAAGATCGATTGCTCCAAGATTAGTAAAGTTGGGGTCCGCCAGTTGCAGATGCAAGTACGAACGAAATTGTGGTAACTCCAGCTGCCTCGACGGCAGTAATTGTCACAGTCGTGGAAGCACCAGCGCGGCGCAATCGATATGGATCTCTGGATGCTTAAGAGAGCTTCTAATAAGTTGGACCAGACTCGTCGACCGGCCGACCAAAGCATCTCCAACGCCAGTCACAGGGACCAAAATTCTAGTTCGCCGAAGATGCAGCTGCTGTACCAACGATATTTGTGAGCCGCTGTCTAAAAGCGCTCAGAGTTGAAGGAAATGTCCAGTAGTAGATCGAACACCCACCAGAGCCGTGGCGAGTAATACCGGTGCTAGTTGCACCCGTAGTATGTCCTCGTTTGATAGATCTGGTGGAATAGATATTTTAGTATGGGTGTGATAGGAACTTACCCCGTCCAATGTAGGTTGCACGTCATCGTGCATTGATGTTCAGCTCGTAAACAATTCCAACATAACCTCGCCTTCTTCACAATCTCCATACGCTGAGCCAGAGTTTTCTGCTTGAAATTCACGCAGAACATTAACAGGTGTTTGCCAGCGCAACTGGGACAGGTTCGAGGAACTGTTGCTTGATGACTCCGCACGGTATGACTGTTTGATGTTGTCTGACCGACTTGGACTTTGCCTTTTTGAGAGTTGATATAATAGTTTGGAGACCTTGTGGGCGATTTTTTAGGAATTTGTTCAGTTCTGCATAAGTGGGAAGGTAGTTTGGGGACATTGACATTTCCCAATTTTTACGAGTAACGGAGTAAAATTTGTCGGTTAGCAGGACCACCAATCAGTCGTCCCATTGTTCAATTAGACGCCCGAGTTGTTGAAGCGCCCTAATTGCTTCTGTTGCTCAATCCAAAAGTCTGCGTAATCCCTCGGCAGACTCCTCCACTCAACGATGGTAATTCTAAAATGTCCCGCAAATACTCTTTTACCAAACGTCGTATGCTGTCGTAACAGTTCGTCAGCATGGCCCACGCTGTAGGAAAATTGGCTTCGGTCACTGCTATGTTTCAAATGAGGACCTTGGCTTCCCTTTGGACTGCGCTCTTCATATAATGTAATCGTTCTACATCTGACAGAGAACGATCCCGATTTGGAACCTCGATCGCTGGGAGAATGGACTTAACAGCAAATGGCTCGCTCCTCTCATTTTGACTGTCAGCGGTGGTGTTTGCAGTGTTTTGATTTTGACATGTTAAGTTTTCGATCTTATCATTGAGTTCACCCCGAGCACAGGAAATATTCGATTGTCATACCTTTATTTGCGGCTTCCACAGCTCCGTCCGCTTGGAGTTGGTCATATTCAGCGGCGAATTTTTCCCAGTAACTGTGTAGTAGATTTTATATGCCAATGAAGTATCCTTTTGTCTGCTTTTGCTTGGCGACTCGGTAGGTGTTGCTCATAAGATTCTGAATGAGCTTTGCGCTTACCTCTGCCTCTGTCCTTTTATTTTAAAGGAAACTGGTGTCCCATCTTGCATCTTTATCTCAGAAGCCCAGTTATTAAATTTCATACTCCTAGCCCAAAATTTAAGGCCCAAAAAGTGGTGACGGACGGACGGACGGACGGACGAACATGGCTCAATCGTTTTCGCTATTGATACTGATCATGAATATATATGTATACTTTATAGGGTATATCTCGATTATTTCTCTATGTTACAAACTATGTACCAAACTTAATATACCATTAGGATAGGGTATAAAAATGGCTTAATAGTTATAGTGTCACACCAAGTGCGACCATCTTCGGACTTTAATGGTCTGGTGCAACTCTCGAACACTGTTTCATCATTGGGTTCGGACTCTTGTATGCGAATAATTTTACAAATCATTTTGTTGGGTCTAAGCATTTTAATTTTTACTGTACACACATACACCCAAAAAGCACAAGTCAGAAATTGATTTCTGTTTAAACTCAGATATTCAATAACATGTATTCCCTATCCATACTTGTACCTAAAAGCACGTACTGTAAATCAATTGTCGACAAATTCTGAATACACGTTTCTTATATTATTGCGGAATTCAGTAAGAGGTGACATACCTAATAGGTATAATGGCAATACAAGAAGATTAAATTACTCTTGCAATATTGAGTTTATCAAGACATCCCGGACGTGTTTAGAATATCGTCATAATCATGACATTTGGAAAAATGTATTTAAATGACTGGTCGTTAGGGGTTGCATGGTGAGTTGTTTGAATTTTAAGGACTAAATATTTGTGTTATTGGAATTTACATTCTTCAACGTTTTGCGCAGTAGGTTGAGATATTATGGGTATTTGCATAATGACAATCTACTTAAAGGCAGATAAACGTGAATCTTAAAAAGAAATATTCTAGTTCAATGCTAATGAAAAATCCATTTATATTATTAAGAGATATGTGTTAATATAACGAAATATGTATGATTTACCGTAACCTTTTATTTTCTTCCTGAATCATGACTGACAACAATTAAAACTCGTACTTGAACGTACTTTTTTTGAAAAAAAAAAGTTATATATTAATTTATGTTAAATGTATTTACATAGATTTGTAAATACACATGGACATAGGTATATAAATATGTATCTACTCTACACTTGTATTCATGTACATATTACGAGTGTATTTCCTTATTTTGATGAAGGTAACAGTAGGTACATATGAACTCTCAGTTCATCATGCAAAGAGAATGTATGGATGAATTGAAGACAATCCGAATACCTAAATATTTGGTCCCAACACAATGTTTTGATTTCATGTAAAATAGTAAAGTTATGAAGAAGTGGGCGTCGCAGTGGGCGGATTTCAAAAATTTTTACGCTTGAACTACTTCTTTTTCGAGAAGTCCAAATACGAAATTTCAACCTCTTACCTCAAAATGTAAGGCCTAAAAACGCAGAGACATACGGGCAGACAGACATGGCTCAATTGTTTTCGCTATTGATGCTGAATAAATGTACCTATGTACTTTATACGGTCCATTTGGATTATTTCTCTGTTTTGTTTTTTATTTATTTCTTTTTTTTGGCTTATTTATCAAGTAAGTTTTAACAATAGATGTGTTTCCCGCGAAGCCCGGAAGCACTGAGAGCGGAAGCAATCTTTTCTGCAGAAGATTGCATACCAAAATATTTAATATACATACATCTGTTTCCCTCTACCCTCTTAAAATCTACAGCTACAAAAAAAGGTGATAGGAAAAAAAAAAATCACAAAAACATTCAAAAATGTTAAAAAAAAGTGATTTCTAAAGGTAATGATTTAAGTATTGTGTTACGAAACTTTTAGACCTGCGGGTTTTGTTATTTTTTCACCAACTCTTTATATGATATGTTTGCTATTGTTTCAATAGACTGTACTGCGAGTTAAGCTAACCCTGAGGCTTAACACTTAAATCAACCCCAGCCTACTTTAAAGATTGACTCTAAGTCTTATTTATTGTCATCGTGAAACCGACCTTCGATGAAAATTGCATGCATGTCATATGGAATAAAATTGATGCGATGTGTAAACGCAATTATCCCTTGACCGCAGCTGGTAAAGATTGTCACCTCTATCACATTTTATAGAAAGCTTTCACCTGCATTCTGGTTCCGTGGTACATTTGGGTTTAAATTTCTTAAGATTCAATATTATTTTGTGTGAAGGAATACCTGGGGGGTTAGGAGCATGCAGTATTCCAACAGGTAATGCACTGCCGTGGCTCAAGTGGTTAGTGCGGTGGACTACTGGGCAAAGGTTCGAGGTTCAATCCCTAGAAACCACTTAAAAATTTCATTCACGACCGCACCTCTCGCAAGCGTCTGGCAAACATCCGAGGGTATAACAGTCACGAAAAAGCTTCTCAAATAAAAACATACAGAAAAGCTATAATCCGTGTGGAACGGATCGTATGATACCCTATCCTCCTTTCTATTTAGCCCATATAAAGTGGGCGTGGCCATATTGCATTTTGTACTGAAATACGACGGTAACGTCGAACGTTTGAGGATGTTACATATTAAAAATTCATCAAAATCGGTTTTTTGATGAAAACGCCCGCTAAATGTGGGCATTGCCAAAACTGTTGTATGAGTGAAAAGTAGGGAATCTGAATGCGTAAACATTTAGTCTTAACAACATTTTTTGGTTTCATATCATTTAGTGAAGTTATCAAAAAATGGGCGTGGGAGTGGGCGGATTTCAAAAATTTTTACACTTGCAGTGCTTCTCCTTCTCAAAAGCCCAGATATGTAGTTTCATCCTCCTAGCTCAAAATTTAAGGCCCAAAAAGTGGTGACATACGGACATGGCTAAATCGTCTTCGCTATTGATACTGATCACGAATATATATATACTTTATAGGGTCTATCTCGATTACTTACAAACTTAATATGCCCTTAGGATAGGGTATAAATATATATGTTGGACATACCTTATCCATAATTGTAAGGCGCCTCTTCGTTCTTTTCTGTGCACCAGTTTGAGTTTTCGTGGGGATCTCTCTTAGTGGCAGCTGCAAACTGCCGACACCAGGCGGTAACAGCAATAAGCTTGTCCAGACGAGAATATTTATTCAGCATTTCGTGCTCTTCTTGTTGTACCTCTCCTTCAGGTTTGGAAGTAGCACAGAGGGAGGTGACTACGGGAACTTCTTCGCTAAAAGTTCTTCTGAATAGGCAACTTGTCTTTACTTTCAACCAGCCAACTGGGTCCTATCCAGCACAAGTCACACGTTTCAAGTTGTGAAGGGTATAAGCCGCGGGTGGCAACATCCGCTGGGTTGCTCGCCTATGGTACATACCTCCAGCAGTCAATTGCAGTGAGCTCTTGTATTTTCGTTATGCAATTGGCGACGTACTGTTTGTGTTTCCCAAGATGAGATTTGATCCAACTCAGCGTCGTCCTGGAGTCCGCGCAGAAAGTTCGAAGTGGCTTAATATTTAGCGCCTCTGTCACCTTCGCACACTTTAGCTGCACGCAATGCAGCGTTGAGCTTCAAGAAGGGAATCGTTATTTTTTTTTAGCGGGGCGACTTTTGACTTGGCCAATAGTATCGATACTCTGGTTCCAGCGTCACGGGATTCCACTCTCAGGTAGGCCACGGCAGCATAGGCGGCTGACGAAGCGTCGGTAAACACGTGTAGTTGTAAGTCGTAATCATCTGGGGATATGAAGACCGATCTTCGAATTTTGATGTTTTCAATCTACGGCAGCGTTGCTCTAAACTTAAGCCATTCCCGTTGAAGTGGTTCAGGTATGGCTTCATCCCATTTGCAACCTGAGAGCCAGAGCTGTTGACAGACGATTTTGCCAGTAACTATAACCGGCGCCAACAGACATGAGAGGTCGTAAATATTGGCTATTTCGGACAGCTGCTGTTGGTTTGTAATTGGTCCTGTAGCTGGGGTGATATAGACACGGTACCCAAAATGATCGGTCTGAAAGCACCAATAGATTCCCAGAGCCTTAGTGGTCCGACTTGCATCCTGGTCGCAGAGAGCGTTCGGCGCAACCAAGTTGTGTGGGAGGTTTTGAAGAAACTTTGACCAATTAGAGTTCCAATTTCGTAGTGGAAAGCCACCTCGCTGAAGCAGCTGCTGAAGCTACTCCCGAAGGACAAGAGCTTCATCCACTGCATCCGTCCAATGCAGACAATCATCCATGTAGAACGACTCTTTCAATATCCGCGCTGCTTCTGGAAACTCTGCTTCTTCGTCCTTGGCCAATGTATGCAGTGTTTTATTGCGAGATACGGAGAACAGTTCAATCCGTATGTCACAGTTAGCAAGTGGTAGATAGCCGGCATTCCATCGCTACTCTTCCAAAAGAAAGAGTTTAAAAACATCAGATTTTGTGTCGCCTAGATGTTTGGGCTTGAAGGTAGACTTGAATGGGTAGCGGATGACATATCGTCCAGATGTTGTATGCCGAACAGTTTGTTTATAAAACTTCTCGCAGTGCAATTCATCTTCGAACATGTGGGGTGAGATCTGAACATCTTTTTGTTCATGGAACTGCAACAAGTCTTGCACTAATTCATCGTATCTGATCGCCAAGTGCATATGCGGCGATGGTCAACTCTAGAGGAATTGCTGGTGGCAAGCGCCCATAAACCACCCACCCAGGGTGCGTATTTTGTGCTACAGGAGCACTGGGATTGAGTTGTATGATCTCCTCTCGCAGTATCGAACCGTAGAGATCAGCCCAAGATTAGTAAAGTTGGGGTCCGCCAGTTGCAGATGCAAGTACGAACGAAATTGTGGTAACTCCAGCTGCCTCGACGGCAGTAATTGTCCCAGTCGTGGAAGCATCAGCGCGGCGCAATCGATATGGATCTCTGGATGCTTAAGAGAGCTTCTAATAAGTTGGACCAGACTCGTCGACCGGCCGACCAAAGCACCTCCAACGCCAGTCACAGGGACCAAAATTCTAGTTCGCCGAAGATGCAGCTGCTGTACCAACGATATTTGTGAGCCGCTGTCTAAAAGCACTCAGAGTTGAAGGAAATGTCCAGTAGTAGATCGAACACCCACCAGAGCCGTGGCGAGTAATACCGGTGCTAGTTGCACCCGTAGTATGTCCTCGTTTGATAGATCTGGTGGAATAGATATTTTAGTATGGGTGTGATAGGAACTTACCCCGTCCAATGTAGGTTGCACGTCATCGTGCATTGATGTTCAGCTCGTAAACAATTCCAACATAACCTCGCCTTCTTCACAATCTCCATACGCTGAGCCAGAGTTTTCTGCTTGAAATTCACGCAGAACATTAACAGGTGTTTGCCAGCGCAACTGGGACAGGTTCGAGGAACTGTTGCTTGATGACTCCGCACGGTATGACTGTTTGATGTTGTCTGACCGACTTGGACTTTGCCTTTTTGAGAGTTGATATAATAGTTTGGAGACCTTGTGGGCGATTTTTTAGGAATTTGTTCAGTTCTGCATAAGTGGGAAAGTAGTTTGGGGATTCCAATGACATTTCCCAATTTTCGTCCCATTGTTCAATTAGACGCCCGAGTTGTTGAAGCGCCCTAATTGCTTCTGTTGCTCAATCCAAAAGTCTGCGTAATCCCTCGGCAGACTCCTCCACTCAACGATGGTAATTCTAAAATGTCCCGCAAATACTCTTTTACCAAACGTCGTATGCTGTCGTAACAGTTCGTCAGCATGGCTCACGCTGTAGGAAAATTGGCTTCGGTCACTGCTATGTTTCAAATGAGGACCTTGGCTTCCCTTTGGACTGCGCTCTTCATATAATGTAATCGTTCTACATCTGACAGAGAACGATCCCGATTTGGAACCTCGATCGCTGGGAGAATGGACTTAACAGCAAACGGCTCGCTCCTCTCATTTTGACTATCAACGGTGGTGTTTGCAGTGTTTTGCTTTTGATATGTTAAGTTTTCGATCTTATCATTGAGTTCACCCCGAGCTTCCGAATATGCGCTTTCAATGGACAGGAAATATTCGATTGTCATACCTTTATTTGCGGCTTCCACAGCTCCGTCCGCTTGGAGTTGGTCATAATTAGCGGCGAATTTTTCCCAGTAACTGTGTAGTAGATTTTATATGCCAATGAAGTATCCCTTTGTCTGCTTTTGCTTGGCGACTCGGTAGGTGTTGCTCATAAGATTCTGAATGAGCTTTGCGCTTACGTCTGCCTTGTCCTTTAATTTTAAAGGAAACTGGTGCCCCGCAAGGGATGCCAAATGCTAAACAAGAAACTAATTAATAAACAAACATACAGAAAAGCTACAATCCGTCTGGAACGGATCGTACGATACCCTATCCTCCTCTCTATAAAGTGGGCGTGGCCAAATTGCATTTTGTACTCAAATATAGCTATAATGTCGAACGTTTGAGGATGTTACATGTAAAATTTTATCAAAATCGGCTTTTTGATGATAACGCCCCCAAAAAGTGGGCGTGGCCAAAACTGTTCCATGGGTGAATTGTAGGGAATCTAAATACCCAAATATTTGGTCTTAACAATTTTTTTCGGTTTCATATAATTTAGTGAAGTTATAAAAAAGTAGGCGTGGCAGTGGGCGGATGTTAAAAAATTTTACACTTGTACTGTATCTTTTTCTTGGAAGCCCAGATATGAAATTTCAGCGTCCTAGTTAAAAATTTAAGGCCCCAAAAAGTGGGCGTGGCCAAAACTTTTGTATGGGTGGTAGGGAATTTGAATGCCTAAATATTTGGTCTTAATAAAATTTTTCGGTTTCATATAATTTAGTGAAATTATGAAAAAGTTGGCGGATTTCAAAAATTTTTACACTTGTACTGTATCTTTTTCTCAGAAGTCCAGATATGAAATTTCATCGTCCTAGCTCAAAATTTAAGGATCAAAAAGCGGTGCGCAGTTAATAAGTGTCAAAAATCAAGAGAATGAAAAAGGAGGAAATGGCTAACAAACATACAGAAAAGCTACAATCCGTCTGGAACGGGTGGTATGATACCCTATCCTCCATCCTATTGAGCCCATATAAAGTTGGCGTGGCCGTATTGCATTATCTTTACTGAATTACGATGATAACTTCGAACGTTTGAGGATGTTACATGTAAAATTTCATCAAAAGTGGTTTTTTGATGAAAACGACCCAAAAACTGGACATGCATGGGTGAATTGTAGGGAATCTGAATACCTATATATTATTAATATAAGCGGATTTGAAATTTTATTACACTTGTTCTGCATCTTTTTCTCAGAAGCCCAGATATTAAATTTCATACTCCTAGCCCAAAATTTAAGGCCCACAAAGTAGTGACTCAATCGTTAAGTATTTGTTGTAGACATTCATGTTATACTACTATGTATGTTGATCATACAATCCCCGACATTCTTTTTCCAACTGCTATTTTATATTTTTACCTAAACCTTCGAGGTGCGTCTCCAATAACTGGAAAAAACCAGCATTATAGTGAACAGATCTCTATAACATAAATCAGAGACATAAGCTTCCCTTATCTGGTTCCAATATCTTCCGTCTTCCAATAGTCCTTGCAAGCTGAGTGGAATGTAGGGTGAATGTAAGCCGCTACCATCTTTAAATTTGAAAACAATGCAGACCTTCGGGCTTCGTGAAGCAGGAGATTGGGTGAACAATATATGTAAATTCTAAATAGTGAGATTTGCCGTGATAGTGGGTAGTCGCTAGTGGTCCCGGATAAGTTCTTTAAAAGTGGGTATTTTGGTTCGAACAATGGAGAGAATCCGGACTTAAATTAAAATCCCACTCCGGATGTTGGACACCTTGTCGTGGTGGGGTGGCTTAATTAGAGGAACAGGAAGCACTGCCAGGTATGTAGCTACCACTACAGTGATACTATTGGAATACAAGGTTCAGGGGTAATTGAACCGCTAGTGGTAACTCCTCACGGGCAGCTCAATCCTCTGTTGTATTTTCGTTGACTAGGGTAGGTAATGGGGATCTCTGCCTACCTGGTCCCTAATTTCTCCCCGACTCGTGGGATCGTGGAGTCATCACAAGGCAAGGTATAAGGCTCTGAAGAGGTCGAGAAAGTGCCGGAACGCCTTCCAAGATCGACAGCGGAAAAGTTCGTGAAGACAGTGGAGTCCGGAGAGAAACCAAAGGATTTAGCTGGACAATCGTCGACGACGATGGATAATGCGGTGCTGCAAGGCGCCAAGAGGTTGATCGACTTCCAAAGATGACGGTGCAGACCCTGATTCCGAGCGGAGGCTGCGAAAGCAGGTAAAGCAAAAAATAAAAAGGGCGAGAAGGAAACAGAAATTGTCAGTGGCAAAATCTGTCTCGGGCAATAGCGACATATCGGTCAATGATTTGACTGATAGGATCGCTAGTCTAACATCGGCCGAAACCACCCCAGAAGAGGCAAGACCTAGGAAACGGTTCAGAAATGCTACCGAGACCTTGGGTTCAGCTAAAGCCGGGGTGATGGAGGCGTAGAGCGGAAAAGGAGATGGACAGCCCGTTTCCGGGAAGGTTAATCAGCAAAGACCACAAGGAAGTGGAAAGGCTGATGGACAAACCAGGAAACAGAAGGTCAGTCAGCCCAAACCGCAAACATCCTCGAAAGCGGAGCGACTTGGACAGAGCAAGGTTATGCGAAAGCAGGACCAAGCTACGGGGAAGAGAGCAACGCCACTAGAGGGAAAGAAACCTTACGCTAGAAGCAAGCATGCCAAAGTCGACAAGGGTAAAACCTATAGTCAGGCGGCGGCAAGCGACCTTCTAATGGGTGTTACCGACATGGGAAGGGAGCGGGGACTGGATGCTGATAATTTGAGTATCTTTTGATGTGCTCTTTTAGCGGCACTTGACTCTCTTCCTGTCAATGCCGGAGACATAGGAGTAAGGGAAGTAACCTTGAAGCAAGGATTTATCGCGTAAAATGCGTTAATCAAAGATCCAAGGCGTGGTTTTGTGAAGGGAAGATGACCACCCTTTGGGAGGGAATCAAGCTGAAAGTGGATCGACTTTACATCCTCAAGGATGTGGAGAGGTTGATCATCTTTGTCCCGGGATACCACGAGCAAAGAGATCACCCTTACCAAGCTGTGTCACCAGAATGAACGTGTGACGGACACTTCCAATTGGAAGGTTAGTCTAACAGAAAGGTACGGCGATGCAGCGACAGGCGGTACCAAACTGACGATCTGGTGTCCGAGGGAGGAAACGAGACGAGTTAGGCAAGCGGGGGGGAAACTCAACTGCGGGGTGGAAGTCGCTCTCGTGAAATTCCAAGGACCAGCAGAGAAGACTCAGCTTGGGAAGCCACCCGGTAGGGCGACGAAGTGATGGACCTGAGGATATGAGGTCAACACTAGTCGAGCGGGAGCAGGGCACGTACCGGGAAAAACTTAGGGTGATTCAATTGAACCTTCACCATAGCACAGCTGCATCAGCAATGCTGACTAGATGTTTTGTGGAGGAATCGATTGATATTGCCTTGTTGCATTAGCCTTGGATCTTCAAAGGAAGGATTAGTGGCTTACCTGAAAATATTGCCACTGTACACTATGTGCGATCTGGTGAAAGAGCTAGATCTTGTATACTGGTGAGGCACGGGGTTAGAACGCTTATGCTGCCGCAACTTTGTGTCCCAGAATATCAAATTGGAAGGTAATGGATCAGACAATGATGTCGGACCACAGAGCCATCTCATTTGATGTTCGATACGGATCTAAAAGGAAAAAAGATTGGAAATATGTCAGGATTCCCAGGAACACGGACAGAGTAAAATACCAGGAAGTGTTACGGGATAAACTGAATGGGAGGGTACCCAAAATACCGAAAACCACTTGGGATGTATAGTCGCAGCTCAAGTACTTATGTATGTACAATCAGCTGTTGAAAATGCTTACCAAGAGGCGTGTACACCTACCTTGCTAGATGAAAAGGACCCCACGCCTTGGTGGTGTAGGGAACTTGAAAATCTAAAGAAAGAGGTGAGAAAAGCCTTTAATCATGCCATGAGAAGGGATGATCCTGAATTATGGGATGAGTACAAGGCAAAGAAGAAAGAGCTAAAAGCAACTCTTCGACGATGTAAAAGGGAGTTTTCGAGGGAAATTTGTTCGAATATGAGAAGCACAGCTGAGGTCAATAGACTTCAGAAAATTGTCTCGAGGGATTCAGTTTCCAAAGTCGGACTCATTCGTGATAGAACGGGGGAGATGGTTGAGACACTGGATCGTACAAATGAGTTCCTCATGGAAATACACTTTCCGGGAAGTCTTAAGTCAGATCAGCCCTGGGGTCTGAGGAAACAAGGACCAAACAGGATGGTTAGGATGGAAGCGGAACGGATAGTAACTCCAGAAGCGGTCAGTGGGTCGAGAAGAACATTTTCTACTTACAAAACCGGATGGGGACCGGATGGTATTTTCCCAGCTTTAATGCAATGGGGTGCAGACCTCATAATACCTACGCTTAGGCGTATATACGTCACATGCCTAGCAATAGGCTACATACCGGTAATATGGAGGGAAACAAATGTGGTGTTTCTTACAAAACCGGGGAAAAAGAACTACACCGAAGCGAAGTCCATATGGAGTGGACCATATGGAGAGCACGGTGAGATGGGTGGACAATATGCTGAAAAATAGGGCGATAAGTATTCAGATGGAAACTTCAAGACTTAGGGGAAGGGTTAGCAAAGGTTGCCCGCAGAGAGGCGGTTTATCACCTGCTCTGTGGAATATAACTGTGCACCCTCTCCTGAGAGACTGGCATCCACGCTGTGGGATATGCCGATGATATAGCAATAACGGCAAGAGGTAAATTCATTAACATCACAGCAGATACCATGAGAAATGCTCTCAGAGTGGTGGAGCGGTGGTGTCAGGAACAAGGACCCTCCATTAATTTTCCCAGCTTTAATGCAATGGGGTGCAGACCTCATAATACCTACGCTTAGGCGTATATACGTCACATGCCTAGCAATAGGCTACATACCGGTAACATGGAGGGAAACAAATGTGGTGTTTCTTACAAAACCGGGGAAAAAGAACTACACCGAAGCGAAGTCCATATGGAGTGGACCATATGGAGAGCACGGTGAGATGGGTGGACAATATGCTGAAAAATAGGGCGATAAGTATTCAGATGAAAACTTCAAGACTTAGGGGAAGGGTTAGCAAAGGTTGCCCGCAGGGAGGCGGTTTATCACCTGCTCTGTGGAATATAACTGTGCACCCTCTCCTGAGAGACTGGCATCCACGCTGTGGGATATGCCGATGATATAGCAATAACGGCAAGAGGTAAATTCATTAACATCACAGCAGATACCATGAGAAATGCTCTCAGAGTGGTGGAGCGGTGGTGTCAGGAACAAGGACCCTCCATTAATGCGGAAAAGACAGATCTGATCATCTTCACAAGGAAGAGGAGAGATCTGGAATTTCAGCCCTTTGATACTTTCGGATCGGAGCTGCAGGTGACCAGAAAGGTTAAGTATCTGGGTGTATACCTATATGCTAGACTAACTTGGAACTTCCATGTGGAAGAAAAGATTAGAAAGGCGAAAAGGGTGTTTCATCAGTGAAAACGGGTATGTGGACTAAGGTGGGGAATCTCGCCGAGGTCAGCATACTGGATATACACGATGATAGTTAGACCGTTCATCACATATGCGTAAGTTGTATGGTGGCAAGAGGACTACCTCAAGGACCCGGAGCTCATCTGTGAGACTACAGAAGGCCAATGAAGTATGCAAGTCACCTCCGGAGCAGCGCAAGGATCGATTTTGGGACCTGACCTCTGGAACATCTCCTATGATGGCATTCTTTGCATGTAGATGCCCTGAGATACCCTCCTGGTGGGGTATGCAGATGATATCGCCGCGGTGACAACGGCACAAGACACCGAAAGTGCACAACGGAAGCTAAACCAGGTTGTGCGACGAGTAAGCTTTTGGATGAATGAACACGGTCTGAAGAAGAAAAGGATCCCGACTCAAATCGTCTTCCAAATCGGCCAGGAAGAAATAAGAAGCAAAGACGCCGTGAAGTATTTGAGTGTGACATTCAATACCAAACTTACTTTCTGGCACCAGATAAAGAACGCGGCGAAACGAGCGTCGAAAGTGACCGCGTTACTAGGCTGATGGCGAACGTAGGTGGTCCAACTCCTGATGTCGACAACGCACACCATCCTCCTCTACGGATGTGAGATTTGGGCAGACGCGCTTCGATAGGAAAAGTACAGAAAGCAGATGGCAGCTGTGCAAAGACGCGGAGCTCTACGCGTGGCAAGCTCCTATCGAACGGTGTCGGAACCAGCCGTCCTTGTTGTCGCAGGAGTAACCCCAATAGACCTTCTAGCGGCAGAAAGGAAGAACGTCTATGACAAAAAGACGGAAGTCGGAGTGGAAACGGCAACGGAAGAGGCTAAAGAGCTTACGAAACAGAAGTGGCAAGAAGGCTGGAACTCGGAAACTAGAGGACGGTGGACAGCGAGGCTGATCAGGAAAGTGGCTGAGTGGAATGACCGGAAACACGGTGAGGTTAACTATTACGTCACCCAGTTACTCACCGGACACGGATACTTCAACGCCTTTCTCCACAAGATTGGCAAAACGAACAGCCCAGCCTGTCAGTACGGGGACTCCCAAGAAGACGACGCGCACATGCTTTCTTCACCTGCAGCAGATCCGAAGCCGAAAGAGGAGAACTGGAGAGAAATATTGGTATCATCACTCCAGACAACATAGTCGAAAAGATGCTGGCCAGAGAGCAGAACTGGAACCAAATCTGCACCTACACCCAACATATTCTCAGAAGAAAGAAAAGAGCGATCCCGCGAGACAGAATGAGCCCGAAAGGGTATATGATTACAACCCCCTGAAGTAATGCGAACAGGGGTCCCGAGGGGGTGGGTCAGAATCCGAGGGGTCGGGAAGAGTTTTAGTAACGTATACCTTGTACGAAGGGGAGTCGGACACACGGGGATCGTCAACGTCAAAAAGACCTCCTTATGGTGCATAAAGCATTTCTCCTTCCCCCAACAGGAAAAAAAAACAAAAATGGTGGCAAAAAGCCAACCAGAAAATTACGAACGACACCAACATGCGCAATGGAAATGATCCTAGGTATTCTGTCTATTCTTATTTATTAAGAAAGCGGCGGCCTCGACGGCACTTTGTTTGCATCCCGGTGCAAAGTCCCAACTGGCACTGCAAAGTCCCAACTGGCACTGGTCCGGTACTATCTATGGTCATAGGAAAATCCTGGATATCGTGAAAAACGAGATTAGGGAGTTGAATATGCCCATGGATGGAATAAAGAGAATGCGTGTTACCGAAAGGCATCACAAAACTCTTATCGGAGATGGAACACTTCCGGAAAAGAAGATTGGTGATATAATCATCTTTACGGATGGGTCCATGATGGAAGGCAGAGCGGGGGCAGGTATCTTCTCAGAAGAACTGAAACTAGCCTGTCATATTAGTCTGGGGAAATATACCTCAGTCTATCAAGTCGAGATGATTGCTCTGTTGCATGCGTTGGATCACCTGAAAGGGGGTCAGGTCGAGGGTAGAAACGTTACCATTGCACTGGACAATCAATCAGTGATTAGACGCATGGACCAAACAGATATCAATACATCACTGGCATTGGAATGTGCTCATAAGCTCAATGAATGGTCATCTCGAAATGAGATGACGCTGCTCTGGGTGAGAGGGCACGTAGTGATTGAGAGGAACGAAGAGGCGGACTCTCTGGCAAAGCAGGGGTCAACCTTGGAGCTCTCCGGTCCGAAACCATTCGCTACAATTGGCAGGGGGTGGTAGAACGCCTGATTAGCAACTGGGCAGCGGCGGAACACCAGAAAAGGTGGTCAACCGTAGAAGGTTGCAGGTAGGCGACAATGGCTATTAAAATGCCGGGTGGAACCACTCACAGAGAGGTTCTAAGCTTAGGACGAAGAACACTGAAATGGGTGGTAGCGTTATCTACAGGACATGGGAATTTCGGGTATCATCTAAAGAAGATGGGTCTTATGGAGGACGACACCTGTGAACTATGCCTGGAGGAAATCGGGACGGCAGCACATATATAGTATCAATGTCCGGCGTTAGCTAGCAGAAGAATGGAGGTCATGGGAGCCACTGGGTAGAAACCCAGAGGACGAACCAGATTTGTGTTAAACAGATATGCTAGCGTTGACACGAGGAATCAATCCCAGAGATGAACTGTGGAGAAATCCAGAGAGACTCTCCGGCTAAGATGGATCGTGGAAGAGAGACGAAAAGGAACCCAATACAGTGGTCTGGTTCGTAATCTCTCGAACAATATATATATATAAATTAAAATCGATGCTGGCCGGCGCCGTATACAAAAAAAAACCTACGTGAAACCTTGGATTTCTCAGAATATCAAAAAACAAAAAGAGCAAAGTCGACAGTAATAGACAAGAAGTGAAGTTGAAAGCTTTCGGACTGCAAGTCCACGCAAACAGCTGCAGTCTAACTATACATCTACATTTAGAAGAAAAAGCGGGAAAACACGCACACAAAATACACTGTGCTTGAACACGCAAATAACTTATAGACATATATATAACGCTAAGACAAAAATAGAAACATACAGAAAAGCTACAATCCATCTGGAACGGATCGTATGATACCCTATCCTCCTTTCTATAAAGTGGGCGTGGCCAAATTGCATTTTGTACTCAAATATGGCTATAACGTCGAACGTTTGAGGATGTTACATGTAAAATTTCATCAAAATAGGTTTTTTGATGAAAACGCCCCCAAAAAGTGGGCGTGGCCAAAACTGCTGCGTGGGTGAATTGTAGGGAATCGGAATACCTAAATATTCGGTCTTAACAAAATTTTTCGATTTCATATAATTTAGTGAAATTATGAAAAAGTAGGCCTGGCAGTGGGCAGATTAAACAAATTTTTACACTTGTACTGTATCTTTTTCTCAGACGCCCAGATATGAAATTCCTTGTAGATCAAAATTTAAGGGCCAAAAAGTGGTGACGAACGGACGGACATGGCTAAATCGTCTTTGCTATTGATACTGGTTACGAATATATATACTTTATAGGGTCTATCTCGATTATTTCTCTATGTTACAAACTATAGGATAGGGAATGCTATCCTATAGTTTGTAACATAGGATAGGGTATGAAAACCCTTACGATAGGGTATGAAAACGTTGGGATTGCTGGAGGTACAAATTAAAAAGAAGAACCTGATTTTCAAAGGACTGACATCACAGATTTCTACGAACGAAGTGATTAACAAAGTAATCAAAGAAAAGATGCAACTTAGAACACCCGTCGGAGTAAGCGCCACAAAAAAATATTTGATCAAAATGGGAAAATGGCAGTTGTTGCAGAACTTGATACGGAAGATGATGTTTGGAACATTTTAAAGCAAGGGATCTGACTGCCACTAAACTGGAACAAAAACGTGTCATGCAACATACTGGGTAGTCTATTCCCACAAAAAGTAAGAATAGGGAAATTAAGGAAGGTTCTTCTCTTATTGTGGGTATGGATAAAAGCTCTGTCGATGTCATGAAATGTGTTTGCGACATGTGTCCTTTCCTGCACCTTGGAAGGATTAATTTCCGCTTTATTTCCAAAGTATGACGAAACCTTGAGTCTATGTCAATGATATTTACTCAGATAAATTTGCATCATTCCAAGGCTGCTACCGCTCTTCTAAGTAGCAGACTCTACGTGGTGCGTACAAAACCCCATATAACAGCTATACAAGAACCGTGGGTGCGGAACAAACGCATCTGTGGTTTGGGAGGTGTTCGGGGTATACGGTACCCTGTGACGAGCGATCTGAAAGACCGAGAGCTTGTCTATTTGTGCCAAACTTTCTCTCAGTGACCAAGCTTGGACAATTTTCTGGCCAGGATTTGGTTGCTGCAGTTATAAGCTACAAAACAAATGGCGAGTGGAAAACCTTCGTCGTTGCGTCAGCTTATTTTCCCTATGATTCGGTAATACCTCCGCCTCCGAAGGCGGGAAATGGGATTACTCATCTGCGTGGATGCTAATGCTCAGAATACAGTCTGGGGCAGCAGCAAATGCAATGTACGAGGAAACCATCTCCTAGATTTCTTACTATCCTCTGACATGGTCATTAACAATGTTGGTTCTCAATCAACCTTTGCATCGCCTTCCAAATCAAATGCGAAACTATTACTTTGCAGGAGATAAGGAATCCGCGAAAAACTAACTGGATGCGCTTTAGAGAAGAGATAGACAAGTCTGTCAAAACTCTTCCTAAGTTCAGAACGAGACGGAAGGTCGAGGATGCTGCTCAAAACCTGACTAGTATCATCACCAGATGTTTCGAACTGACGTGCCCGGTTATAAAAACCTCCTGTAGATCGCCAGTTCCCTGGTGGAACCCAGAGCTGCAGAGACTAAGAAAGGAAACCGGAAAACTTCTGAATCGGTCACTTAAGACAAATTTAGATGGAAATTGGGACCTTTTCCGATCCAAACAAAAGGAATATAAGAAGTTAATTCGCTTGTCGAAAAGTGCTTCCTATAAAGCTTTTTGTGAAAATATCGAGACTCTAGGTGAAACGAGTAGGTTGGTTAAAGTTCTCAAAAGAGGCAAACCAATCAAACCGGAGAAATTCTGACGGTACCTACACTGAGACGAAAGCGGATTTTTAGTCTTCTGCTGGAGACTCACTTTTCAGGTAACCAGATACCGATTGGGTCACATTTTATCCCACCGGTGCAGGTTGAGCTCGATCTAAGTCGCAAAACTCGGCATAGCTGCTACACTGCATCGGCCGTGGTGACAGATGAAGCTATCAAATATGCTGTAGCATCTTTTGATAGCTTCAAATCGCCTGGCATCGATGGAGTGTATCCAGCCTTGCTGCAACAGGGTATAAACCAGTTGCTGCCAACTTTGAAGAGAATCTTCATTGCTGTGATAAGGCCTTTTCCAGCTTATGCGTCGGTTGTTTGGTGGAGAGGGTTTTTCGCGTCAGTATATAACTGCTTTCTGCACCAAACTCCAAAGAACGGCCTGTCTCAGCTGCATGGGAGCTTTCCCGAGTATGCCTGGCTCTGCTCTAGATGCTCTGCTTGATTTACCTCCCCTTGATACTTTTATCATGGGCTATACTATCAAAGCAATCTATCGTGTTAGACGGGGTGGCTTTTGGTATCATCCGCACTGTAGTTTCGATGACCTTGCCTGACACTTATCCTACGACACTAGTTCCATTGATATGCCGTCTGATGCAATGACACCGGAACTTCGGCTACTGTGTAAATTTCGAGTCGACTTTTCTTGCGTTCAGGACTGGCTTCGGCCAGATTCTGAGCTATAGTCGAATCTTAACGGATGGCCCTAAAACTAATCAAGGGGCCGGTGCTGGTGTCTTCGTGGAGACCGCCAACACTAGACTTCACTATTCGTTAGGCAAGCATACCTCTGTTTTCCAAGCGGAGATCTATGCTATCCTAATGGCTGCCGACTATATTGTTAAGAATAGGTGGCGGGGTTGAGTATCTGCGTCTGTAGTGACAGTCGGGCTGCGCTTAAGGCCTTGCTCAACCCCGTTCCAAAATAGTTCGAGAATGCAAGAATTCTTTGAATTTGATCGCAAGGCTGAACTCATTGACTCTTTTCTGGGTCCCAGGTCACACTGGGATTGCGGGAAATGAGATCTACGATGAGTTTGCTAAGCTAGGCTCAGAGGATGATTTCTCAGGACCTGAACCTGCGTTGGGTCTTCCCGCGTCCTCGGTCAGGGCTTCCATTGACGGTTGGGTCTCCTACGAGCACAATTGTGTGTAGCACGGCTCTCCAGAATGCAGGCAGACTAAACGTATGCTCCCGAACGTCTGTAAGAAATCAGCGGCATTCTTGCTGTGTCTTAGCAGAAAAGACTGCAGACAACTTATTGGCGTTCTTACGGCACACTTTCCTTTTACTAAACATCTTAGTGTGCTGGGCTTAAGAGATACCTCTGTCTGCGACGCTTGTGGAGAAGGCGATGATACTTCGGATCATTTCCTTTGTTATTGTCCTGCCTTTGCTCGGATCAGGTGGTAGATCTTCGGCGCTGATGTGGTGAGTGCTGATACTGTAAGCTCCTCATCACTGAAGTGCATTCTCGGCTTTCTCCGAAAGTAGAAGCAATTCCAGTAAAATGGGTAATACTGGATATTGCTTCCTGGTAGTACAATGGACCAGTTGTGTCTGAGTGCTCCAGTGGAGTGTTTCCTAACCCGACAAAAAAAAATATACTGGAAATAACATAGATAAGAGTATGAGACGAAAAGATACAAATTGGATAAAAATGGATGACCTGGAATCGAGAAAAGGAATTGGTATGAGGGCAGGATAAGGGAGATAGTGTATTCAGAATGATGTATGGGGACACACTAAATACACTTAGCCTAAACTGTAAGGATCTATTAGACAAATTAAAGAGTAAATAGGAAAAGTCCGCCTGTGATGGCGATATAGTTAATTAAGAACATAAGTTAGAAACAAGAGAATGTAAACAAATTAATATTAGAATACTATCTTATAATGTTCATGATCTATGTAGAAAATAAGCTTTTATTTAATGAATTTTTTGAATGTATTAAAACATGGGACGTTTTCTTACTAATTGAAACACACATTGTTGAAAACAAATTTGATCAACATAAAAAGTATTTTCAAGAATTTGAAATATATTGGAGAGCAGCGACTCGAAACAGTGTATTTGTTACAGCAATGGGACGATGTTTATACGGGGTGAATAAAAACTTATTCAAAATAGGAATTAAATATACGATTAATTATAAGAATGTTATGTAATCAAAATAACGATGAAGGATATAATATATCAAATCATACCATTATACATTAGGGGTTCCAACTGGGATAGGGAATTTGAATCTATTAAATCATTTATTATAGAAAATGATATAAGGAATCCAATAGTGTTAGCGGACATGAATGTCCGAATAGGAGAACTCCAGCAAAATATAGAAGATAGCAGGCACTGATAGAAGATTGTCAAAAGATAAAATCGTAAATGCAAGAGGGAGGAAATTTAAGGAATACTGCAGGGATAATGGATTAATAGTATTAAAGGGGAACACCAAAGATGATGAGGAAGGGAATTTTACTTTTATAAACCCAGTAGGAGAGTCAGTTAACGACATCTGTGCAATCTCTGAAGAAATGCTGCCATATGTGAAGCGTTTTACTGTCGGGAATACACTTTGGTCTGATCATTAGCCGATAGAACTTTTTCTTCACTTTGAAGGTATAAGTAGCAAGGAGAGAATTTTAAAACTCCTACCAAAACTCCAATGGAAGGAGGAAAGCAAACAGCAATACCAAACAAATCTAGACAACAATGTGTTGAGGCTTAGACAAGAGAAATGCCAGATGGATTTAAGGAATTTAGAAAAGGTTATTAAGAACTCAGAGGTAAAGAGAAACACACATACAATATTGTACGCGCCCAAATGCTAATGGTTCAACATCAAGTGCTATAGAGCGAGAAGGAAACATTCGAGCTGCTAAAAATATATAGAAATGAGGGAGTCCCAAAAGTCAAAGGAAAGTATATTGAAGCAATCATACTTACAGGATCATATGCAAATCCAGTATGACAGATTACTACCAGAAGCTGGATAATGAAATAAATAGATAAAAAGTTGTTAAAGAAATAAGAAATCAGAATTTCCCTATAAGCAAAATATCAGCTATGAAGTTCAGAAACTATTTTCAAATCTTCTTAAATCCCCCTCAATAATCACTTAATATTTACTATGCCCCAAATTTCCGCAAAATAGAAGAAGACCAAGAAATAACGTCAATAGAAATAAAAGCAATGTTATCTAAAGTAAAACTAAATAAGGCACCAGGTGAAGATAGGATCCCCTATGAATTCCTAATAAATGCTACAAACAATTTTTTAGAAGAACTCGCAAGAATCTATAGCGTAATTTTCGATAAGGGTGTGGTAGATGAAAGCTTCCCAAACAGTGTAGTATTCCAATATTTAAACATACAGAAAAGCTACAATCCGTCTGGAACGGATCGTATGATACCCTATCCTCCTCTCTATAAAGTGGGCGTGGCCAAATTGCAGTTTGTACTCAAATTTAGCTATAATGCCGAACGTTTGAGGATGTTACATGTAAAATTTTATCAAAATAGGTTTTTTGATGATAACGCCCCCAAAAAGTGGGCGTGGCCAAAACTGTTCTATGGGTGAATTGTAGGGAATCTAAATACCCAAATATTTGGTCTTAACAAAATTTTTCGGTTTCATATAATTTAGTGAAGTTATAAAAAAGTAGGCGTGGCAGTGGGCGGATGTAAAAAAATTTTACACTTGTACTGTATCTTTTTCTTGGAAGCCCAGATATGAAATTTCAGCGTCCTAGTTAAAAATTTAAGGCCCAAGAATCGGTTTTGTGATGAAAACGCCCCCAAAAAGTGGGCGTGGCCAAAACTTTTGTATGGGTGGATTGTAGGGAATCTGAATGCCTAAATATTTGGTCTTAACCAAATTTTTCGGTTTCATATAATTTAGTGAAGTTATGAAAAAGTGGGCGTGGCAGTGGGCGGATTTCAAAAATTTTTACACTTGTACTGTATCTTTTTCTCAGAAGCCCAGATATGAAATTTCATCGTCCTAGCTCAAAATTTAAGGCCCAAAAAGCGGTGACATACGGACGGACGGACGGACGGACGGACGGACGGTCATCGCTCAATCGATTTCGCTATTGATGCTGATCACGAATATATATACTTTATAGGGTCTATCTCGATTATTTCTCTATGTTACAAACTATGTGTCAAACTTAATATACCCTTAGGATAGGGTATAAAAAGGGAAATTTACAAGAACCAGGTAACTACCGCGGAATTTCCTTTATGAATTGCATAGCAAAAGTAAGGATGCGAATTCTAAATAACAGGTTAACTTCATGGGTAGAAAATAACAACATTCTAAATAAATATCACGCTGGCTTCAGAAGGAAATATTCCACGGTATACAACAGTTAAAATCTATCTGCAATTGTACACATAAAATTTGCAGAAAAGAAAAAAACGTATGCCTTCTTTGTAGATTTCAAGGCTCTTATATATAAACTTCATGAGCTAGGAACCAAATTTGTAAGGCTAATTGAAAATATTTACAGCACAACTAGATCTGCGATATGGACAGGAGAAGAATATTCAGAATATATTGAAACACAAGCAGGAGTAAACCATACAGAAAAGCTACAATCCGTCTGGAACGCATCGTATGATACCCTATCCTCCTCTCTATAAAGTGGGCGTGGCCAAATTGCATTTTGTACTCAAATATAGCTATAATGTCGAACGTTTGAGGATGTTACATGTAAAATTTTATCAAAATAGGTTTTTTGATGATAACGCCCCCAAAAAGTGGGCGTGGCCAAAACTGTTCTATGGGCGAATTGTAGGGAATCTAAATACCCAAATATTTGGTCTTAACAAAATTTTTCGGTTTCATATAATTTAGTGGAGTTATAAAAAAGTAGGCGTGGCAGTGGGCGGATTTAAAAAATGTTTACACTTGTACTGTATCTTTTCTTGGAAGCCCAGATATGGAATTTCAGCGTCCTAGTTAAAAATTTAAGGCCCAAAAATCGGTTTTGTGATGAAAAGGCCCCCAAAAAGTGGGCGTAGCCAAAACTTTTGTATGGGTGGATTGTAGGGAATCTGAATGCCTAAATATTTGGTGTTAACAAAATTTTTCGGTTTCATATAATTTAGTGAAGTTATGAAAAAGTGGGCGTGGCAGTGGGCGGATTTCAAAAATTTTTACACTTGTACTGTATCTTTTTCTCAGAAGCCCAGATATGAAATTTCATCGTCCTAGCTCAAAATTTAAGGCCCAAAAAGCGGTGACATACGGACGGACGGACGGACGGACGGACGGACGGACGGTCATCGCTCAATCGATTTCGCTATTGATGCTGATCACGAATATATATACTTTATAGGGTCTATCTCGATTATTTCTCTATGTTACAAACTATGTGTCAAACTTAATATACCCTTAGGATAGGGTATAAACAGGGTTGCTTATTATCTCCTTCACTGTTCGTCCTTTACGTAAACAACCTGCAGGATTATCTGAAAGGTGGTATTCAAATAAAAACTTCCAATACTTAAAGTACTTCAAGCGATGATTAATAGACTGGAAAGATACTACGGTTCATGGAATATGGAGATAAATTTAAGTAAATCTGAAATTATGGTGTTCAGGAAGGGAGGAAAGCCTTTAAATAAAGAAAAATGGTTCTTCAAAAGCAATGAAATAAGAAATAAACTCTACTTGCAAACACTTTCTGAGTAAAAAGAATATAGCTTTAAAATCTAAGTGGAAACTATTCCTAGCAGTAAGTAGGGCAATCCAAACATATGCAGCGCAGGTATGGGGCTACAAATTGTACTTTGCAGAAATAAACAAACTTCATCTATACTTCATAAAAATAAATTTAAATCTACCCTCATTTACCCCAACGTATGCTTTAATGCTAGAAACAGGAAACGGAACGGACGGAAACTTTTTCTAGTTATATACTTAGGGTATATAATGAACATTGAAAAAAATCTATTCTGGGCTAAAAAACTGAAGGAGCTAGGAGCACAACACGGTCTGAGAGGGTACGTTGGCAATTGGTCAGCAGGAGAATGGGATATTCATAGGCAGAAGCTACTAAAACGAGAAAAAAACATACAGAAAAGCTACAATCCGTCTGGAACGGATCGTATGATACCCTATCCTCCTCTCTATAAAGTGGGCGTGGCCAAATTGCATTTTGTACTCAAATATAGCTATAATGTCGAACGTTTGAAGATGTTACATGTAAAATTTAATCAAAATAGGTTTTTTGATGATAACGCCCCCAAAAAGTGGGCGTGGCCAAAACTGTTCTATGGGTGAATTGTAGGGAATCCAAATACCCAAATATTTGGTCTTAACAAAATTTTTCGGTTTAATATAATTTAGTGAAGTTATAAAAAAGTAGACGTGGCAGTGGGCGGATGTAAAAAAAATTTTACACTTGTACTGTATCTTTTTCTTGGAAGCCCAGATATGAAATTTCAGCGTCCTAGTTAAAAATTTAAGGCCCAAAAATCGGTTTAGTGATGAAAAGGCCCCCAAAAAGTGGGCGTGGCCAAAACTTTTGTATGGGTGGATTGTACGGAATCTGAATGCCTAAATATTTGTTCTTAACAAAATTTTTCGGTTTCATATAATCTAGTGAAGTTATGAAAAAGTGGGCGTGGCAGTGGGCGGATTTCAAAAATTTTTACACTTGTACTGTATCTTTTTCTCAGAAGCCCAGATATGAAATTTCATCGTCCTAGCTTAAAATTTAAGGCCCAAAAAGCGGGGACATACGGACGGACGGACGGACGGTCATCGCTCAATCGATTTCGCTATTGATGCTGATCACGAATATATATACTTTATAGGGTCAATCTCGATTATTTCTCTATGTTACAAACTATGTGTCAAACTTAATATACCCTTAGGATAGGGTATAATAAAGAAAAATTAAGAAATGCAAAGAAGTATGGAAAGCCAGGCCAGAGTTTATAAACACCTCGATCATAATAAGGGAATATTATATCTCACAGACAACTTTGACCAAAACCGAATAATGTGGATATTAAAGATGTGACTTAATAAAACTGAATGGTAATAGATTTGGGGAAAATTTTGGATCTTTTCAATGTGTAACTTTGGATAAGTACCTAGTCTAGTCATAAATATTGATACAAAGAAAAACTTATGCCAAATGAAAACGCATTGATATTTTTAAAAACAAATTAATACGTTTTATGTGTTAGATCATTAGCTATAAGTTATGGAAGACTTCATTCAAAATGCCCGCCATTTGTCTTAAAGCACGACCTGAGACGCACTGGCCAATCATCCATTGCATTACGTACCTCATTCAACGGAAAGAAGTCAATATTTCTGTAATAAGTAGAGCAGGCCATTCCCTCCAAAACGGACCACAACTTGTAGTCCAAAGGGTTGAGGTTCGGACTACCAGCTGGCCAATCATCCGGTGATATAAAGTCGGGTACATTTTTTAAAGACACTCTTGCGTCGTTTTTGCCTTATGAGCTGGAGCAGAAACCTGTTGGAAGGTCCAATGCTTGTTTGCGAACATTATTCGGCTTAGAGGCTTAACAAAGTCTTCCATAGATATAGATTTTTGCGAGATATTCATTTCCCGCGACAAGATCTTCTGCTTTCTCAGTGGCTTCCGTCTGATTCAAGCCTGCACGGCTTTGATGGCTCGTGGAGTCCTCACAGTGCGTGGACGGCCGGATCTTTGACGGTCACGTACTCCACCAGTATCCTCGAATAATTTTATGGTACGATAAACAAAACATCGGGTGATTCCAAGCGGTTGCAAGGTCCGAAAGATATCACCTTTTGCCATATTAAACTTGTGTAATCCGATCACAACGACACGATTTTCGACATCACGCCATTCCATGATTATAAATGACTAAAACCAAAATTTTTTTCCGCAACAAGGAAGCATAAAAGCAACGGGTTAAATAACGGTTAACATGAAAAGCGTGCAACAAATATTTCCTTTAGAATGGCTGCAACAACAACTGTATCAATATTTATGACTAGACTAGGTGCATATGTGGAAACCATACAACATTTCATAGATATATGTCCTATCCTAAGGAAACTAAGATGTACATAGGTACTTATCGACTTATTAAATGGAATATATAATTGAAAAAATGTAGTTAAATATATACCACTAGCGTTAGATTAGGAAAGAATTGCTGTCAGAATTTAATTATTAATATGCAAATTCAATAATATGTATTAATTAAAAAATTAAATCAATATATGAAGAAGCTAATATTAAACCACCGACAGACGACTATAGTCATTTTCATTGAATATTTCTTTAATTTTCTTAAAATTGTTAGTTATAAGTTATATTTTTTTAAATAAATAATTGAACTGAATTATACATACATATGTACTAAATATGTAAGCAACATTGTAAGGTTTTACGAAAATAAAGTAAGAATTACTACTACTATATGTAAATCCTACATACATGGTCTTTTTTTATGCAGAGTGTCCGGGTACGTCTGTCGTCTGCTTCATCTTACAAAACTATTATTTCTCCAGACATAATAAAATATCTAGCAGTACAAAGGTACATTCATACAAACATATGTATTTGGCAAAGTAATCGATGTTACTTAATTCGAAAAATGCCATTAATGTTCTTTGGAGGATTTTTGAATCTTTCCTTAACGATATCTTCTGAAAAGTATAATCGTGCATGTATGTGTAGGAAAACAGAGGATGGGCCAATCGGCCTCATACTTTCATATTTTTTTTCAAGTGTAAATGATGCTAGGTCACTTCTGTTATTAATATTATAATTGATAAAATTGCAAACATAGAGAAATAATCAAGATATATGTATATTCGTGATCAGTATCAATAGCGAAGACGATTTAGCCGTCCGTCCGTCCGTCACCACTTTCTGGGCCTTAAGTTTTGAGCTAGGAGGTGTAAATTTCATATCTGAGCTTTTGAGAAGGAGAAGCAGTACAAGAATTTGAAATCCGTTACTGCCACGCCCACTTTTTCATAACTTCACTAAATTATATGAAACCGAAAAAATTGTTTAAGACCAAATATTTAGGCATTTAGATTTCCTTCAATTCACCCATACATCGGTTTTGGGCACGCCCACGTTTTGTGGGCGGTTTTATCAAAAAACTGATTTTGATAAAATTTTACATGTAACGTCCTCAAACATTGCAATATAGCCACGCCCACTTTATAAGGGCTAAAGGAGGATAGGGTATCATACGATCCGTTCCAGACGGATTGTAACTTTTCTGTATATTTACTTATAAAGTATAAAGAAGCACGACTGAAATTCAAAAACGATCAAGTCACTGCGCGCGCACCCACACACACACAAACACACGATATGGCAATGGTAGCAACTAGTGCACGTCTGCTGGCTGTGGTCTCCAGTGACGAAAAATTATTGGGATGATTTAGAGCTTAAATGAATCAGCGACGCATTTCCTAAAAACATTTTTGTTTGTTTTTCTATTTGATAAGCCATCATGTAGTTACGGCTGTGTAAACATTTTTTAATGACGGAAAATTCAATATAAACCCCTTATACCTCGAATTTCGAAAAATCCCTTCTTATCGAACATACATATAAGTATGTACATAGGTTATAAGAAAGTACTGGATCTGTTCAATGAAATTTTAATTTCTACGTTTAGGGGTTTTTGAGAAACTGTGATTTCAAGGTAGCCGTAGCGTTTTGGATTTTATAGTATTTAAGATACGATTTTTTTTATCCCTGGGTAGGTGAAAATCTTCAATAGACACTATGAGAATAGCCTTCGATATAACATTGTTAGATACTGCAACTAAGATATAACTTAGCCTTCGATATAATATTGTAAGATACTGCAACTAAGATATAACTTATCAAATAATTTTTTTATCATGATATTAAAGCTTTTGGCAGGTTTCTTGCTAATGAAAGATATGGATATAGTCGTGTCTAGTATTTCTCGGTGCTTGGACAATTTCTCTAAGCACTTTATTTTGAAAAGTTTGTATAATATTTGCGTTTGTTTTCTTGGTACAACCCCAAAATTGTATACCGTAGGTTCACACCGGTTTTAGCTCTTGCTTGTATAAAAGCAGTTTGTTCTCGGTACTCAGCAGGGAATGTTTTCCGAGTAACCAGTACATTTCTCTATACATATTTGATTTCAAGCTCTTTACGTTTCATTTTCACGTGCGAATTCCATTTCAGTTTTGCGTCCAGTGTCATTCTCAGGTATTTGGCTTCGTTTGCAAAAGGTATTCGGGCCAAGTTTAGATAGATTGGCAAGTCATTAGTTTTCTTGTATGTGAAATTCACGTGAACAGATTTAGTTTCTTTGAGTGCGATGCATCAGTCCCTCGTACATTCATTTACTTTATTCAGCGCGTTTTACAGTTTTGCAGTCGTTTTTTCGACTGTTTTACCTACTGCTAGGATAGCGGTGTCATCGGCAAAGGTAGCAAGGATAGTGACATCGGCTTTCGGTATATAACGAGTATAACAGGTGGAGAAGCGGCCCAAGAACGCTTCCTTGCGGTACGCCGGCCGAAATTTCTTGAAGCTTCGAGTATTCGTTTTCATGTCTAACACGGAAGAGTCTATTCCCGATATACGATTCTAGAATATCGTGTAGGCAAACGGGGAGAACTTGTCTTAATTTGCATTTTAAGCCTTCGTGACACACCTTGTCAAAGGCTTGTGAGACGTCAAGGAATACGCTTGAGCATATTTTTCTTTTTTCCAGTGGTTTCTCGACTGCGTCAGTAATTCTATGCACATGGTCAATTGTCGAATGCTTAGTTGTCTATAACCGGTTGTAGACGTGTTAGTAATTAATATCCACTCAAAGATTTTGAATATGACTGCAAGAAGCGAAATGTGTCTGTATGATTTTACCTCATTTAGCGGTTTTCCTGGTTTTGAAACTATTATGACTTCCGCAACTTTATAATGGCTCGGCAAGTGTTTTAATCTGAGCGCAGCATTTATAATATGGAGAAGCTTAATTAATTTTCAAGGTAAAACATTGAGAACTTCTGCGGTGATTAAATCGCCCAAAAATGCTGGGCGTTTTGACATGTTGCCCCCTGTAACCCCCCTGCTTGGGGTCACTGTTGGATTTGGAGTAGTTGCGAGGTTGAGTGTATGAAAAATTCCTGTATATCCATGTTTCGCAGGTTTCACATTATTATTTATTATAAATTATTTTGCGCGATTTGGGTTTGGGCGATCGGAATCATCAAATGATAACCAGGAGCTTTCTTAGGTTTTAGAACCTCGATCTCGTGTTTAGTTTTCTTAGCGTTGCACTTATGAATGGTAAATCTTAAACTTATGAGGGTAAATCTTCCCGATTGTTATTAACGTAAGCCACTTCCCCATCGTATGGCTTAAAGGTTTCTTCCAGATGGGAGTCAAAAACGTCCGCTTTTTCTTTATCTTTCCTTGCCCTTTCATTTTGGTTTATTTTAATTGGCGACGCGGGGATTTTGGTCCTTTGGTGCCTCTTACAGCTTTCCAAAGTGAATATATAATATGAATTGGAATCTTTTTTCGCTGTTAAGCGAAATAAATCCATAAAAGCCTTTTTCAACAAATTGCACAAAAAATTCAAATGTGCTTTATGTTGCGGAGCACGGCTCTGTTGTCATTTTTTATGCGCTTTCCTTTTTTCCTTGACCAATTCTTTTATTTCCGGAAGATATCTTAAACCGTATTTGTCTGGCGTTTTTTTGGATTGGGCGTATTATTCCAGGAGGCGCGCTGTACGATTTTAACGAAGCGATCAATTTCAACCTCAAATTCATAGGGTGTCGTAAGTGGAACGCTCAGTTCAATATTATCGTCAATTTCGTTCTCAAACCCTTCCCAGTTAGTTCTTCTATCAGTTAATCTCGCTGGCTCTAGCTTATGGATGAGTTTTTCGCTCAATGTCAAAATAACTGGAGAATGATCAGACGACAGATCGAAGTTCTCTTCAACTTTTATGTGGTTGGTAGATACTCCTTTCACAACGAAAAAATCGATGAAGTATCAGTTGACCAGTAAGTCGGTTTTCCTGTCGACTGGAAATCAAAGGTGCCGTGACATTGTGCCAAACGACATTATGCCAAATTGGTATAATGACGTTTTTGAAAGTGTCATTGGGCCGAAAATTAACATTTGGCATAATGTCCCTAAGGTAAAGCGTCATAAGGCCAAACTAGTTTGACACATTATGCCAAATTTGGCACTATGACGTAGAGTTATGAAATCAGAAGTAAATTCCATAAGCAGTTCAATGTCTATGTGCGGCATGCTGCCCCCATGCAACCCCCTGCTTGGCTTCACTGTTGGATGTGGAGTAAGTGAGAGGTTGGGTATATGCAAGGTTTTCAAATCCGTGCGAAAAATAGATATATTTTATTCAATCGCATCCAGTCATCAAGTTGCCAAAAGAAAAAAAATTAATTTCAAAACCCAAAGTGACAAAGTGCCAAATTGGCTGTATGACGCTTTACCTAAGCGACGTTATGCCAAAGGTTAATATTCGGCCTAATGACACTTTCAAAAGGGTCATTATACCAAATTTTTCCATTTGGCATAATGCTTGGCACAATGTCACGGCACCGAAATCACAACTGTACTCCATAGCTGCCCCATAAAGCATTGTACCTTTTTGCAAGATATATCTAGAACCCCAGAAGGTGTGTTTTGCATTAAAATATCCGCGAATAATGAAAGTAGGTTTCAGCGATTTAAACAAGTTTGTAAAATCATTTTTTTTTTCAAGCACGGAACGCGGTGGACATTTGATAGATTTTAAGAACACGCTGAGCATTTTTTACTCGGATCGTGCACATTTGCAAAGTTTCAAGCTTTATCTTCAGGTCTTCGGATTTTTCGATGCAGTCTTTAATAAATAAGGATGATCCACCTCTCGCTTTACCAGAAGGGTGGCAAGCGTGGAAATCATTATATCCTTTTATTTTTAAATGCGATTCCTTTTTTACGTGGGTTTTAGAAATCAAGCAAATGTCAATATCTCTTTCGGAGGATTTGCTAATGGTAACTTTTAAGTACTCTAACCTTTTTACACTCTGGACCCGGTGGCTTTGGTTACCTACTATCTCCTGAGCGATCTTACGCATTGTCTTAGCTATAGGTTTTTTTTTGTTTTGGTGCATTTTTAGGCTTAAGGAGCGCATCTCCCCGTTTTTGCAACTCCTTAGCTACTTCACATCCTCTATAATTTGCTTGGTCCTTTCCCTTACATTTAACACAGTTTGCAGAGGTTTCTTTGTTTACTCCGCAGTCTTCGGAGAGGTGATTTCCGGCGCATTCCACACATCGTGGTTCTTTTTATACCCTATCCTAAGGGTATGTTAAGTTTGATACATAGTTTGTAACATAGAGAAATAATCGAGATAGACCCTATAAAGTATATATATTCATGATCAGTATCAATAGCGAAGACGATTTAGCCACGTCCGTCCGTCCGTCTGTCTGTCCGTTTGTCACCAATTTTTGGGCCTTAAATTCTGAGCTAGGAGGATGAAACTACATACATATCTGGGCTTTTGAGAAGGAGAAGCAGTATTTTGTAATACATTTGCGTATGATTGAATTATTCTTAAATTTCTACGCATGGGCTCGATTTTAAACATATTAATATAGTTTCAATTCGGTAGATATCGTCGATATTGTCAGACTTATCGAAGGTTAGCATAAACATACAGAAAAGCTACAATCCGTTTGGAACGGATGGTATGATACCCTATCCTCCTCTCTATAAAGTGGGCGTATCCACATTGCATATTGTACTCAAATATAGCTATAATGTCGAACGTTTGAGGATGTTACATGTAAAATTTTATCAAAATAGGTTTTTTGATGATAACGCCCCTAAAAAGTGGGCGTGGCCAAAACTGTTCTATGGGTGAATTGTAGGGGATCTAAATACCCAAATATTTGGTCTTAATAAAATTTTTCGGTTTCATATAATGTAGTGAAGTTATGAAAAAGTGGGCGTGGCAGTGGGCGGATTTCAAAAATTTTTATACTTGTACTGTATCTTTTTCTCAGAAGCCCAGATATGAAATTTCATCGTTCTAGCTCAAAATTTAAGGCCCAAAAAGCGGTGACATACGGACGGACGGACGGACGGACGGTCATCGCTCAATCGATTTCGCTATTGATGCTGATCACGAATATATATACTTTATAGGGTCTATCTCGATTATTTCTCTATGTTACAAACTATGTGTCAAACTTAATATACCCTTAGGATAGGGTATAAAAAGGGGAGGTCCACGCCTTACAATTTCTTTATCTGTTTCCGTTTGTTGCTTCTCTTTCTTGATGATATTAACGGCATCAAGAATTTTAAAGCCTTTGGTTTGAAGGTCGTTCATAACATCTTCTTTGATATATGAGGAGTGGAGTCCCCTTGCTACAACCCGATGTCGCCTTTCTGACTTTATTTCGAAAGTATACCACTGGATCTTTTCCGTATTTAGCTTTTGGGACACTGTAGGATAGTTGTCGTGGTCATCGACGTTAAACTTCCACGCATTATTCCTCAAAGATGTAACCTTAAATTTCGATGTTATCGTTACTTTAAGGAGGCTATGCATCTTATTATACATTTTCCGTTACTCCGACGACGTTTATTGGTGGGAGTAGGCAATACCGGGCTCGATGTTGTTTTTCTTGCGGTGTTTTTTTCTTTTCTTCTTTTAGAGGCTCAACTTCGGGCGAAGAACTGGCTCTCCTTTTCTTACTAGGTCTTTTCTTCGTAATTCGATTCGTTTCGCGTGTTAGCTGCAAAATTGGTTTAGCTGTAAATGAGGAAAAATTGTGCAAATTCCTTCAACAAGAAGAGACAAACTACATTGAAGAATTGGAAGAATAGGTAGGGTTCAGGTTAACTGGAGAGGCTTGTTGGTTGAGGCCCAGGTTCACCCCGAATTGATGTCTCACCTAAGTAAGAAAGTGAGTGTAAAGATTTTTGAAATTCTTCTACTACCAGCCACATTTTACCATAACTTCATATTTTTGCTTGAGTAGTAATTGTTAATGAGAGTTAATGCAAGATGTATTCTCCTTCACGTCTTTATTACAACTGAACTTCTTAGACTCAGATTATATACTTATACAGATAGTCATCTCAAAGGGGCTCTCTCTTTCGACCCTCAAGCTAAAACGCACCAGGAAACAGCTGTTTTTCCCCATCGCTCTTTAGGAGTATATGTGCTTCAATGCAAATCAAATGGGACCTCACGCACACATTCTTTGAGCGATGGGGAACCCATGGGCGCAGCCATCTTGGTGTCCAAAAATTTACTACCAGGGAATTTTTTTTGTTCCCATTCGTTATTATTTGAAAGTGCAATTTGAAAGTATTATAACTATTAAACGAAAGGAGTATGACAATATCTAATTGCAGCATTGAATTCGGTGCAATAAGATTAATCAATTGACATACACAACAATACTGTAGAGCTGAATTAATTTATAGCTATTCTGGTGAATTTCTCGGAAAAAAACAAAAAGGAAATTTATCTCTCAATTTTCCAACACATGCAAAACTTAGTTCACACTAAAGGAAATTTAATCAGCTGATGCCTGTAATATACATATTATTCACATGCATTCACGGATAGAGAATCATGGGAGAGGATTTAGGCTCCGCCCATTTGAGGGTTTTAGCGGGCAGGGGATGACAAGACGACTATCTGTATTAATCTGTGTTCTTAGAGCTAATTAATAAATTGGCACAGGAAGTACACTTGACGTTTACTCTAGTTAAATGATTATGCAGTACTAAAGGAAATTATTTCATAGGGTGTCACATTAGTTTTAGTATGTAAAAACATATGTTTATTTATATTATAAACTTAATTTCTACCTACTTATGTACTGTACATACATCTGTACGTACTTATGTATGTACACATGTTAGAATTCAATATGATTTACTTTCGTTAACATGTCAAGAATCAATTAGGACCAAGTTTATTACAACTTCATATTTCTATCGTTTTGCTTTAACCTATTCAGAATAATAAACTCACAATACCTTCTTTTTTTTTAACGAAAGTAAATCATATTGAATTGTAACATATGTACATACATCTGTACGTACATATGTATGTACATATATTACAATTCAATATGATTTACTTTCGTTAACATATCAAGAATCAATTAGGACCAAGTTTATTACATCATATTTCTATCCTTTTGTTTTAACCTATTCAGAATAATAAATTCACAATACCTTCTTTTTTTATACCCTATCGAAAGGGTATATTAAGTTTGACACATAGTTTGTAATATAGAGAAATAATCGAGATAGACCCTATAAAGTATGTATATATCTTTGTGATCAGCATCAATAGCGAACATTTTACACCTGTACTGTATCTTTTTCTCAGAAGCCCAGATATGAAATTTTATCCTCCTAGCTCAAAATTTTAGGCCTAAAAAGCGGTGACATCGCTCAATCGATTTCGCTATTGATGCTGTTTCTGATCAAAAAACCGATTTTGATGAAATTTTACATGTAACATCTTCAAACGTTCGGCCTTATCGTCGTATTTCAGTGCAAAATGCAATTTGGCCACGCCCACTTTATATAAAGGAGGATAGCGTATCATACGATCCGTTCCAAACGGATTTGACACTTATGCTGCCGGCAATGACGGTGCGCTTTGTCATTCGATAAACAAACGTTAAACGTTCGTGACCCTTGTGTTCTATTGAGAAGAAAAGTGTCGCAGTGCTATATCGGCGCAGAGCACTTCAGAAATATCGGTGCAATTAAGCATTTCTTGGTGTATCTTGTCGGGTCTTTTCAGGCGTTTTTCGGGCCCGATTTCAGGCAAATTGAGGTTATTGGAGCCGCAACGTGCACCCACGTGCTTGGCGAGTGCGCGGTCGGGGTCCACACGATTGATGTCCTCACCGCTCATGAAGTAGTTTGTAAAAATGTATGGCAGTGGGCTCATTGGTAATGAGCCCACTTTGTGATACTCTTAACCTTTAATTTTGAACGTTGAATTGAATTGTTGATCATTTGCCGCAGTATTGTGAACTATTTCTGTTGCTCCGAACGATGTCATTTGGAAGCATGAATTGAATCAGCGAATGGTCTTCAGGAACAGGTTTGAATCTGGATCCGTACCCATGAATTTGAGCGCATGACAATGGGGAAGTTCTTTCGGAATGAGCGGATGAGCGGAATATTCAATATATGGCTCGTACTCAAATGCGAGACGAAGGAACGAAGCGGATGTAAATGCTCGATGTACTTGTTGGCGTCGTCGGTCATTTGCTCTGTATGTGTCAATTACGAACCGGCGCGGTGGTCTCCGTTCCAATTGTCGTTGTTGATTTCGTTCAGCCCGTGCCACTTGTGATTGAGACACACGCAATTGCGGTATGCTCACACGCACATTTTCGTTATCTTGTTGGATTCGTTGTTTTTTCTGCTCTACTGTTTTGAATATTTGTTGCTTTATTCGTTCGACGGCCCAAAAGTCTTTGTTCCCTGTAACACACACACACAAAAAGCCCAATTTGTGCTACTTACTGATTAAAAACGGTATGCCGATAATGTATTGGTTCTTTTAGTATTTTACCAACCTTTCACAGTCACAAAACACGTACATATTTCTTGTAAATTAAAATAAATCGTGTAAAATATTGTACGCACTGCGTTGTGATACATAACAAATGCAGAATGAAATGTCAAAGTGACGCAACACTTCACGTCAACGACTTGCGCATGTAGTTCGATCAGGCGGACGTAGCGCCATCTGTCATTCAACAACATTAATAATTTCGTTCTGCTTGAAAAACGAAGTTCGGTTAAATTATTTGGATATTGTTCATACCAAAATACTAAAATCGCGATTAAAAAATGGGGAAAGGGGGTAGGAGGGTGAAAATTTAGGGATATAGGTATTTTATGATGCCAAACAAAAATGTTCCTCAACAAAATAGAAACATTTTTTCTGGATGGGGGCACCCTAATCACCTAGCGATATGAAAAATTCTTTACGACCTATTCTCACACCTTCCAAATATACATATGTATGTACATAAAAATTTCATAAAAATCGATCAAGAGGTTTCGGAGTAGTGCGTGACACGAGATTTTTATATCTTAAATACTATAAAATCCAAAACGCTAAGGATACAAAAGTGAAGATTCGCACAGTAATTCCTTGTAACTTCTGTATGTTCCATAAGAAGGGATTTTTCGAAAATCTAGGTCTAAGTGGGGGAAATAGGGTTTATATCGAATTTGTTTTTAGTAAATTCCTGAAGCTGAGCAATGCTAATAACAAGTAATCAAATCATCCCAATAATTTTCTGTCACTGCAGACTACAGCACCAGTGCACCAGTTGCTATAGCAAACGTGCACCAGTTGCTATAATTGCCGTATCGTGTGTGTGCGTATGTGTGTGTATGCACGCGCATTGACTTGATCGTTTTTGAATTTCAATCATGCTTCTTTATAAGTTTGGTATGTTTGCAATTTTATTAATTCTGATATTAATAGGAGAAGAAAAATTATGATGAGTATATGAAACCGGCAATCCTTCCGGAGAAGGAGGATCTCTACATGCCTCACGCTACGTGGAAACTATTATTTAAGCAAAATTTGATTAACGCTACTAACCGCAGGTGGTCGAACTATACCACGAAACAGAACTGGCCCAAGCTGGATCTCAAGCGCTCCAATAGCTGCATGGACGAGGAAGAGGAAGAGACTATTCTTCACCTCCTATGCACTTGCCAAGCTCTCCTTCAACTCGAAGGAAACTGTATCTAGGAGAGTATTTTTCGACAACCTTGGTGAATTAGCTAACATAAGTATTAACCATTGGAAAAATAAAATTCAAGTAGGTAGTTCAGTTTTCTGTAAATGGAAAGTAGGCACAATAAAAACACAACCGAACACATTTAAAGTTTTGTTAAGAGTGATGAACGAAAAATACAAGAAGAAAAACAAAAGTAGTGTGTGAGAGGGATAAAAAGGAAAAACCGAAAGAGTGTACTGCACAAATATGTTGTGTTGCCAACTATTATTTTCGTTTACATTTTAACATTAACCACCTCCGGCGCTTTATAATAAGCTCATGTTGGTTCAACGGCTAGTTGAAGACACTAGATACTGTGGTATCACAATGGGCCTATTCTGGCCTAAGTGTGGCTGCACTTTCTGAAGCCTCCCAACCGAACCCTACCCTACCCTAGGTATATGAGTATATGAGATCGACATTTCAGAAGCCGATTGTCCCATTCTTTGTTTTAGTATACATGAACGATTATTTTTTTCAGAAGATAATAAGGAAAGATTCAAAAATCCTCCAAAGAACATTAATGGCATTTTTCGAACCAAGCAACATCGATTACTTCGCCGAATACATACATATCTATGTATGTACCTTTGTACTGGAAGGTATTTTATTACGTCTGGAGAAATAATAGTTTTTTAAGATGAAGCAGAGAACGGAAGTACCGGGTCACTCTGGATAAAAAAGACCATGTACTCGGTAGGATTTATATTGCTCATCCGCTCAACGTCGAGTGCTATTACCTCTATCTCTTGCTTCACGAAGTTTGTGGGCCTACATCCTTTTCAAACTTAAAGACGGTAGCTGCTTACATTCATCCTACATTCCACTCAGTTTGCAGGGACTAGTGGAAGACGCAAGATATTAGAACCAGATAATGGAAGCTTCTGTCTCTGATTTATCTTATTGAGACCTGTTCCCTACAATGCTGGTTTTTGCGAAGGTTTGAGTAAAGAACGGACTATTCAATTCCTACGATAACTTTGAAGTGAAATATTTTACAATTCTACTGGTTCTCCTTCTCAAAGCCCAGATCTGAAATTTCATCCTCCCAGTTCCAAATTTAAAGTATAATATATGTATTCTTTATAAGGTTTATCTTTATTATGTCTCTATGTTACAAACTACGCATCAAACATAATATACCCTACAGGGTATAAAAAGAATATGAAGGTACATTTAGGACTTGGTTGGGACGTTGATGGTAAAGAGTCTACGCAGCTTGAAAACTGAAATAGACTGAAATATAGAAGAGGAAAAGGGAAAAATACATATTCATAATAGTTTGAGTCAAATCGTGAGGGACATAACATACCCAACAAACCGGATTTGAAGAACATACCCAACAAACCAATTCCAAGGCTAAGGGAGCGGACTATACTAACAAAAAAATTATGCAATCGAAATTAGTGTTATGCTTTCGATTAAATTGAATGCTTTTGATATGACCTGCAACTCTATAGGCACAGTAGATAGTAGATATCGAAGAAGTAATGGATTAAATAAAATAAATAAACATTTGGCGCGACAGGTCCATGGGACCCAGGGCCTATCTTCTCACAACCATTCGTGTTTTACGTGTTATATTCTTTACCCAAGTGGAAGGACAATTTTTTATTTGAGAAGCTTTTTCGTGACAGTTATATTCTCAGATGTTTGTCAGATGCTCGCGAGAGGTGGGGCCGTGAAAGAAATTTGTAGGTTTTGTCTAGGGATTGAACCACGGACCTTTGCTCCGTAGTCCACCGCACTAACCACTTGAGCCACGGCGGTGCATTACCTGTTGGAATACTTGCATGCCCTCAACTTCCCAGTTATTCCTTCACACAAAATAATATTGAAGGTAGGTGCTTTTATTATATTCTTAAGGAATTTAAGCCCAAATGTGCAACGGAACCCGAATGCAGGTGAAAGTTTTCCATAAAATGTGATAGAGACGACAATCTTTACCAGCTGCGGCCAAGGAATAATTGTATTTACACCTCGCATCCCTTTATTCCATATGACTGCAAATGTCATCGTGATGACAATAAATAGAGCTTAGCTTAACTTATATAGTTTAATTCATAGTATGCCCAATACAGTCTATTTTAACAACAGCAAACATATTATATAAAGAGGTGGTGAAAAAATAAACAAAGCCGCAGGTCTAAAAGTTCGAAACACAATACGTAAATTATCGACCTCGAATTAAATAATATATACATACATATACGTACGTGGTTACAAGGTTTATAAAAATGACTTATTTAAATATGAAACTTTGTAAATTTGCTTTGATATCGATTTTTATACCCTATCCTAAGGTCATATTAAGTTTGATACATAGTTTGTAACATAGAGAAATAATCGAGATAGACCCTATAAAGTATATCCGTCCGTCCGCCCGTCCGCCTTAAATTTAAATGCAGTATCAGTGTAAAAATTTTTGAAATCCTCCCACTCCCACAAATTATATGAAACCGAAAAATTTTGTTAGGACCACATATTTAGGTATTTAGATTCCCTACAATTCACCCATACTACACTTTTGGCCCCGCGTTTTTGGGGCGTTTTCATAAAAAAAACCGATGTCGATGAAATTTTACGCGTAACATCCTCAAACGTTCGACGTCATCGTCGCAATTCAGTACAAAATGCAATATGGCCACGCCCACTTTATAAGGGCTACATAGAAAGGAGGATAGGGTATCATACGATCCGTTCCAGACGGATTGGAGCTTTTCTGTATGTTTTGTTTTAAAAATGTCTTTCATTCCTTCACTAACATTTATAACATGCACCATTTCATTTAAGCCCTTTATCTGTTCTTCGCTATGTTCTGAACCAAACTTCCTTGAGAGTAAATCTGCAACATATAGAAATTTTCCAGACAAATATTTAAAGCTTAAATTATATTTTTGTAATCTTAATTTCATCCTCTGTAATCGAGCCCAGGCAATTTCGTGGTATTCTTTGGACATTATACCTACCAATGGTTCATGATCTGTAACAATTTCAACATTCCTTCCATAAACATATGCATGAAACTTTTGGCACGCAAACACCAAGAATTCTTTTTCGATTTGTGCGTACTGCACTTCCGCGCTTGACAAGCTCCTCGCAGCAAAACAGACTAACCTGCCCTTTTGCATAAGGTAGCATTCCAACCCATACTGAGATGCTTCCGTGTGAATCGAAATGTTCTCCCTGCAGTCAAATGGGCGCAATGCTGGTGCATTAATAATGCAACATTTAATTTTTATACCCTATATAACGTTATATTAAGCGTGACACATAGTTTGTAACATAGAGAAATATTCGAGATAGACCCTATAAAGTATATATGTATGTATATTCGCGATCAGTAATAATAGCAAAATCGATTGAGCGATGACCGTCCGACCGTATGTCTCCGCTTTTTGAACCTTAAATTTTGAACTAGGAGAATGAAATTTCATATCTAGGCTTTCGAGAAAAAGATACAGTACAACTGTAAAAGATTTCTAAATCCGCCCACTACCACGCCCACTTTTTTATAACTTTGTAGTCAACACACTACGTAGTACCAACTACATCTCTGCATAGTACATATTCCCCGTATAATATTTTACAATGTGCTATACACTCGCGATAACACACAATGCACTCCGTGCAGTATCATATACGATCATTTCCCAGGGCACTCAGAACCCAAAACATAATACACACGGCATGTCAAAACCCACAAGTGCACGCGGCAGCATAAAGTATCCAAATTATGATATAAAAACCCAACGACATTCCTATGGGAATTCCCATAAGAATACAGATGGCAACAAAAAGGAAAATCATAAATAATAATAAAACAATACAATACGATGACAAGTGTTATTGCACTGACTCCGTTGCACTGGATATGGGTCAATGTCGACCGGATCGTACATTGCCAGGGCAAACGATTTGCACTGACGATGGTGTATACAATAATACTGGCGCCATTGCACCCTAAATGGGCCAACGACTGGATCGTATGTCGGCAGGGATAAAAATGACTCGTGTATGGTAATATTCAATAATCGATAAGAGATGAAAATGCACTATCGTAGGAAAATCGGGTGTACATATTATGTATAACACTGCATATATGCAGGTATTAAGTATAAAAAGGAATGATTGAAAGGACAGAGGAGAGTTGAATTCAGAACTTAACTTATAAAGGGTTGCAGCGACGCTCAGGACGGCGGACCCAATAAGAACTGTAAATAAGGTATAAAGATCGCAGCAACGCACAACACGGCGGATCTACTAACATATAAAACTGTGTTTCTATTTTCTGACTAACTCTCCGAGTAGTAACTCTTCCCTTACGTTGTAAGCAAGCACGGCTACAACGCGATATTACATTGGTGGCAGCGGTGGGATTGATTCTATAAAAGTCCCGTTACCAACATAAAAACATACAGAAAAGCTACAATCTGTCTGGAACGGATCGTCTGATACCCTATCCTCCTCTCTATAAAGTGGGCGTGGCCAAATTGCATTTCGTACTCAAATATGGCTATAACATCGAACGTTTGAGGATGTTACATGTAAAATTTTATCAAAATAGGTTTTTTGATGATAACGCCCCCAAAAATTGGGCGTGGCCAAAACTGTTCTATGGGTGAATTGTAGGAAATCTAAATACCCAAATATTTGGTCTTAACAAAATTTTTCGGTTTCATATAATTTAGTGAAGTTATAAAAAAGTAGGCGTGGCAGTGGGCGGATGTAAAAAAATTTTACACTTGTACTGTATCTTTTTCTTGGAAGCCCAGATATGAAATTTCAGCGTCCTAGTTAAAAATTTAAGGCCCAAAAATCTGTTTTGTGATAAAAAAGCCCCCAAAAAGTGGGTGTGGCCAAAACTTTTGTATGGGTGGATTGTAGGGAATCTGAATGCCTAAATATTTGGTCTTAACAAAATTTTTCGGTTTCATATAATTTAGTGAAGTTATGAAAAAGTGGGCGTGGCAGTTTGCGGATTTCAAAAATTTTTACACTTGTACTGTATCTTTTTCTCAGAAGCCCAGATATGAAATTTCATCGTCCTAGCTCAAATTTAAGGCCCAAAAAGCGGGGACATACGGACGGACGGACGGACGGTCATCGCTCAATCGATTTCGCTATTGATGCTGATCACGAATATATATACTTTATAGGGTCTATCTCGATTATTTCTCTATGTTACAAACTATGTGTCAAACTTAATATACCCTTAGGATAGGGTATAAAAAAAAAAGTGTAGAAAGACCCACGACCGTAAGACCTGTCGAACTTCCAATCGAACGCCTGAGGCAAAGTTTGGGCAGTGACCAGGGAAAATACAGCTATAGCGCGCGAAGCCTGCCTGGCAAAGACAACAAGAACCACAGTAGCAGCAACAGCAAAGGAGCAGAACAAGCATTCATCAAATTCAACAAGTAACTTTGAAGTATTAATTAAGATTTCAAGACCAAAACACACTACACAAAAAACAAAAAAAACATACAGAAAAGCTACAATCCGTCTGGAACGGATCGTATGATACCCTATCCTCCTCTCTATAAAGTGGGCGTGGCCAAATTGCATTTTGTACTCAAATATAGCTATAATGTCGAACGTTTGAGGATGTTACATGTAAAATTTTATCAAAATAGGTTTTTTGATGATAACGCCCCCAAAACGTGGGCGTGGACAAAACTGTTCTATGGGTGAATTGTAAGGAATCTAAATACCCAAATATTTGGTCTTAACAACATTTTTCGGTTTCATATAATTTAGTGAAGTTATAAAAAAGTAGGCGTGGCAGTGGGCGGATGTAAAAAAATTTTACACTTGTACTGTATCTTTTTCTTGGAAGCCCAGATATGAAATTTCAGCGTCCTAGTTAAAAATTTAAGGCCCAAAAATCGGTTTTGTGATGAAAACGCCCCCAAAAAGTGGGCGTGGCCAACATTTTTGTATGGGTGGATTGTAGGGAATCTGAATGCGTAAATATTTGGTCTTAACAAAATTTTTCGGTTTCATATAATTTAGTGAAGTTATGAAAAAGTGGGCGTGGCAGTTGGCGGATTTCAAAAATTTTTACACTTGTACTGTATCTTTTTCTCAGAAGCCCAGATATGAAATTTCATCGTCCTAGCTCAAAATTAAGGCCCAAAAAGCGTTGACATACGGACGGACGGACGGTCATCGCTCAATCGATTTCGCTATTGATGCTGATCACGAATATATATACTTTATAGGGTCTATCTCGATTATTTCTCTATGTTACAAACTATGTGTCAAACTTAATATACCCTTAGGATAGGGTATAAAAACATCTAAAGCATCCTTTTTATACCCTATCCTAAGGTCCGTATGTCACCGCTTTTTGGGCCTTAAATTTTGAGCTAGGACGATGAAATTTCATATCTGGGCTTCTGAGAAAAAGATACAGTACAAGTGTAAAAATTTTTGAAATCCGCCCACTGACACGCCCACTTTTTCAAACTTCACTAAATTATATGAAACCGAAAAATTTTGTTAAGACCAAATATTTAGGCATTCAGATTCCCTACAATCCACCCATACAAAAAATTTGGCCACGCCCACTTTTTGGGGGCGTTTTCATCACAAAACCGATTTTTGGGCCTTAAATTTTTAACTAGGACGCTGAAATTTCATATCTGGGCTTCAGAGAAAAAGATACAGTACAAGCGTAGAAATTTTTGAAATCCGCCCACTGCCACGCCCACTTTTTCATAACTTCACTACATCATATGAAACCGAAAAATTTTGTTAAGACCAAATATTTGGGTATTTAGATTCCCTACAATTCACCCATAGAAGAGTTTTGGCCACGCCCACTTTTTGGGGTCGTTATCATCAAAAAACCTATTTTGATAAAATTTTGCATGTAACATCCTCAAACGTTCGACATTATAGCTATATTTGAGTACAAAATGCAATTTGGCCACGCCCACTTTATAGAGAGGAGGATAGGGTATCAGACGATCCGTTCCAGACGGATTGTAGCTTTTCTGTATGTTTTAAATTTTATTTGGCGAAATTCTAGCCTGCAAACAAAAACAGACGGTAGAGCTTTTTGAAGCCCTACCTTTCCAAAAAATAACCCCAAAATCTCCCTCATCCAAAATGGAACTAACACTTAACGATATTAATAGTATCGTTCCTAATTTCAACGGCAAACCGCTCGAACTAAGTAAATTCATTGCATGCGGCGACACTCTCTTCTCATACATCAGGGATGAGGTTCAACACACTCTGTTCCTCAATATTGTGCGAACACGACTCCAAGTGTCAGCATTCGAGCTGATCCAACACAAAGAATTCCCCACATGGGAAGAATTAGTGGCTGAAATGGAATCCCAGTTTAAAGAATATAGGTCGCGATCTTTGGCTCAGAATGAGCTCCTAGCATCCAAACAGAGATCAAAGGAAAATATGTACATATTAAAGAGTTTGGCGACAGACTCTCTAATTTACTCCTTACTCTCGACTCGGCAACATACGATAGCACGAACGAGAAAGCTGTTAAAGACTTTTTAATATTAGAAAATCACAAGTTGGCCTTACAAACATTCGAAGACGGGATTAGAAACCCAACTTTAAAGATTCTTACCACAATAAGGACCACTCCATGCGCATTCCTTCGCTCCCTCTTTTCTTCCATTGCCTCTGCATTGCCTCTGGGAAGGTGGAGGGCAGACATGGTCCCACCAGCCATAGGCCCACTTCCCCAGCATTTTGCATTGGCAATCAATATAGGTTACCTGAGGCTGAGATGATGATTGAGACAGGCAGTCTCCCTCCCAACCAGAGACAAGAGAGATGATGATGTCCCCAGAAGCGACCGACCACGAGTTAAACGAAAAGACACATACAAGAAACAGGAACAGCCGATACCGAGCGACACTTCAACATAAACAACAAGACCCACAAATATAATTACACGAAACACAAAATCACGACATCGAGAGGAGGGGACGGACAGTCCCAAGAGTAGGAGGAGAACGAACACATAAATTTATACTTATACAATACCTACGAACACTCGGCGATCGAAGAGAGGGGACGGACGGTCCCAGAGCGAAACATCTAACAACACATCACACACTACGCTTAGATGACAACGTTTACCAATGCATCACAAACTACGACAACTTGATAGCGAGAGAGAGAAAGAGACAGCGAGGACGGACGGTCCTATAATACAGCACGACGCATTACAACACATATCGTAACATCACGAGGCGTTACACTCATCTACACAACATACTAACACGATACTGCGAAGAGGAACGTACTATCGCAACACAAACCAATAAACGTCACACTTATCAACGCAATACACCAATACGATACTGCGAGGAGGGACGGACTATCCCTACTCGCAACACAATCACATACTCAACACAAAACATCACATTCATAAACACATAACAATCAGCCCAACTTCGCACTGACAGAGAGAGGACGGGCGGTCCTAAAGCATATACATCAACGACGTTACATTGAACACGATGAAGAGCTTTGACGCACCGACCAAAGCAGATTATGGAGGAGATCATCAATGGCCGAGAGCCCAACCTATCTCATGACTTTTGTGTGGGGTGGCACGTCATCAGCTCGTCCCCATTCCCAAAATCTGCGCGAGATCCCACCGGAATAGATTAAGTTTTCGCGATAGTTTGACACCCGGGCCCTCAATCGCTTTTTTCTTCTCGCTCGGGGTCCAGCGAAAGCCGTTGTTTGACAAGGTAATTTTGAATAAACGTTTAACCTCTGCATCCTTTCTTTTCCTCGTTTTGCAAATACTTGGGTGGAAGAATGCCCACATCTGCGGCTTAGGTTCAAATTTCTTTAACTCCTTATTTGTTTCCCTTATTCTTTTTCGTTCATTTTTTTCAGCTTCTAACTTTTCTTTATCCTCCTTTTTATACCCTATCCTAAGGGTATATTAAGTTTGACACATAGTTTGTAACATAGAGAAATAATCGAGATAGACCCTATAAAGTATATATATTCGTGATCAGCATCAATAGCGAAATCGATTGAGCGATGACCGTCCGTCCGTCCGTCCGTCCGTCCGTATGTCACCGCTTTTTGGGCCTTAAATTTTGAGCTAGGACGATGAAATTTCATATCTGGGCTTCTGAGAAAAAGATACAGTACAAGCGTAAAAATTTTTGAAATCCGCCCACTGCCACGCCCACTTTTTCATAACTTCACTAAATTATATGAAACCGAAAAATTTTGTTAAGACCAAATATTTAGGCATTCAGATTCCCTACAATCCACCCATACAAAAGTTTTGGCCACGCCCAATTTTTGGGGGCGTTTTCATCACAAAACCGATTTTTGGTCCTTAAGTTTTTAACTAGGACGCTGAAATTTCATATCTGGGCTTCCAAGAAAAAGATACAGTACAAGTGTAAAATTTTTTTACATCCGCCCACTGCCACGCCTACTTTTTCCTAACTTCGCTAAATTATATGAAACCGAAAAATTTTGTTAAGACCAAATATTTGGGTATTTAGATTCCCTACAATTCACCCATAGAACAGTTTTGGCCACGCCCACTTTTTGGGGGCGTTATCATCAAAAAACCTATTTTGATAAAATTTTACATGTAAAATCCTCAAACGTTCGACATTATAGCTATATTTGAGTACAAAATGCAATTTGGCCACGCCCACTTTATAGAGAGGAGGATAGGGTATCATACGATCCGTTCCAGACGGATTGTAGCTTTTCTGTATGTTTCTTTATGTGTATATCCTGCCAAGCTTTCGAAGTTAAAACGAAGGGCACATGTGAGTTGGTACTCCTTTTTCCTTTCTTTTCGGGCGTTTTCGGCCATGTCAAACACTGGGAAATGTTTGCTGAAACACCTTCTTCCGAGCATGTCAACTCGCTCTCAGCCGAATGGACTTTTGCTTCGCCTGACGCATTAGGGCTATTATTTACAATTACAGCCTGGTTTTCAATTTCAAAAACAATTGGCATTGTTTTGTTGTTGGTCAGAAACTGTGGTACGCTAGCCTTTAATCCGAATTTTCTTTGGGGAAATCATTTTCTGCTACATTCTTTAATCCATTTTACGAGTATTTGCTCTTCACCTTCAGTTAAAATTGTATTGGGACCTGGTCTAGCTTTTGTGCATTTATTGCTCAACCTGAATTGTAGCGTCGACCTTGGGATACCATACTTTTTAGACGCTATTTTCTTGGGCATACCTGACTTAATTGCTTGCAAAGCCGTTTGAACTAAGCCTTCATCATATTTTTTTTCATATTTTTCAGTTTTTCGAATACTTGGCATCTTACCTCTGTTACCTAAATAAAAAATAAATGTTTCCAATAAGATCTATTCTTCTGTGATAGACATTCTGATTTGTGGTAGTAATGCGCACAACCAATGGTTGGCACTGTGCCAATAACCGGGTAATTGGCAGTACTACCAATGATGGGCACTGTGCCAACATTAGGAAAGCTGTCAATTTCTCGTACCCATCATTGGCACACTTAATTTGTTGCACTTATTCCGCGAATAAAAAAAAACAAAAAAAAAACATACAGAAAAGCTACAATCCGTCTGGAACGGATCGTCTGATACCCTATCCTCCTCTCTATAAAGTGGGCGTGGCCAAATTGCATTTTGTACTCAAATATAGGTATAATATCGAACGTTTGAGGATGTTACATGTAAAATCTCATGAAAATCGGTTTTTTGATGATAACGCCCCCAAAAAGTGGGCGCGGCCAAAACTGTTCTATGGGTGAATTGTAGGGAATCTGTATACCTAAATATTTGGTCTTAACAAAATTTTTCGGTTTCATATAATTTAGTGAAGTTATAAAAAAGTAGGCGTGGCAGTGGGCGGATGTAAAAAAAATGTACACTTCTACTGTATCTTTTCGTCATAAGCCCAGATATGAAATTTCAGCGTCCTAGTTAATAATTTAAGGCCCAAAAATCGGTTTTGTGATGAAAACGCCCCCAAAAAGTGGGCGTGGCCAAAACTTTTGTATGGGTGGATTGTAGGGAATCTGAATGCCTAAATATTTGGCCTTAACAAAATTTTTCGGTTTCATATAATTTAGTGAAGTTATGAAAAAGTGGACGTGGCAGTGGGCGGATTTCAAAAATTTTTACACTTGTACTGTATCTTTTTCTCAGAAGCCCAGATATGAAATTTCATCGTCCTAGCTCAAAATTTAAGGCCCAAAAAGCGGTGACATACGGACGGACGGACGGACGGACGGACGGTCATCGCTCAATCGATTTCGCTATTGATGCTGATCACGAATATATATACTTTATAGGGTCTATCTCGATTATTTCTCTATGTTACAAACTATGTGTCAAACTTAATATACCCTTAGGATAGGGTATAAACAAAGCGACCGCCAAACGAATTGGCGAAATAACCACACGAGACTGCAGAGGGAAAAAAAAACAACGTGGTGGACGATCGGTGGCGAAACGTCCAAATAGCCACAGATGATCCCACCGAAGAAGGTCAAGTGCAACTGCAGCTCGTTGAAAGCTGCTCACCGGCCACTCAGCTGGGGTGGGTTCGCTGAAAGGGAAAATCAAACAACGTGTGTGTGGGAAAGAGAAAGGGGCGCCACCAGGTCTTTGGAATTGAAGGAAGACCAGGAAACCTTTGGGAATGGAAATTATGATTGGGGAAACTGGAAAGAAAAATCAAACACAAGTGTTACCTCGTTATAAAGCTCAGTTTGAGGGACGGGAGTTTTATTAAAGAAAATTATCAACTACGTGTAAACTTCAGAAGGAACTTTACACAAGGGTATATTATGCAAAAGTGGTTTAAAAAAAAGGAAAAAGAAAACAAAGTTACTGGTCGGTTAAAAAAAAATTAAACCAATTGACAAGTTTAATTAAAAACATACAGAAAAGCTACAATCCGTCTGGAACGGATCGTATGATACCCTATCCTCCTCTCTATAAAGTGGCCGTGGCCAAATTGCATATTGTACTCAAATATAGCTATAATGTCGAACGTTTGAGGATTTTACATGTAAAATTTTATCAAAATAGGTTTTTTGATGATAACGCCCCCAAAAAGTGGGCGTGGCCAAAACTGTTCTATGGGTGAATTGTAGGGAATCTAAATACCCAAATATTTGGTCTTAACGAAATTTTTCGGTTTCATATAATTTAGTGAAGTTATAAAAAAGTAGGCGTGGCAGTGGGCGGATGTAAAAAAATTTTACACTTGTACTGTATCTTTTTCTTGGAAGCCCAGATATGAAATTTCAGCGTCCTAGTTAAAAATTTAAGGCCAAAAAATCGGTTTTGTGATGAAAACGCCCCAAAAAGCGGGCGTGGCCAAAACTTTTGTATGGGTGGATTGTAGGGAATCTGAATGCCTAAATATTTGGTCTTAACAAAATTTTTCGGTTTCATATAATTTAGTGAAGTTATGAAAAAGTGGGCGTGGCAGTGGACGGATTTCAAAAATGTTTACACTTGTACTGTATCTTTTTCTCAGAAGCCCAGATATGAAATTTCATCGTCCTAGCTCAAAATTTAAGGCCCAAAAAGCGGTGACATACGGACGGACGGACGGACGGACGGACGGACGGACGGTCATCGCTCAATCGATTTCGCTATTGATGCTGATCACGAATATATATACTTTATAGGGTCTATCTCGATTATTTCTCTATGTTACAAACTATGTGTCAAACTTAATATACCCTTAGGATAGGGTATAAAAAAAAAGAACCGACGAAAAAAAGTTAAAAAAAAATCGCCGTTGGGGGTGGCCCGTTATCGCGCGGTCCCGAATGGAAAATATTTAATCTTAATGGGTCGCGCGTCCCGCTTTTTCCGGGAAGATTGCGGAACGAGATCCAACCGGAACAATAGAGAACAATTTCCCACTAAACGCACCAGAAAAAAAAAACATACAGAAAAGCTACAATCCGTCTGGAACGGATCGTCTGATACCCTATCCTTCTCCCTATAAAGTGGGCGTGGCCAAATTGCATTTTATACTCAAATATAGCTATAATGCCGAACGTTTGAGGATGTTACATGTAAAATTTTATCAAAATAGGTTTTTCGATGATAACGCCCCCAAAAAGTGGGCGTGGCCAAAACTGTTCTATGGGTGAATTGTAGGGAATCTGAATACCCAAATATTTGGTCTTAACAAAATTTTTCGGTTTCATGTAATTTAGTGAAGTTATAAAAAAGTAGGCGTGGCAGTGGGCGGATGTAAAAAAATTTTACACTTGTACTGTATCTTTTCGTCAGAAGCCCAGTTATGAAATTTCAGCGTCCTAGTTAAAAATTTAAGGCCCAAAAATCGGTTTTTTGATGATAACGCCCCCAAAAAGTGGGCGTGGCCAAAACTGTTCTATGGGTGAATTGTAGGGAATCTGAATACCCAAATATTTGGTCTTAACAAAATTTTTCGGTTTCATATAATTTAGTGAAGTTATGAAAAAGTGGGCGTGGCAGTGGGCGGATTTCAAAAATTTTTACACTTGTACTGTATCTTTTTCTCAGAAGCCCAGATATGAAATTTCATCGTCCTAGCTCAAAATTTAAGGCCCAAAAAGCGGTGACATACGAACGGACGGACGGACGGTCATCGCTCAATCGATTTCGCTATTGATGCTGATCACGAATATATATACTTTATAGGGTCTATCTCGATTATTTCTCTATGTTACAAACTATGTGTCAAACTTAATATACCCTTAGGATAGGGTATAAAAATTAAAAGAGAAAGCTTATCTTTTTTTCCTCGGGGACTCAGCTTCCTTCTCCTCGCTATTTTTATGGCTCGGCTGTTTCTATTTTTCTCCTCCTTACTATCACTTTTCCCCTCCTCACTATCACTCTTTTCCTCCTCCTCGCTATCACTCTTTTCTTTTTAAAAAAAAAACATACAGAAAAGCTACAATCCGTCTGGAACGGATCGTATGATACCCTATCCTCCTCTCTCTGAGCGTGGCCAAATTGCATTTTGTACTCAAATATAGCTATAATGTCGAACGTTTGAGGATGTTACATGTAAAATTGTATGAAAATCGGTTTTTCGATGAAAACGCCCCCAAAAAGTGGGCGTGGCCAAAACTGTTCTATAGATGAATTGTAGGGAATCTGAATACCCAAATATTTGGTCTTAACAAAATTTTTCGGTTTCATATAATTTAGTGAAGTTATAAAAAAGTAGGCGTGGCAGTGAGCGGATGTAAAAAAAATTTACACTTGCATTGAATATTTTTCTTGGAAGCCCAGATATGAAATTTCAGCGTCCTAGTTAAAAATTTAAGGCCCAAAAATCGGTTTTGTGATAAAAACGCCCCCAAAAAGTGGGCGTGGCCAAAACTTTTGTAAGGGTGGATTGTAGGGAATCTGAATGCCTAAATATTTGGTCTTAACAAAATTTTTCGGTTTCATATAATTTAGTGATGTTATGGAAAAGTGGGCGTGGCAGTGGGCGGATTTCAAAATTTTTTACACTTGTACTGTATCTTTTTCTCAGAAGCCCAGATATGAAATTTCATCGTCCTAGCTCAAAATTTAAGGCCCAAAAAGCGGTGACATACGGACGGACGGACGGACGGACGGTCATCGCTCAATCGATTTCGCTATTGATGCTGATCACGAATATATATACTTTATAGGGTCTATCTCGATTATTTCTCTATGTTACAAACTATGTGTCAAACTTAATATACCCTTAGGATAGGGTATAAAAAGGAGGATAAAGAAAAGTTAGAAGCTGAAAAAAATGAACGAAAAAGAATAAGGGAAACAAATAAGGAGTTAAAGAAATTTGAACCTAAGCCGCAGATGTGGGCATTCTTCCACCCAAGTATTTGCAAAACGAGGAAAAGAAAGGATGCAGAGGTTAAACGTTTATTCAAAATTACCTTGTCAAACAACGGCTTTCGTTGGACCCCGAACGAGAAGAAAGAAGCGATTGAGGACCTGGGTGTGAAACTATCGCGAAAACTTAATCTATTCCGGTGGAATCTCACGCAGATTTTGGGAATGGGGACGAGCTGATGACGTGCCACCCCGCACAAAAGTCATGAGATAGGTTGGGCTCTCGGCCATTGATGATCTCCTCCATAATCCGCTTTGGTCGTTGTGTCACAGCTCTTGGTCGTGTTCAATGTATCGTCATTGATGTATATGTTTTAGGACCGCCCGTCCTCTTTCTGTCAGTGCGAAGTTGGTGCTGATTGTTATAATTGTTATGATGATGAATGTGATGTTTTGTGTTGAGTAAGTGATTGTGTTGCGAGTAGGGATAGTCCGTCCCTCCTCGCAGTATCGTATTGGTGTGTTGAGTTGATGAGTGTGACGTTTATGTATTTGTGTTGCGATAGTACGTTCCTCTTCGCAGTATCGTGTTAGTATGTTGTGTAGGTGAGTGTAACGCCTCGAGATGTTACGATGTGTTGTTATGCGTCGTATTGTATTATAGGACCATCCGTCCTCTCTGTCTCTCTCTCTCTCTCTCTCTCTCACTGTCAAGTTGTCGTAGTTTGTGGTGTATTGGTAAACGTTGTCATCTAAGCGTAGTTTGTGATGTGTTGTTAGATGTTTCGCTCTGGGACCGTCCGTTCCCTCTCTTCGATCGCCGAGTGTTCGTAGGTATTGTATATGTATAGATTTATGTGTTCGTTCTCCTCTAACTCTTGGGACTGTCCGTCTCCTCCTCTCGATGTCCTGATCATGTGTTTCGTGTAATTGTATTTGTGGATCTTGTTGTTTATGTTGCAGTGTCGCTCGGTATCGGCTGTCCCTGTCTCATGTATGTGTCTTCTCGTTTAACTTGTGGTCGGTCGCTTCTGGGGACATCATCATCTCTCTTGTCCCTGGTTGGGAGAAAGACCGCCTGTGTCAATCATCGTCTCAGCCTCAGGTAACCTATGTTGATTGCCAATTCAAAATGCTGGGGAAGTGGGCCTATGGCTGGTGGGACCACGGCTGCCCTCAACCTTCCCAGACGCAATGCAGAGGCAATGGAAGAGAAGAGGGAGCGAAGGAATGCGCATAGAGTGGTCCTTTTGTGGTAAATTTTACCGCAACAAATCCCACCCTTACCTCCAAGGAAATGTGCTTATGATTCGAAGAACCGTAAGCCATTTCTTAAGGCTGCTAGGTAAGACAACAAACATGGGTAGGGTCCACCACTGCCAATTTGCCAGTCTATGATCAGGAAACGAAATAAAACCAAAAAAAAAAACATACAGAAAAGCTACAATCCGTCTGGAACGGATCGTATGATACCCTATCCTCCTCTCTCTGGGCGTGGCCAAATTGCATTTTGTACTCAAATATAGCTATAATGTCGAACGTTTGAGGATGTTACATGTAAAATTGTATGAAAATCGGTTTTTCGATGAAAACGCCCCCAAAAAGTGGGCGTGGTCAAAACTGTTCTATGCTTAAATTGTAGGGAATCTAAATACCCAAATATTTGGTCTTAACAAAAATTTTCGGTTTCATATAATTTAGTGAAGTTATAAAAAAGTAGGCGTGGCAGTGGGCGGATGTAAAAAAAAATTTACACTTGTACTGTATCTTTTTCTTTGAAGCCCAGATATGAAATTTCAGCGTCCTAGTTAAAAATTTAAGGCGCAAAACTCGGTTTTGTGATGAAAACGCCCCCAAAAAGTGGGCGTGGCCAAATTTTTTGTATGGGTGGATTGTAGTGAATCTGAATGCCTAAATATTTGGTCTTAACAAAATTTTTCGGTTTCATATAATTTAGTGAAGTTTGAAAAAGTGGGCGTGGCAGTGGGCGGATTTCAAAAATTTTTACACTTGTACTGTATCTTTTTCTCAGAAGCCCAGATATGAAATTTCATCGTCCTAGCTCAAAATTTAAGGCCCAAAAAGCGGTGACATACGGATGGACGGACGGACGGACGGACGGACGGTCATCGCTCAATCGATTTCGCTATTGATGCTGATCACGAATATATATACTTTATAGGGTCTATCTCGATTATTTGTCTATGTTACAAACTATGTGTCAAACTTAATATACCCTTAGGATAGGGTATAAAAAGCTAATCTACAATGGGACTTTAGACTTCGTGAATTGTTACAATACGGCTTTAAATCCTTAGCGTGCCATGTACCGCGTTCTTTGCCGTTTTCATCTTCTAACGCGTATGTCCAAGGCGACACTCGCTTCCGTACAAAGAAAGGACCAACGAATTTATTAGCCAATTTGGCTGCATAATAGTTAGCGGCATCCGATAACACGAAATTTCTTCGCCATACAAGCTCCCTCGGAAGATACTGGACATCTCTCCGACGGAGATTGTAAGCTTTTGCGGACTTCTTGGTTGCCGCTTCTAACTTCCTGCCTATGTCTTCCTTAAGTACCCTAAAATGTTCTCCTACATCCTCGAAGTCTTGATCCCTACTGCCGTGATTACTTATAGGCGGCGCTGATAGGCCGCAAGTAACCATGTCCATGCCAAAGTTCGCATAATACGGCGAAACTCCTAACACCTCATGTTGGGATGTGCGTATGGCACAAGCTACCTTGGCTAACTGAGAATCCCAGCTGCGGTGATTCTCAGAGACATATGCTCTTAATGTTGTTTTTATGATTTGATTAATCCGTTCCGCCGGATTTGCCTGGGGATGGTAATGTGCCGTAAACCTAATTATAGACCCGTACCATTCACACAACCTAGCTAATTCCCTACTTTTGAATTGAGGTCCGTTGTCGCACACAACGAACTTGGGTACCCCAAACAACATAAAGACCTGGTCTTCAAGCTCCCTACACACCGAACTTGCAGTCGCAGACCTGAGTGAATGAAAAATAGTCAACCACAGTCAGAATATAAACAAAACCCCTACTCGACTTTGGGAGTTTACCGACCAAGTCCACGCAGATAATCTCCCAAGATTTAGAAACGCCTACCCTCTCAACCATTAGACCAGCTGGTTTCTCGTTCACCAGCTTTACTTGTTGGCAAACTTTGCAATTCCTAACGTATCTAGCTATATCGGCCCTCATTTTGGGCCAATAATATTTCCCCCCGACCCTCGAACGTCTTCCTAATCCCCATGTGTCCTGACAGAGGACTGTCGTGACACTACTTCAAAATTCCTAACCTATTTCCCTTCCCTATCACTAACTTCCACTCCTGATTATCCTCGAAGACCTCTACGCGACTCGACTTTACAAATTTAAATAGTCGCCCCTGTTCCACCCTCCAGCTAGGGTAAACTAATGGGTCTGACTCTACCTTTGAGATCATTTTCTTAATCCAAGGGTCTGTATCCGCATCTGAGACCTCGGCCACTACCGGGACTCCTCGTGAAAACATGTCGGGAACTACATGCTCCTTCCCTTTTCTATGGACTATCTCAAAATCGAACTGTTGGAGCCTTACAGCCCAACGCGCTAGTCTACCTTGAGGATCTTTGAAGTTGTTTAACCAAATCAAAGAGTAGTGATCCGTTACGACCGTAAATCGAACACCTTCGATGTACGCTCGCAACTTCTCTATTGCCCACAAAACTGCTAAACACTCCTTCTCTGTTGTAGAGTAATTACGTTCGCACCTATTCAATGACCTACTTAAATAGCAAACTACCTTTTCACCCTCCTCGAACTGCTGCAAAAGAACTGCACCTATTCCAAAGTCTGATGCACCGGTCTGTACCACAAAAGGCCGATGAAAATCCGACACGTTAATATTGGTGCCGTCACCAGACACTCTTTCGCTTTCCTAAAGCTCTCCTGACATTCGTCCGTCCAAACGAATTTCCTACCGTTTTTTAACAAGTCTGTTAGAGGCCTAACTAAACTAGCAAAATTTGGTACGAAACGCCGGTACCACGAAACTGTCCCTATAAAACTCCTAACTTCTTTCACATTCTTTGGTGCTGGAATCCTAACCATGCCTTCCACCTTTTCCGGATCTACATGCAAGCCATTCCTATTGACGACATATCCTAAGAACTTTAGTGAAGGTCTGCAAAAATTGCATTTTTCCCGACTGACCTTCAGCCCTGCCTCACACAAACGCCTAAAGACCTCTTCCAGTATCTCAAGGTGTTTCGAGAACGAATTCGTGACGATAATAATATCGTCAAGATACACAAAGACGTGTGGCTCGAGATCGGCACCAAGAACGCTGTCGATAAACCTCTGCCACGTCGCCGGTGCATTGTGTAACCCGAAAGGCATCCGCTTAAACTGGAAAAGACCCCTATTAGGAACCGTGAAAGCTGTGAGTGGGCGTGATCCCTATTCCACAGGGATCTGCCAATAGGCTGACTTAATGTCTAACGAAGACAAGTATTTCGCATCGCAAAGTTTGTCCAATGTAGGCGAAATGAACGGAAGTGGATAAGCATCCCTATCTGTAACCTTATTCAATTTCCTATAGTCGACGCAGAACCTATAAGAGCCATCTTTCTTTTCGATAAGGACTATCGGAGACGCCCACGGGCTACTCGACTTCTCTATCACCCCCTCGTCGAGCATCTCCTTAAGCTCCTTATCAATATGATCCTGCATAGCAGGAGAAACCGGGTAATATCTCTGTTTTATAGGTTCGGCCGACGTTTTAATCCTATGCTATACCAACGTTGTACACCCTAAGCTCTCTGGCATCTTTCGAAAAATACCCTCAATCAATTGCTCTAAGTCCCTAACTTCGGATCTGTCCAAATCTGACTTCTCCTTTAGGGCTGTTATCGAAGCCAATATCTCCTGACTCGAAAAACTCCACATGCTAGATCGTAGATCCGGGACTATTCCCGCGAGTGCCCAAAAATCTGTACCCAGGATCATTACATGTGGTAGAGCTGGAATGACGAGACATTCCAAACAGACTGACTTTTCTAGTACTACTATTGGTAGAGACACTACTCCCAACACTTCTATTCCCGCACCATTAGCTAAAGCTACTGACCCTACTCCACTCTTTTCTAAACCTACACCTAAACCTCTTTTTCACTCTCACCCTTATGAAACCGTTAACGATTATGACAAACATACAGAAAAGCTACAATCCATCTGGAACGGATCGTATGATACCCTATCCTTATCTCTATAAAGTGGGCGTGGCCAAATTGCATTTTGTACTCAAATATAGCTATAATGTCGAACGTTTGAGGATGTTACATGTAAAATTTTATCAAAATAGGTTTTTTGATGATAACGCCCCCAAAAAGTGGGCGTGTCCAAAACTGTTCTATGGGTGAATTGTAGGGAATCTAAATACCCAAATATTTGGTCTTAACAAAATTCTTCGGTTTCATATAATTTAGTGAAGTTATAAGAAAGTAGGCGTGGCAGTGGGCGGATGTAAAAAAAATTTACACTTGTACTGTATCTTTTTCTTAGAAGCCTAGATATGAAATTTCAACGCCCTAGTTAAAAATTTAAGGCCCAAAAATCGGTTTTGTGATGAAAACGCCCCCAAAAAGTGGGCGTGGCCAAAACTTTTGTATGGGTGGATTGTAGGGAATCTGAATGCCTAAATATTTGGTCTTAACAAAATTTTTCGGTTTCATATAATTTAGTGAAGTTATGAAAAAGTGGGCGTGGCAGTGGGCGGATTTCAAAAATTTTTACACTTGTACTGTATTTTTTTCTCAGAAGCCCAGATATGAAATTTCATCGTCCTAGCTCAAAATTTAAGGCCCAAAAAGCGGTGACATACGGACGGACGGACGGATGGACGGACGGACGGACGGTCATCGCTCAATCGATTTCGCTATTGATGCTGATCACGAATATATATACTTTATAGGGTCTATCTCGATTATTTCTCTATGTTACAAACTATGTGTCAAACTTAATATACCCTTAGGATAGGGTATAAAAAAGACGGGAACGATTTGGTACATTTATTATTTGTAAAAGGAAATAAATTGGTGCTGCCAGATAGAATAAATATGTAAAGGAAGAATTTTGTAAAAAAAATTAAAGCAAAATCCACAGAACGAACGTTTTAAAATCGTTTTAAAGTTCACATGCCAATCATTGGAAGGGTGCCAACAATAGGCTCCTTTACCCTACAGTGTGTGTTGCAAGTTGACAAAACTTTTGTTTTTTTGCTGATTGTTTTTATACCCTATCCTAAGGGTATATTAAGTTTGACACATAGTTTGTAACATAGAGAAATAATCGAGATAGACCCTATAAAGTATATATATTCGTGATCAGCATCAATAGCGAAATCGATTGAGCGATGACCGCCCGTCCGTCCGTCCGTATGTCACCGCTTTTTGGGCCTTAAATTTTGAGCTAGGACGATGAAATTTCATATCTGGGCTTCTGAGAAAAAGATACAGTACAAGTGTACAAATTTTTGAAATCCGCCCACTGCCACGCCCACTTTTTCATAACTTCACTAAATTATATGAAACCGAAAAATTTTGTTAAGACCAAATATTTAGGCATTCAGATTCCCTACAATCCACCCATACAAAAGTTTTGGCCACGCCCATTTTTTGGGGGCGTTTTCATCACAAAACCGATTTTTGGGCCTTAAATTTTTAACTAGGACGCTGAAATTTCATATCTGGGCTTCCAAGAAAAAGATACAGTACAAGTGTAAAATTTTTTTACATCCGCCCACTGCCACGCCTACTTTTTTATAACTTCACTAAATTATATGAAACCGAAAAATTTTGTTAAGACCAAATATTTGGGTATTTAGATTCCCTACAATTCACCCATAGAAGAGTTTTGGCCACGCCCACTTTTTGGGGGCGTTATCATCAAAAAACCTATTTTGATAAAATTTTGCATGTAACATCCTCAAACGTTCGACATTACAGCTATATTTGAGTACAAAATGCAATTTGGCCACGCCCACTTTATAGAGAGGAGGATAGGGTATCAGACGATCCGTTCCAGACGGATTGTAGCTTTTCTGTATGTTTATACCCTATCCTAAGTGTATATTAAGTTTGACACATAGTTTGTAACATAGAGAAATAATCGAGATAGACCCTATAAAGTATATATATTCGTGATCAGCATCAATAGCGAAATCGATTGAGCGATGACCGTCCGTCCGTATGTCACCGCTTTTTGGTCCTTAAATTTTGAGCTAGGACGATGAAATTTCATATCTGGGCTTCTGAGAAAAAGATACAGTACAAGTGTAAAAATTTTTGAAATCCGCCCACTGCCACGCCCACCTTTTCATAACTTCACTAAATTATATGAAACCGAAAAATTTTGTTAAGACCAAATATTTAGGCATTCAGATTCCCTACAATCCACCCATACAAAGGTTTTGGCCACGTCCACTTTTTGGGGGCGTTTTGATTACAAAACCGATTTTTGGGCCTTAAATTTTTAACTAGGACGCTGAAATTTCATATCTGGGCTTCCAAGCAAAAGATACAGTACAAGTGTAAAATTTTTTTACATCCGCCTACTGCCACGCCTACTTTTTTATAACTTCACTAAATTATATGAAACCGAAAAATTTTGTTAAGACCAAATATTTGGGTATTTAGATTCCCTACAATTCACCTATAGAACAGTTTTGGCCACGAACACTTTTTGGGGGCGTTATCATCAAAAAACCTATTTTGATAAAATTTTACATGTAACATCCTCAAACGTTCGACATTATAGCTATATTTGAGTACAAAATGCAAGTTGGCCACGCCCACTTTATAGAGAGGAGGATAGGGTATCAGACGATCCGTTCCAGACGGATTGTAGCTTTTCTGTATGTTTTGTTCTAATATTGTTGCATCTAGACGCAATATGATACAACGTGTGTGAATGGAAATTCTGACCGTGAGTACACTTGATGGGAACAGTGTGTCCATGGGATCAGGTCAATTATGCTACGCTAAGTGATATCAATGGGAAAATTGTATTGGGAATGTGTCGGGAAGGTGGAAGTTGATGCAGTGGGAATAATATGCTATGGGAAAAATGGATTGCAGCTATTTTCTGGGAAGTGCGATTTTGATGTGAATGAATATATACAACTATATCTAAATCTTAACAGTTTCGTTAAAACTGGTGTTTATTGTTATTTGTTTATTCATGCTTTTATACCCTATCCTAAGGGTATATTAAGTTTAATACATAGTTTGCAATATAGAGAAATAATCGAGATAGACCCTATAAAGTATATACATATATTCGTGATCACTATCAATAGCGAAGACGATTTAGCCATGTCCGTCCGTCCGTTCGTCTGTCCGTCCGTCTGTCCGTATGTCACCACTTTTTGGGCCTTAAATTTTGAGCTAGGAGGATGAAACTAGATATCTTTGAGAAGGAGAATCAGTATAAGTGTAAACGTTTTTGAGATCCGCCCACTGCCACGCCCACTTTTCTATAACTTCACTAAATGATATGAGACCGAAAAATATTGTTAAGACCAAATATTTAGGCATTCAGATTCCCTACAATTCAGCCATGCAATACTTTTGGCCACGCTCACTTTTTGGGGGCGTTTTCATCAGAAAAACGATTTTGATGAAATTTTATATGTAACATCCTCAAACGTTCGACGTTATCATCGTCTTTCAGTACAAAATGCAATATGGCCACGCCCACTTTATAGGGACTACATAGAAAGGAGGATAGGGTATCATACGATCCGTTCCAGACGGATTGTAGCTTTTCTGTATGTTTTTTAATTAAACTCTTCAATTGGTTTAATTTTTTTTTAACCGACAAGTAACTTTGTTTTTCTTTTTTTAAACCACTTTTGCATAATATACCCCTGTGTTAACTTCCTTCCGAAGTTTACACGTAGTTGATAATTTTTCCTTAATAGAACTGCCGTCGCTCAAACTGAGCTTTATAACGAGTTTTCTTTTCAGTTTCCCCTATCATAATTTCCATTCCCAAAGGTTTCCTGGTATTCCGTCTATTCCAAAGACCTGGTGGCGCCCCTTTCTCTTTCCCACACACACGTTGTTTTATTTTCCCTTTCAGCGAACCCATCCCAGCTGAGAAGCCGGTGAGCAGCTTCCAACGAGCTCCAGTTGCACTTGACCTTCTTCGGTGGGATCATCTGTGGCTATTTTGACATTTCGGCACCGATCGACCACCACGTTGTTTATACCCTATCCTAAGGGTATATTAAGTTTGACACATAGTTTGTAACATAGAGAAATAATCGAGATAGACCCTATAAAGTATATATATTCGTGATCAGCATCAATAGCGAAATCGATTGAGCGATGACCGTCCGTCCGTCCGTCCGTATGTCACCCCCTTTTGGGCCTTAAATTTTGAGCTAGGACGATGAAATTTCATATCTGGGCTTCTGAGAAAAAGGTACAGTACAAGTGTAAAAATTTTTGAAATCCGCCCACTGCCACGCCCACGTTTTCATAACTTCACTAAATTATATGAAACCGAAAAATTTTGTTAAGACCAAATATTTAGGCATTCAGATTCCCTACATTCCACCCATACAAAAGTTTTGGCCACGCCCAATTTTTGGGGGCGTTTTCATCACAAAACCGATTTTTGGGCCTTAAATTTTTAACTAGGACGCTGAAATTTTATATCTGGGCTTCCAAGAAAAAGATACAGTACAAGTGTAAAATTTTTTTACATCCGCCCACTGCCACGCCTACTTTTTTATAACTTCACTAAATTATATGAAACCGAAAAATTTTGTTAAGACCAAATATTTGGGTATTTAGATTCGCTTCAATTCACCCATAGAACAGTTTTGGCCACGCCCACTTTTTGGGGGCGTTATCATCAAAAAATTTATTGTGATAAAATTTTACATGTAACATCCTCAAACGTACGAGTTTATAGCCATATTTGGAGGATAGGGTATCAGACGATCCGTTCCAGACGGATTGTAGCTATTCTGTATGTTTTTTTTTTTTTTTTCTGCAGTCTCGTGTGGTAATTTCGACAATTCGTTTGGCGGTCTCTTTGTTTTTTTTTTTGGTAATTTTTTTTTTATTCGCGGAAAAGGTGCACCATGCTAACAACCTAAAACTGGCAATAACCTACGCAGTTGACCAATCACTTAGGCTAGAGAATGACAACAATAATACTTCGTCTTCGGCGAGGAATAATAATACTCGACCCGTTTGCCAAACTTGCAACAAGTTGGGTCACACTTCCGCGACGTGTTACCACAACACGAAAATCCCAAATTTCGTTCCTAATCCCATAAAAAAGGAATATAATCTGAATATAGTAAGATATGAATACTGCACTGTATCACACACAAAACGAATGCAGACTGAAATTATCCAAAGAAATTATTCAAAATTAAATCCCCAAGCAATACCATATCGACACAATGACCAACCCGAACACATCAATAGAAACCCATTTAGACAGAATAACGAGAGACATAACAACGATAGTAATAATAACAGACAACAGGTAAACCTACACCATGTCACTGAGAAAAATAACACAAAACATACACAAAAGCTACAATCCATCTGGAACGGATCGTATGATACCCTATTCTCCTTTCTAAAAATTGGGCGTGACCAAATTGCGTTTTGTACTCAAATATGTCTATAATGTCGAACGTTTGAGTATGTTACATGTAAAATCTCATCAAAATCAGTTTTTTGATGAAAACGACCCAAAAAGTGGGCGTGGTCAAAAGTGTTCCATGGGTGAATTATAGGGAATCTAAATGTCTAAATATTTGGTCTTAACAAAATTTTTCGGTTTCATATGATTTAGTGAAGTTATGAAAAAGTGGGCGTGGCAGTGGGCGGATTTCAAAAATTTCTACGCTTGTACTGTATCTTTTTCTCTGAAGCCCAGATATGGAATTTCATCGTCCTAGCTCAAAATTTAAGGCCCAAAAAGCGGTGACATACGGACGGACGGTCATCGCTCAATCGATTTCGCTATTGATGCTGATCACGAATATATATACTTTATAGGGTGTATCTCGATTATTTCTCTATGTCACAAACTATGTGTCAAACTTAATGTACCCTTAGGATGAGGTATAATATGGGAAATTATTATTGTCGGGAGGAAGAGAACGGCAACTCCCCCCGACTAACAATTCAGACCGATGTTCACCGCGAGATGAACTGAAAGTCTCATTTTCCATCAATATACCCCTCATTCCCAATAACGACCTGTATATGATAAGAATCCCTTTCCAGAATGGAAAATACAGGTATTTATTGATCGATACTGGAGGTGAAATTAGTATTATAAAAAAATTAACGAATTATTCACCCACAACGAACAAAAATATCATAGTCTCCACTATGGGTGGCGAAAAAATGATAAGCTCTAGAATGACCACGGAAACTCTATTGTTCCAATCAGGTGAGGATTCAATAAAAATTGAACACCCGTCCCACATTTTGAATAATGATACCAACCAAAATTTCGACGGTATCATTTGGAACGACTTCCTGAAAAAATATGAATGCCTTATAAACTATCACAATAACTATTTAAAAATTAATCCCTTTTCGCAAAACTCTTCAGCTTTAGTAAGTAGTTCTGGGGAAGTGTGTAACGAATTCCCACCCCCTGAAAATATCCCTAGGCAATTTATAATAAAAACCTCTGGTATCAACGATCGAATTACATCTCTTGTGAACGCTCAAGAAGCTACACCTTACGAGGTGATACCTGCGGGTACTGCTGGAAAAAAAATAATGGATACACCGTAAAATTGCTCGACCTAAGGCAACAACACCCTAAACTAACTAACATTCAGTTCAAAAATGCAATAAAACAGACCAATCAGAACGATTTCTTTACTCCTACAAATAACGCTGAGTGTCATACGACCACCAAAGTAGAAAACAAAGAATAAGTTTGGAAAACTCACTCTGAGCAAGCAAAAAGCGAACACTTTTTCAGTACGCTTCACAAATTGACGGACATCAGGGTTCGGACTTCTGATATAAAATTTCGAAGTAAGTACAGAAAAAAAGCGAAGTAAAATCAAAATTTGCGAAGTAAATACAGGAAGATTGTTTTAATTTTTTTCATTTGCTATTTTTCATAAAAATAAATTTTTAACACATTTTATTATTTAAAATCATGATTGGTAACAAAAAAAAAAAAAAACTGAACATAAATATATTGCATCAATTGAAAATTCAGTCTTCAGTCTTAAATATTTTCATAATTTAGAGATCTAAATTGAACATTTACGATTAACTGTTTTATTTTTGGATGTATTTGCCATCAACAAATTTATATTGTTTAATATATTTTATTATATTATATGGTGATTCATAAATTTCCCCAAGATTATTTATAAGTGATGGTGAAAACATTAAGTTTTCAACTGTCTTAACATTTAAACGATTTCTAAATATGTTTTTTATCAAATTCATTTGAAAAAACAGCCAAAGTTAACATATATTCAGACAAATTTTTGAACAAAATCTCTTCCATTTGATTACATTTTCCCATTAAGGAATACAAAAATTTAACCAAATCTTTTTGATCTATATTGCTTATGTTATTAAAAAGGGAATGATCTCCATTCATCGTTTAAGACCTCAATTGAGCATTTGTTGAAAGGAAAGGATTCAACCAGTTTTAAAATTGAAGGTAATTCTCCTTCTTGAATTTTTTGAGTGTTCAAATACTGTATTAATTTAGTTTGTTATCGTCAAAAGAAAATCTTAGTTTGATTTGGTTGCAAAGAGTAATATGGTATTTTAAAATATTTCGTTTAATTTCCAAAATGAGAAATAGAAGTAGATCTTCGGCAAAGCGAAGTATGGGAGTAGATTTTTTTTATTTCTTAAAATCGAAGTAGATCTACTTCGATCGAAGTAAAGTCCGAACGCTGACGGACATACAAGACGAAGTAACATCCAAGGTAACAGAGGAATACGAAAAAGAAAACCCAGCAAAAGGTAAGACTAAGACAAAAGAAAACTTAGCAGAATGTAAGACTGAGGTTAATACATACTAAGGCAAAAGAAATCTTAGGAAAAATAAACAAAGAAATTCGAACAAAAATATAATCAATTTGAAACAAAGGAGCCAGGAAATAATTGAAGTTCCTTTTAACAATGCAAAATCTGGGGAAATTATAATCTGAAAGAAGTAAATCATTCCGGGAGTATATTTAGCCGAAACATTAGTCAAACCCAATAATGCAAAAATTAGAATACTCCTATTAAATACGCTAGAAGAAGATCAGGAAATTAACGTCGGTAATATTAATTTAGAGTGGGACGAATTCGATGAATTTAATATAGTCATTAAAGGAAGCCTAAAGAATCCAATAAAAAACCGATTAAACAAATTAGGATCACTTTTAGAACTTCAACATTGTAACTTAGAGGAAAAAAACTCAATTTCTAACATATGTATGTCGTGAATGCAACGATTAATTTTTTTTGAGGGTAACCACCTCACACATACAAATACCATACGGCATAACATAATTACCGAAGCAAATAAGCCCCCGCTATTTACAAGACCCTATCGTCTCCCAGAAAGCCAGAGGGAAGAGATTCATAAACAAGTTGACGAAATGTTGCAGGACGGTTTAGTACAACCAAGCTTTAGACCATGGATTTCCCCATTGTTGTTAGTCCCAGAGAAAACAGGTAAAGACGGACGGAGGGATCATAATAAAAAGCTCATTCAAATGTTTGATCGTTTAAGACAGCACAATCTTAAGCTTCAACCTACAAAGTGCAACTTCCTCAAGTAAGAATTAATTTATTTGGGCCATGTTATTTCAGAAAATGGAATAAGACCAGACCCGGAAAAAATTACAAATTAATTAAATTAAATTAAATTAATGCCCAACTTACATCATAAGGCAGCCCCCGGCACACAATCACTTTAACCCCATGCTACATGCATCACCCTATAGTCAGGACATACCAATCGTAGATATTAGTTCAGACTCAGAACAAGACGATATATGGGAGAACTGTGAAAACCCATACGATGCATGGTAATCTTTAAGAAAACAAACCCTGGGATTAAACTCCAGTTCGTCAAATACACAGTTTTTGTAGATCCTTAGAAATAAAAGATTAACATAAGAAGAGAATCTTCCTATTTTTTTTTACACAAACCTATAAGCCAAACACATATCACATACTGTACAACATTGACATTCGCATTCAAACACACGACCAACCCAAAATAGATTTTTTTATCATCGCAGGAAGATCATGGAGATATCCCTTGTGATATTATTGCCGACACTAATCAGTGTAACACTCAGGATCACCCCAATGGAACAAAACCCTGGTATATATTTCGAAGACATAGGAAAAGCAGATCTATACTACCACGAATGGAAGCTAGTTGTATATTATGACTTGGAACAACTAGCAAAAGCTTTAGTGCACGCCACTAAGTATTTAATAGAAATTAATGATCTATGCCGACAACTTAAAAACAACGCAGACTTCGGAATAGTATGTGATGGGGCAATCACTGAAATAAATCACCTAACGATGGACGTACAAGCAAAGTACATATATCCTGTTAAACCCACAACACCGAAACAAAAGAGCGTTACTTAATGTTATAGGAACAATAAGCAACACTTTATTTGGTACTCTAGACGAAGACGACGCAAAATTTTACGACAAACAAATAGAAAAATTCAAGTCCAATGAAGATCATTTATTAGCCTAAATAAAAAATCTAACTATACTATTAAAAACGACAAAAAACATATATAGTAAGTCCGAATCAGCATTAAAAAACCAGATGCTAGCTATCAACAAAAAAATAGAAAACGCTAGAATTATAATAGACAGTTTGGTTAACATGACACATGACCAGAAGGTATTTATTGAAATCGAATCATTAACATTTCTTAGTACATTAATCATCATACGCTACCAAAATACTAATACGACATACTCGACTTAGTAAACGACGTCAAACACGGTAAACCTCATCCAACAATAGTAACCTCAGAACAACTTAGATCTGTCCTAATAAAAATTAAGCAAGAAATCCCAAACGGTATGAAGTTACCATATGCAGCAAACGATGAAAACATTCTCTCCTTATACCAAACCTGTACTACCAGTGTCACAATTCGCAAAGAAAGAATCATTTCTGAGCTTAAAATACCTCTTCCACTCGTAGATAACTTCCATATCCACAGGTTTATACCCCTCCCAACCCAACACAAAAATCGACTCATATTCATACAGCCAACAACCCAGTACATAGTTATGGACCCGTAGAAGAGAACATTTCTCCAACTTAAACAAAGAAGAGTTAACAAATTGCAAGTTCCTAAAGAACAACTTTATATGCCCTTTAACACATCCCCTGTTCTCTACTGAAACAGAAAATCTACAATGCGAGGTTCAGCTCCTAAAAAGAAATGCTATTCTCCCTAACTCTTGTGAAATCAAACAATCAAATCATTCGACAATATGGATACAACTTTCGCAAACCAAATAAATGGTTGTTTTCATCCTTACATCAATACATAACTGACGAGATTTGTGAAGACAATGTAACTTCATACACCCTACAAAACACTGCAACAATAGAATTACAAAAAAATTGCTACTTAAAATCCAAAGATCTTATGATACATGCAGTTAGTGCAAGTTCCTCGAATATTATTAACTCATACATTCCTCCTTTACACATCTCCCAAATCTTGAAAAACCTCTCCAGTAACTACCTTAATTAATTTTTGGTGGGGCGAAAGCCCCCATTTATTCGGCTTAATACAAGCTAATCTTAAAACTAACTTACAGGCTAATCTTAAACTAACCTAGAACTAAGATGAAGGGGTGTAAGGAGGATGGTGAAGGAGATAGTGTTTTAGGATGGGAGTACTGCGGTTGAAGTCGAAAATGGTAATCCTTGAGTTAACCTTACGCAGCAAACGAGAGATTGGTTCATTGGAGCCATAGGAGGTGCGATGGGTCGGTAGATAGAAAAGACGACTTGTTCGTAGATTACGACGGTTGGTGTTGAAAAAGATAGAATTGAGAAGGAATGTAGAGTCAACGGAACCGGAGAGGAGTCGATGAATGAAGAGAATGTCGGCTACATCTCTACGCTCCTCAAGGGTATTCAAATTGATTAGCTTGAGGCGGTCTTGATAAGGGGGCAGGATTAAACGGTCATTCCAGGACAGACCTCGAAGAGCAAATCGGAGGAAACGACGCTGAATGTTCTCGATCCGTGAGATATGAGTACGTTGATATGGGGACCACACTTGACTGGCATAGTCAAGGAGGGGGCGGACAAAGGTATGTATCCCTATCACAAATAATGCCAAGGTCGCGAATCGACTGGACTACAGAGATGGGTTGTTCATGGAGGAGGTAAAGACGATGAGAGGATCGGATGCGTTTACGAGAGAAAGTAATGGATTGGCATTTGGAGATGTTGAGATCCAGACAATTTTTGGTGCACCATACCGAGAAGCTATCGAGGTCTTGTTGAAGAAGAATGGAGTCTTGGGGTGAAGAAATCGTTTTGAAGAATTTGGTATCGTCAGCGTAGAGGGAGACGTGAGAGTGTTTAATGACCATATCGAGATCGTTTATGGTAAGGATGAAAAGAAGTGGGCCTAAGTGGCTGCCTTGTGGGACACCAGAGGTGGCCAGGAATGGACGGGAGAGGACGGATCTAAAGCGAACGCTGTAAAAGCGGTTTTCCAGGTAAGAAGATATCCATTTTAATAATATGGGTTCAAAGCCGAGGGCAGACAATTTGAAAAGTATTAATTCGTGGGAGATTTTATCGAAAGCCTTACTAAAATCGGTTGCGATAACATCAACTTCGTTGCCATTCTCTAAGGCCGAGAGGGCAAAGGACACAAATTCGACCAGGTTTGTGGTAGTTGATCTACCTTTTAGGAAACCATGTTGATTAGGGGAAATAAGTGACTTGCAGCGAAAGCTTAAGGCTTCATATAAAATGCTTTCGAAAAGTTTAGATATATGAGAGAGTTTAGCAATGGGACGATAGTTAGTTACATCAGTCTTTGTTCCTTTCTTGTGGATTGGGGTTATGAAAGAGAGTTTCCAAACCTGTGGAAATTCTCCTTGTGAAAGAGAAAGACGAAAGAGATTAGAGAGGGGAAGAGACAGGGTGGACGAACATTTTTTTGAGGAATACCGCAGGTATGCCATCTGGACCGGGGTTGAATTCGTCATTAAGTAGATGTAACTTATTTTCGATAAGAGATGGGTCCAAGGTATGAGAGAGAAACGGGCCAAAGGAGAAGTTAGGTAAGTAATTGAAATAAGCGGGGTCTGGTATAAAGAAGTCGTCGGCAAAAGATTGTTTAAAAAAGGTAGCAAAAAAGTTGGCTATGGTATGAGGATCGGTTGATGTTTCGTTTATGAGGTTAGCTTGGACATTGTTTAGGTAGCGCTGGTAGAGAGAGTTGTAAAGCTCGGTGAAGTGAAGGTAAATACCGAGATAGTTAGAATAATCAGAAGAAGAGCGAGTGCGAAGGAAAACTGCCCATAACTTATTTCTTTCTGATTATACCAAGGAGGGGATGAAGACGATGTTTTATGACGAGAAAAGGGTACATAAAGAGAGATAGAATTAAATATTTCCATATAAAAGGTGGTGAGGGCATCCTTTATTAGAAGATTATCGAAATCAAAGGAAGATCTGCTGAGATAGATGTTAATTTTCTGGAAATTTGCTTTATGAAAATCGTAAGAAGAGAGATCAGTAGGAGGAGTTGTTTGGAGAGGAGAATTGTGAAACAATGATAGAAGGAGAGGCGGGTGGTAGTTATCAATAGTTGACAGAGAAAGAGGACACGACGAAATTAGCAGTCATGAAATTCTCTAGCCAAGATGATGCAAAATTCATCTCCCAGGGTATAGACAATTTAAAAATCGAAGAAAACAAACCCCCAAAGGGTCTAGACGAACATAACGTACACCACTACATTCTTGTTTACGTAATATTAGTATTACTTCTGATACTGACTTGCCTCAAAAGGCACACACTCGCAATAACACACAATGCACTCCGTGCAGTATCATACACGATCATTTCCCAGGCCAATCAGAACCCAAAACATAACACACACGGCATGTCAAAACCCACAAGTGCACGCGGCAGCATAAAGTATCCAAATTATGATACTCTAACCCAACCCAACATTCCTATGGGAATTCCCATAACAATACAGATGGCAACAAAAGGGAAAATCATAAACAATATTAAAACAATTCAAGGTGATGACAAGTGTCATTGCACTGACTCCGTTGCACTGGATATGGGTCAATGTCGACTAGATCGTACATCGGCAAGGCAAACGATTTGCACTGACGATGGTGTATACAATAATACTGGCGCCATTGCACTCTAAATGGGCTAACGTCTGGATCGTATGTCGGCAGGGATAAAAATGACTCGTGTATGATAATATCCAATAATCGATAAGCGATGAAAAAGCACTATCGTAGGAAAATCGGATGTATTATGTTTAACACTGCGTATGTGTAGGTATTTTTTGGTTTTAAAATTAAGTATAAACATACAGAAAAGCTGCAATTCATCTGGAGCGTGGCCAAATTGCATTTTGTACTTAAATATGCATGTAACGTCGGCCGTTTGAGCATGTTGCATGTAAAATTTCATCACAATCGGTTTTTTTATGAAAACGGCCCCCAAAAAGTGGGCGTGGGCAAATTTTTCGTATGGGTGAATTGTAGGGAATCTAAATGCCTAAATATTTGGTCTTAACAAAATTTTTCGGTTTCATATAATTTAGTGAAGTTATAAAAAAGTGGGCGGATTTAAAAAAATTTTTACACTTGTACTGCATCTTTTCCTCAGAAGCCCAGATGTAAAATTTCATCCTCCTAGCTCAAAATTTAAGGCACAAAAAGCGGTGACATATGGACGGACAGAGGGACGGACGGTCATCGCTCAATCGATTTCGCTATTGATGCTGATCACGAATATACATATACATATACATATACTTTATAGGGTCTATCTCGATTATTTCTCTATGTTACAAACTATGTGTCAAACTTAATATACCCTTAGGATAGGGTATAAAAAGGAGTGACTGAAAGGACAGAGGAGAGTTGAATTCAGAACTTAACTTATAAAGGGTTGCAGCGGCGCTCAGGACGGCGGACCCAATAAGAACTGTAAATAAAGTATAAAGGTCGCAGCAACGCACAAGACGGCGGATTTACCGACATATAAAACTGTGTTTCTATTTTCTGACTAACTCTCCGCGTAGTAACTCTTCCCTTACGTTGTAAGGAAGCACGGCTACAACACGATATTACAGCTTCACTAAATTATATGAAATAAAATTTTGTAAAACCTAGTACTTATGTAGGTATTAAAATTTTACACATTTCATCCATACAATGTCTTCTTTTTTTTTTTTTTTTTTTATTTAAAAGACCCTTGCCCATATGGCTGATACTGCGACCTAAGAAGATCTATTGTATCAAAGGGTAATATTAAGCCAAGAGACGTTCCACCTCCCTTATGAAGGATAGTACGTCCTTAGCAGCGGAGTACCTCATCTCTGCTGAAGAACATATTTCTTTATGGAAAATACGCCTCCTTAACCAATGTAATGCTGGGCATTGACAGAGAATGTGCTCGGAGGTTTCGTCATCTTCTAAACAGAACCTACATTCCGTTTCCGGGCACAAATTGATTTTGTTAAGGTGGTAACGCAGGCTACAGTGGCCTGTGAGAAAGCTCACCAGCTTCCTAATACTTTCCTTATCTAGGTTAAGGATTTCCTTGTAGAAAAAAGGTCTGATTAATCTCTTGGATTGTCTCAGCCCCGGAACATTTTCCCAGTGAGCCAGCCGAAGTTTATGTTCACAAGTATTGATCAGCGCTGTGGCAGTAGCGCAGTTGACACCACAGTAAGGTTCAGGTCCCATGAACGCAGATTCTGAGCCAGCCCTAGCTAGTTCATCTGCAATTTCGTTGCCTGCAATTCCTTGATGACCAGGGACCCAACCAAGTTTCACCCTGTTGTGTCTGGCAAGAGATTGTAGTGCATCTTACCAGCATTTACCTGATAAAGAGTCCGTTAAGTTGGACAACGGGTCGGGAGCCCGTTAAGTAAAGTAAGTAAGTTGGACAACAGCGCTTTAAGCGCTGCCTGGCTATCTGAAAAGATATATATCCTAGCGCCTTTAATACCTGTATCCAGGTTTATCTTAGCGCAGATCTCAATGGCATGGAGTTCGGCCTGGAAAACCGTGGGACACATTCCCATAGGTATAGAGACCTTGGTGTTGGGTCCAAAGACACCAGCACCAACTCCAGTTTCCATTTTTGATCCATCTGTGGACCAGATCAGACCTCTAGGGTCCAGTGTCGGAACACCATTAGACCAGTTTTCACGGTCTAATATCTCTACCTCAAATAACCTTCCAAAACAGTACTCCCTGACCATAGTATCGGGGATGGTACAGAACATGTCCTTTTTTGGAATTGAGTCAAGAATTTTCAGGTGTCCCACATGGTCGCCTGATTTATACTTGTATTCTAGTTGCAGTTTGATAGCGCATCTAGCGGCCGTCTTCCTTATGAAGATTTGTAAGGGAGAGAGCCCAACAACTGCTTCTAAAGCTGCCGTAAGGCAGGTGCACATGGCACCCGTAATGCCGAGACATGCAATTCTTTGAAGCTTCTGAAGCTTCGTTGCCGTTGTCCGTTCAAGAACTTTCGGCCACCAAACAATGGCAGCGTACGTGATAATGGGCCTTACCATCATTGTATACAACCAATGTATCATTTTTGGACTTAGACCCCAAGTTCTGCCGTATAGGCGTCTACTGGCCCACATGGCCCTAGTGGCGCGCTCAATGACGGACTTGATATGAGAATTCCAGCTAAGCCGTTTATCAAGGATGACACCGAGATATTTAACCTCACTGGAATAAACTAAAGTGGTGCCTTTGATGATGATAGGTCCTAGATTGACCAGTCTTCTTTTTGTAAAAGGCACTAGAACGGTTTTGCAAGGGTTGATGGATAGTCCTTCTCTGCTGCACCATTCTAACACGTATAGTAAATCACTTTGCATGACACTAGAAATGGTCGTGCTGTGTTTACCACTGATAAAAATCGCCAAGTCATCTGCATAACCAATGGCGATGTAGCCTAATCTGTGAAGATCGACTAGGAGTTTGTCGATGACTAGTGACCATAGAAGAGGGGAGAGGACTCCTCCCTGGGTACATCCCTTAACTGCGGTCACAGACACTGACACTCCTCCAGAGGAGGAAGTAATAATTCGACTTTCCAGCATGGTCCGTATCCATTGGTTGGTCGAATCTTCGATACCTCTGCTACTAATTGCTCTTGCTATTGAGTCGTAGCCAGTGTTATCGAATGCGCCCTCAATGTCAAGAATGGCACACAGGGCTATTTCCTTGGAACGTATAGTTCCTTCTATCTTCTTCACAAGATAGTGAAGAGCGCCATCTGTTGATTTTCCATTTCTGTATGCAAATTGACTTAAGTGCAGAGGGGTAGACAAATCTAGCCGACCTCCAATATGAACATCAATGAGTCTCTACATTGTTTTTAGGACAAAAGATGTTAGACTTATAGGTCTATTAGACTTAGGCAGCTCACTAGGCCTATTGCCTGGTTTGGGGATAAAGACTACATTTACCTGTCTCCAGGTTGTCGGGATGTAGCCCCAATTGTAGCTGGCTCTAAATAAAGCAGTCAAACCCGGCAGGATGAGATCAATTACCTTCTGCAAAAGCGCCGGGAATATACCATCACCGCCGGGGTTTAATGGTTTGAAGGACCCTACAGCCCAGTTGACCTTATCCGGACGGAAAATTTTACCGGATGAACTGTTTACTCTACTTGCAATGCAGACCCTATGGTCAGATGCGTTCGGGTACGTGTAAAGTGCACGAGTGGACGAACCTGGAAAGTGAACTTGAAGTAACGTTCTAATAGTATCCGTATCTTGTTATAAATTCTGGAATAGGAAGAAAGTTAATATTTGTACTGATTAAGCAGGCCGCCCTTGGCACTGACTCCCCACATTTGAAAATTAACTCACTTGCTTTGTTCCGTAGACCTTTGATTTGTCCGCAAATAACCTAAGGTTCTTGGATAAGACCAAGGGTTATATCTTCATCGGGGAACCGCTTGCTAAGGGTAGCGGACGCGCCCTTAGCGTGATGCACGTTCGCCTGTAGCACCCTAATGGTGCTCATTAATCCTCCTTTGAAGATCTAGCTTGTCTGAGTAATTGGGCTTTTTTAGGGCCCTTTCCTCTACGGCAAGCAGTCGGATTAGGATGACCCATTGGTCTAGTCCTAACTGACTCATCTTTCTTCCTATAAGCGTGCCCAGTGGCGCCGCTTGTCGGATTGGAAGGACCGGCCACCTTGCCGGACGTACTGGGTTTCATAGCACCTCCTTTACGGTATTGACCCACTGGTCTAGCTACCGCATTACCAGTTCTGTTGCCAGAACCGCTGGGACCAGCATGCCGAGCTGGTCGAAGAAGCTGGTCGTGTGACCTGCTTTTTGGACACAGTTCCGGTCCCGCTATGAACAACATGGCAAGTGGCGCTGTTGTTCGAAGAGGCTGATTGAATTGCCTTTTTAGCTGGGATAGTTCCGGAACCGCTGGTACTAGCATGCCCAGTGGCGCTACTAGCAGAAACGGGTCTTGGATCCTGCAGAGCGGTCATATTTCCGACTGCTGCTTGAGGTCCGGCTTCCCCTTTGTCAGAGGTACCGCGACCAGACGCTGAAACCTTGTCGGTGCTTCTAAGGATCAGCTTAACCTGGCCAAAGCGGTAGCTAATTTTACCTTTACAGGTGTTAAGCCATTTCATTGAGGCGTCGTCAATCGCCAACACGAGGTGAAGGAGCGCACCATCCTTTTCCCTCTGAACGACTTTCCATGAGTTAGCCTGCAAGCCGGCATTTTGCACGCAAATTGTGGCAAGAATCTTCTCCGAGGAGAGCTCTAGACTCTGTGGAAAGAACCCGCGGACGATGTGTGGCTTAGGGAAAAATCCCTCTTCCACTAGCGTCACGTTCAGTCCACTTTTGGCTCTGATCCTCTCGAAGTTCGAACGTATCCACCCAGCAGTAGCACTGTCTGAGCAGACGAAAACTAGCCATCCCGATCTGTGATGTGAGCCAGAAAAATGCGGCCACACGCCGCTATTGATCATCTCTATCGAGATGTCTATGACCGCCTCTTGAAACAGTGCCATTTGCTCAGTTGAGAGGGGTTGAGTTGACAATTCGGTCGGGATAACACCTAACCTGACAGCACTAGCCACTTGGCTAAAAGTGGGGACATCAAGTGTAGGTCCTGCCTTGACCTTCTTGGCAGCCGAAGCTGGTGGCGTCTGATCCTCTGATCTAACGCTCTTAGCTTCACGCTGAGTGGGAGGGACAGAAGAGGCGGATCTGGCGTAAGTGCTTTTCTCTGCTTTTGCCCATGCGTAAAGCATGTTTAAACCGCCTTCTTTCCAACGAATTCAGTTTTATGAATCCACCTTCTTGTTGTTGGATCTGTAGCCCATGAAGGATCTTCCCAATGGAAGAACATCCGGATTCCTCCGAAATGACACTACAGGCATCAACAAGTGTGGATGGATACATCAGAGTCGGAAATGGCTGATTCCATATCGTCGACTCTAACACCATCAGAAGATTCAGATGGGGCCCTTATGGCAACGCCTTCTGGAATCTCAGGGTTCGGCTGCTCAACAGCAGGCCGAGAAGATGTGGCAGTGTGGAATAGGCCGACATAAGCTGTACAGCTTGGGGAACTACGGGTTGCTCAACAGCAGGACCCGAGGTTGATGCGATTTGAGATGCATCAGTCTCATTAGTTATAAATTTTAAATTTGAAATTTTGTACCCACGAGTCACCGGGAAAGGAGGTCGCCCATGACAGAGCCCGGTATGCCATAGGAAGACTAGATTTAAACCGAAGGTCGCCAGGTATTCGGAGTCCGCATACTAACGACTAAGCACCCTCTTAGCCATGCATCCATCGGCGTATGCTGTTACACCTTGGATTAGGGATTTGTTAATAGGGTTTTCTCCTCACGTTACTCACTTTAGCCGTCTCTCATGCTATTACTGTAACCGGTCATTCGGGACGACTTGAGGGTCACACACCCAATAACAAGTTTCCCGATTGGAGGGTGAACAGCTCGAGCATGAGAGCCGTTGCCCGGCGGCCGCCGCGAGGAGGCAGTGAGTCTTCTTGAAACGTTTGCAAATAGGGATCGTCCACTGACTTTGCCCTATAGGTACGCACCTAGCCACCTATACAATGTCTTTACCCACGCCCACTTTTTTGGGGCGCTTTCATTAAAAAACTGATGTTTTTGAAAACGTCTTTAAAAGCATACAGAAAAGCTACAATCCGTCTGGAACGGATCGTATGATACCCTATCCTCCTGCCTATAAAGCGGGCGTTTTTTGCATTTTGTACTCAAATATGGCTATAACGTCGAACGTTTGAGGATGTTACATGTAAAATTTCATCAAAAACGCCTCCAAAACGTGTGAGTGGCCAAAACTTTTATATGGGTGAATTGTAGGGAATCTAAATGCCTAAATATTTTGTCTTAACAACATTTTTTCGGTTTCATATAATTTAGTGAAGTTATGAAAAAGTGGGCGTGGCAGTGAGCGGATTTAAAAAAAAATTTGCACTTGTACTGTTTCTTCTTCTCAAAAGCCCAAGTAAATTTAAGGTCTAAAAAGTGGTGACATATAAACAGACGGACGGACGGTACAAATATTTAGATATTCAAATTATATATGATACATTTAACACATACATATAGGTTTTACATGGTAACTAAGCACATATGAATGTACATGCGAAATGATGTTGGAAGCGAACTGCCTTCAACTGTTAAACGTGTGGTACGGCTACCTTTTCATACCTTATCCTAAAGGTATATTAAGTTTGATATATATTTTGTAACATAGAGATATAATCGAAATAGACCCTATAAAATATATATATTCATGATCAGTATCAATAGCGAAATCGATTGAGCGATGTCCGTCTGTCCGTCCGTATGTCACCGCTTTTTGGGCCTTGAATTTTGAGCTATGATGATGAAATTTCATAGCTGGGCTTCTAAGAAAAAGATATCCGCCCACTTTTCCATAGCTTCACTAAATTATATGAAATCGAAAAATTTTGTTAGTAGCAAATATTTAGACATTCAGATTCCCGAACCGATTTTCATGATATTTTACATGTAACAAACGTTCGATGTTATAGCCATATTTGAGTACAAAATGCAATTTGGCCACGCCCACTTTATAGAAAGGAAGATAGGGTATCATACGATCCGTTCCAGACGGATTGTAGCTTTTCTGTATGTTTTTTAAAGATTTTGTTTAAGCTGCATAAGAAGACGGTTCATTTTCAGTACATACGAAATGGGTTATATAAGATAATTAAGCAAGTATGTGTTAACATGAGAAATGATGTTATTACGGTTATAATACGAACATGTGCGCAGGCAGCTACCTGCAACTGTGGGGTTCACCTACTTTTGTTTAAGGGTATTATTTAAGTTTCATAACAAAACGGTTCATTGTCATTACATAAGAAATGGGTTTTATAAAATAATTAAGTAAGTATGTGTGTACAAAGGAAATGATGTTATTACGGTTCTAATGCAAACATGTGGGAAACGTGTGGTACGTCTACCTTTTTTGAAAGGGTTTTATATATATATATAAATATTGTTCGAGAGATTACGAACCAGACCACTGTATTGGGTCCATTTTCGTCTCTATTCCACGATCCATCCATCTTAGCCGGAGAGTGTCCCTATATTTCTGCACAGTTCCCGCTAGCATCTGTGTGACGGAAATCTGGTTCATACTCTGGTTCTACTAACGCCGGACATTGACACAATATATGTATGTATGCGCTGCCGTCCCGACTTCCTCCAGGCATAGTTCACAGGTGTCGTCCAACAGAAGACTCATCTTCTTTAAGTGATACCCGAAATTCCCATGACCTGTAGTGTACTTCATATCAGTATTCCTCGCTTTGAACCTCTCTGTGAGTGGTGCCAATCGGCATTTTAATAGCCATTTTGGCCTGCCTGCAACCTTACACGGTTGACCTTCTCTGATGTTCCGGCGCAGACCAGTTGCTAATCAGGTGTTCTACCATCCCTCTGCCAATTGCAGCGAATAGTTCCGGACCAGAGAGCTCCGAGGTTGACCTTTGCTTTGCCAGACAGTCCGCCTTTTCGTTCCCTTTAGGCACTGCGTGCCCTCTCACCCAGCACAATTCCAATGTCAGTGATGTGTTGATATCAGACTAATACGACAGGCTAGTTCCAGTTCTTCTGAGAAGATACCTGCCCCCGCTCTGCCATCCACCATGGACCCATCCGTAAAGACGATTATATCACCAATCTTCTTTTCCGCTAGTGTTTCATCTCCAATAAGAATTTTGTGACACCTTTCGGTAACAGGCATTCTCTTTATTCCATCCATGGGCATATTCAACTCCCTAATCTCGTTTTTCATTAGATCCAGGATTTTCCTATGACAATAGATAGTACTGCGCAAGTGCCAGTTGGCATCCTGGTGCAAACTAAGCGCCGTCGAGGCCGCCACTTTCTTAACCTTCATCTCATCCTCAAAAAAACTTATGTTGTCTACCCTCGTGTGTAGATTTCTACTCATATGGAATTTGTGTGTGTTTTCCATGGATTTGGTGTTTTTATACCCTATCCTAAGGTTATATTAAGTTTGACACATAATTTGTAACATAGAGAAATATTCGAGATAGACCATATAAAGTATATATATTCGTGATCAGTATCAATAGCGAAGACGATTGAGCCATGTCCATCCGTCCGTCCGTCCGCCCGTCTGTCTGTATGTCACCACTTTTTGGGCCTTAAATTTTGAGCTAGGAGGATGAAATTTCATATCTGGGCTTCTGAGAAAAAGATGCAGTATAAGCGTAAATTTTTTTAAATCCGCCCACTGCGACGCCCACTTTTTCATAACTTCACTAAATTGTATGAAACTGAAAAATTTTGTTAAGACCAAATATTTAGGTATTCAGATTCCCTACTTTTCACCCATACAACAGTTTTGGCCATGCTCACTTTTTGGGGGCGTTTTCATCAAAAAACCAATTTTGATAAAATTTTACATGTAACATCTTCAAACGTTCGAAATTATCATCGTAATTCAGTAAATAAAATGCAATACGGCCACGCCCACTTTAAAGGGGCTCGATAGGATGGAGGATAAGCTATCATACGATCCGTTCCAGACGAATTGTAGCTTTTCTGTATGTTTCTTTAAAATCTTCCTTCACGTTTCCCTTGATGGATTTGGCGGGCTGATAACTGATATGAACGGTAGCACTGCGACGATGTTAACAGCGTGAGTAGTTGATTTATGACTGACTTTTTTCAAAAGCACTGTATGGTGGAGAGCACATCAAATCTTCTCGTGGCTTGTGATAGAAGGGGCGGAGCTCTGAACAAGTCTCTTTTGTGTGGACTTTTTTGGTTGTGCTGATACGATCGTTGATCGTGTGGAGCAAGATGCTAATGATCTTCTATGCTGATGGTGGCTCGGAGAGAGACTTTGGAGGATGATGAGATGGTGATGAGTAGATACGGGGATCTTGTATATTCGACGCACAGTTTGTGGATCGTCAACAATCAAGTAGAGTGATCAATTTTTTTTTTTATTTTTATTTTTTTTTTAAGAGATGATTGTTCGAAGAGAGTATGGTGGACACATTTGACGGTCAATGTATACGTATGTACATATGTATGTAGGAGTTTATGCAACGATGCGGCCGATGTGTAATTCCGATGTTTTCATGCAAATTTTATACTTTGCAAATAAAGAGATTGATGAGGGAAAAAGTACGCTAACTTTGGCGCCAAAAATTGATAACGGTTTTTATACCCTATCCTAAGGATATATTAAGTTTGACACATAGTTTGTAACATAGAGAAATAATCGAGATAGACCCTATAAAGTATATATATTTGTGATCAGTATCAATAGCGAAGTCGATTTAGCCATGTCCGCCCTTCCGTCCGTCTGCGTCAGAAGGATGAAACTACATTTCTGGGCTTTTGAGAAGGAGAAGCAGTAAAAGTGTAAAAATTGTTTAAATCCGCCCACTGCCACGCCCACTTTTTCATAACTAAATTCTATGAAACCGATAAATTTTGTCACGACCAAATATTTAGGCATTTAGATTCCCTACAATTCACCTATACAAAAGTTTTGTCCACGCCCACATTTTGCAGGCATTTTCATCAAAAAACCGATTTTCATGAAATTTTACATGTAACATCCTCAAACGTTCGACGTTATAGCCATATTTGTGTACAAAATGCAATTTGGCCGCGCCCACTTTATGGAGAGGAGGATAGGGTATCATACGGTCCGTTCCAGATGGATTGTAGCTTTTCTGTATGTTTTTTAAAAATTTTATTTCAGTTGCATAAGGAGACGGTTCATTTTCAGTCCATTAGAAATGGGTTTTAGTCAGATAACTGAGCAAGTATTGTTTACATGAGAAATTATGTTATTACGGTTATAATACAAACATGTGCGAAACGAACTAACTGCAACTGTTCAACGTCTGTTAAACGTGTGGTACGCCTACTTTTCTTAAGGGTATTATTTAAGTTGCATATAAGATAACTAAGCAAGTACATAAGTGTGTACGTGAGAAATGATGTTACTACGGTTATAATGCAAACATGTGCGAGTATCGGCATGATGAACAGTAAGGAAATACTCGGGATCACATTCTAACGCCTCAAAATCCTTACTACAGGATAAGCGAACAAGATCGAAATACACAAGAACATACAACAAGACGCCAGAACCCCGAATACAGGGCAAACGAGCAAAATCGCTACACAACAAGACGCCAGAATCCCGAATACAACGCCAACGAACAAGATCGTAATACACAAGAACATGCAACTTGACGCCTTAACCCCGAATACAGCACCAACGAGCAAGATCGTAACACACAAGAACATGCAACTAAACGCCTTAAACATGAATACAGGTCCAACGAACAAGACCGCAACACACAGGAATACACAACTAGACGCCTTAACCCCGAATATAGCACCAACGAACAAGATCGTAACACACAAGAACATGCAACTAGATGCCAGAATGCCGAGTACAGGTCCAATGAACACGACCGCAACACACAGGAACACACAACAAGACGCCTAAACCCCGAACACAGCACAAATGAACAAGACCGCAACACACAAGAACATGCCGAACGGGCGGCGTCAGGATACGGAATATAGTTTGGATGAGCAAGAACGCAACACATTCGAACATGCAACAAGATGTAAGAGTTCGTCTTCATCGCATTAACTCTATTGTTAGGGCTGAAGCAAGTATTCGTCAATCGCAACGGAATCAAGAAGTCCTTTTTTTTACTTAGCTCATTCTGCAAGAAATCGTGAATATAACAACGTCATAAAACAAGGACCAACAAAAGTGTGTAACTGTTTCGGCGGTCTTTGGTTTGAAGCCCAAGTAAAAAACCTTGGATAAATCTTTCATTGAAACACAGTTCTCCGTTGACTTTGCAAATAAAGTGTTCTGTTTGGTTTCAGAATTCCCTTCTGACTCCAATACACATATATTTTGCACATATTGCAGGAGGCAAATCTCCAAGGGAAGGATTCCCAACTTCAGTTTGACAGACGGAATTCAATTTCATTCAATACCGGAGTGCTTGAAATCCCTAACAAGTCTGGAACAAGGTCTCGTAGCTCATCGCATACCATTTATGCAGATAAGATCTTTGGGTTGCGATAGACAATGTGGACTAAAGGGTGCAGTGGTAAACATACCACTGAATATCGATGACAATACATCTGCACTTCCACGTACCTTGGAGCAAAGTCATGTTATTCTGCTGCATCTCAAACGAAGACTAGCGATTTTTCATAGCTTTATGAGTGAAACCACTCGACCGGCTAGAGTCTTAAATTCAGTACATTACTTGCTAACTACACCTCACTACAGAGAGGAGAATATAACTTTAGCTCAAAATTGGATGTCGGAGGATCAGAACGTCGCTGAAATTCCATTTGTTGCTGATATAAGTGATCGACCTATTGTGGACGAACTCATGCCAAATGTAGTAGATGAGTCAGTTGCTGAAGAAGACCTACTTGCGCCACAAAATGTGAATCCTGGAGGTCAAGAACCTTTACCTGACCCATATTCCAGTTGGAAACATACCAGCGGATCAAATCGTGATTGCTCCAGGTTAAGAAAGGCGACCAATGGATATGATCTTGGACAACCGAATCACATGTTAACTCTTTAGTTCAGCATGATGATGGTTATCATGTGCAAAAAGGAACAGATTACTGGGAATCGGAAAAGAAAAAGGTGATGGCAATGATCAGACAATTTGGTTTGCCTACTTTCATTATCACACTATCAGCTGCAGAAACCAAATGGCAGGAACTTTTGGTGATTCTGTCAAAGGTTGTTGACAACTTTGAAATTTTCGAGGAAGAAGCAATGGAGTTCGCTCAAAAATCAAGACTGATTAGAGCGGCCGCATTACATGCGCGCGCTACTTCGATCATCGTTTCCGAACACTTTTAAAGCAGTTTTAAAAACCCTGGAGGAATCTTTGGAGACAATTTTTTGGAACGATACTACTACAGAACTGAATTTCAGCAGAAAGGATCACTGCACATTTATGGCATTTATTGGTTAAAAGGAGCTCCCAAGCTAGACTTGGAAAATGATGAGAACATTAAGGCCACTCAAGACTTTGTGGACAAATATTGTTCCTCTGCAGGAGAGAATCAGGAAATGAAGGATTTCATCGTATACCAACGCCATACGCATGCTAGGTCATACAGAAGGAAAGTCCGAGGAAGTACATTTTGTCATTATGAAATGCCTTATTTTCCAATGGAGGAACATTTTATTCTGAAGCCACTCAGCGAAACCGAACAAAGGAATTCTAATGCGGGTGCATTGAAAAAAACTTTGGGCGCCGTTGAGTTGTACATTAATTCTCCATCAACAGAAGATGCAAGTTTTTCTAGCATTCTAACTCAACTGCAACTGTCGAAAGATCAATACATTTTGGCTATTAGAAGTAATTTAAAGAAGCCATCTCTGTTTCTTAAGAGGAAGTTTGCGGACACAATGCTGAACGTTTACAACCCGACTATCCTGGGAATGCATAGGGCTAATATGGACATTGAGTGCATTTTAGATGCGTATGCATGCTTGGGATATATTACTAATTATATTAATAAAACATACAGAAAAGCTACAATCCGTTTGGAACGGATGGTATGATACCCTATCCTCCTCTCTATAAAGTGGGCGTATCCACATTGCATATTGTACTCAAATATAGCTATAATGTCGAACGTTTGAGGATGTTACATGTAAAATTTTATCAAAATAGGTTTTTTGATGATAACGCCCCCAAAAAGTGGGCGTGGCCAAAACTCTTCTATGGGTGAATTGTAGGGAATCTAAATACCCAAATATTTGGTCTTAACAAAATTTTTCGGTTTCATGTAATTTAGTGAAGTTATGAAAAAGTGGGCGTGGCAGTAGGCGGATTTCAAAAATTTTTACACTTGTACTGTATCTTTTTCTCAGAAACCCAGATATGAAATTTCATCGTCCTAGCTCAAAATTTAAGGCCCAAAAAGCGGTGACATACGGACGGACGGACGGACGGTCATCGCTCAATCGATTTCGCTATTGATGCTGATCACGAATATATATACTTTATAGGGTCTATCTCGATTATTTCTCTATGTTACAAACTATGTGTCAAACTTAATATACCCTTAGGATAGGGTATAATCAAGTCGGGGTGTTTCAAAACTCTTGAGGTAAGTAATGGATGAAATAGCCAGATGTAATTTCGCAGTTAAGCAGCATTCGCAACATTTGGGCAATCGGTTTATTTCCGGTTCTGAGATATCTGCCAAAGAAGCAGCATATAGCATTTTGGGAATCAGCATGTCGAAAAGTAGTAACGCTGATATTTACATCAGTACTTCTAGACCTGAAGATCGCGTCAGAATGGTGAAGTCTAGGCGAGAATTACAAACAAAGCCACTGACTATAGACATTTTCATTCCTAATTTGATTGACCACTCACCGCCCAGACGCTCTTGAAAATTTGTTCCTTGCAGACTTTGACGCAATGTATAAATTTTCCACGACAAGATTAGCACAATTGGGAAACGATGTTGAGGAAGAATTTACGATCAATACTAATCAGCCACTACGTTTAAGAGACGGAAGCGGGTATATTTGGAAGCGTATGCTTCGCTACTGAAGGTTTTGTCCCGACAAAGACACTAGGATATAATGTCCAGTAGGATATAATGTCCAGTAGGATATAATGTCCAGAGATTTCGAATTGGCTTGCAATGATAACCTTGAACTCATTGAAGTGAGCAGGGCGAAATATAAAGCATTTGGAAATCGAAGTTTGCTCGAAGAATTAGTAGCCCGAATCCATCAAGAAGAGCACCCAACACAGCAAAATGAAAATTTAGTTTACGAGTTTGCTGTATTTGCCGTACCGCAGCAGGTTAGTCCCGATGAGAATGTTGTCGTCGATAATCCTGCGAGCAAAATGAGAGCAAATAAAAGTCCCAACTTAATTTCCAGGAGGATTTGCTAGGAACAATTCAGGAACTAAACTTTAAGCAAAGGATACACAGGAAACACGTCCTTCACAACGTAAAAGAAAATACTCAGTTTTGTGAATTTGTTGGAGGCGGTGTAGGCGTCGGAAAGAGCAGACTCATTTCAACAATATTCCAAAGAGTAACAAAACGACAAAATGATGTTCTGGGGCTGATTTAAACCTCACTAAAGTCTTACTCTGTGCACCGACGGGAAAGGCAGGTTTTGGTATTAATGGACTAACCCTTCATTTAGTAATTTTTTTTATTACCAGTTAACCAGTCAACTGGCAGGTTTTGGTATTAATGGACTAACCCTTCATTTAGTAATTTTTTTTATTACCAGTTAAACTCAACAGCGACGATGAAAATACATTGTTTTCAAAAATTATTGCTTTGACAAAATTTCGATGGTGGGAGCCAGAATGTTTACATATTTGGATGTGCTCGGCTGAAGCAGATTTTTAATAGCACTTTAGCTTTTGGCGGGATTTCTATGGTAGTATTTGGCGATTTAATGCAATTAGCACCTGTGGGAGATCCTTGGGTGTTTGCTCTTAATCGGTCTGATCCATACGATGTAATAGCGGGAACTCCTTTATGGGATCGTTTTAGTTATTTTGAGCTAACAGAAGTAATGCGAATAAACCAAACCAAATAACTGATCTTCTATTTGCTGTTGCTCCTCAAGCAGGGCATTCAAATTATCCGGCAGAGCATTGTTTCGTCTTCCAATGATGTACCACCGGAAGCTTACTTACTTACCTAGCTGGCGCTACAGTTCGGGGTGAACCTCCATTAACAAGCATCTCCAGTTAGCCCTGTCATTAGCTAACGGCCTCCAGTTGCGCACCTCAAGTTTCGTTACGTCCCCTTCAACTTGTGCGCGCCACCTCTTCTTCCTCTACTGCGTTGTCCCTCGGGGTTGGAATCGAAGACTCTACGGGCCGGCCATAAAGCAGGACTGGGAAAATCACGATCTTATATAGAGTCTCCTTAGTTGTTCGTGATAGGGCCTTAGTACTCAATTGCCTTCTGAGCCCAAAGAAACAGCGATTGGGAAGAGTTATTCTACGTTTTATTTCTGCCGAGGTGTTATTGTCAGAACAGATAGCAGAGCCTTACCACCTCAAAGTTATAGCTGTCGATTGTGACGTTCTGTCCAATTCGTCGATGTTGCGTGTCCCTTCTGGTTGACAGCATATACTTGATTTTGCAATCGTTTACCGCTAAACCCATTTTGGCAGCCTCTGTTTCAGTACTAGAGAACGCACCGGTGACAGCCCGCTGTTTTCTCCCAATTATGTCGATATCGTCGGCTTAAGTTACCAATTGTATGTATGTATTTCTATGTAGCCCCTATAAAGTGGGAGTAGCCATATTGCATTTTGTACTGAAATACGACGATAACGTCTAACGTTTGAGGATGTTACGTATAAAATTTCATAAAAATCGGTTTTTGATGAAAACGCCCCTAAAAGTGGGCACGGCTAAAAACTGTTGTATGAGTGAAAAGTAGGGAATCTGAATGCCTAAATATTTAGTCTTAACAAATTTTTCGGTTTCATATAATTTAGTGAATTTATCAAAAAGTGTGCATGGCAGTGGGCGGATTTGAAAAATTATTACACTTGTACTGCTTCTCCTTCTCAAAAGCCCAGATATGTAGTTTCATCCTCCTAGCTCAAAATTGAAGGCCCAAAAAGTGGTGACATACGGACAGATAGACAGACGGACGGACGGACATGGCTTAATCGTCTTCGCTATTGATACTGATCACGAATATATATACTTTATAAGGTATATCTCGATTATTTCTCTATGTTACAAACTATGTGTCAAACTTCGGAAAGGGTATAAAAAGTCACATGACAGCGCGTCACCTTGTCTAAATCCTTTTTGACATCAAAGGTCTCGGTGGGATCGTTACCGACTTTGATGGAGCAGCGCGAATTCTCCAACGTCATCCTGCAACGAGTTTGGCAGGGACGCCAAAACTAGACATGGCTCTGTATAGCTCGTCTCTATAGATGCTGTCATATGCGGCCTTAAAATCGATGAAAAAATGATGGGTATCGATTTGGACGTCTTGGGTTTTGTCCAGGATCTGCCGAAGTGTGAAGATTTGATCGTTTGTCGACTTTCCTGGTCTGAAACCACATTGATAGAGGCCAATCAGGTTGTTGACAAAGGGTTTCAGAAGTTCCCACAATATGGCAGATAGGTTCTTATACGCGGTGTTTAGGAGACTGATAGTCTCCTTTCTTATCGCTCGAAGCGAAACCCAGCACATCAGTTGCGGCACTTCTGATGGAATGTTGGCAGTGTTGCCATTGGTCCTCGGCATTTGATGCTACCGGCATAGGAGTCGTAGCGCGATTTCGGGATACGCGTGTTTCAAAGGATCTCTTGCGATTGCAGCTTTTCAACGGAATATCTTCTCACAGTATTTCTTCTTTGTTGTGACGTTAGAGATATCCGCATTCGTACCGTGGCTGCAACAAGGTAATGATCCGAGTCGATGTTGGCTGTTCGGAAGATTCGGACATCCAGAACACTGGAGGCATGCCTTACGTCGATCGCATGCGAATATGATCAATTTGGTTGACCGTTTTATGATCAGGAGATCGCCATGTCCCCTTGTGGATACTGAGATGAGGAAACCGTGTGCTTGCTATGGTGTTGTTTCGCCCCGCAGCGAAGTCAATAAGCTTAAGTCCGTTTCCGGACGTGGTGATGTGCTTACCAATCGTCCTACCAAAGATGTCCTCCTTTCCTATCTTGGCGTTAAAATCGCACAGAACGATTTTCACGTCATATTTAGGACATTGCTCAGAAGACTTCAGAATCTCTAAAGGAATCATTCCATCAGGCAGCTTGAATCTATAATTGAAAAGATTTTTATCTCTGAATTGAGACTTTTTATTAACGATTTGGTTGTGTTGATTAATATTTAGAGTGGAACTTTGCAACAACCGGGTAATACAGTATCCAAAAGACGTTTAAGGGAGTTGTTTCTCAATGAATGATTTCCTTTCGGCTTTCTTCAGAGCAAATTCATATGCTTTGAGGATCTACCTGTAGGATTTCCAAACTAATTAAATAATTCATTGGCTTTATTGATGAACTGGCTGCAGTTTGTTATAGTAACCTGCGAGATATAAATATTGGTGTACCTAAGGCGTCTGCCTTAGGTCCCATAATCGGTTTTTTTTTTTTGCAGCAAATCTTCGTACATACCGACTTGGACATTTTAAGCTGCTGGTTTACTGTTCATAAAATGATTTTGAGCAATAAAACGAAACGGATAAACTTCAGTTTAAACAGAAAAATCAAGGAAAGTCGGCTCTATAATAGTTTTGTTTTGTTTCAGCGACTAAAAGTTGTTACGTTAAGACATCTCTACTATTAAATATAGGGTTCTTAAAATATTTATCATTAGGAGTGGTTTTGTTAAAACTAATGATGTTCATAATTTAATATCATAACCTTAATAACCAAAATCAAGTTTGTAAATGCTATTATTGTAAAGAATTTTCTAAAATTCTAAATTCTATTAGCATTAAATATATAAATATTGTAATGGGATCTCAAGGATAATTATGTACATAATTGTAAAAAAATACACATATGTATTTCCAGTGTCCAGCTCTTACCTCCCCGCGGTAGGTCCTGGTGGTTTTAGAACTCTTTTAAAGCAGCAAACAAGAGAAGGGGCTATATATACATACATACATACATACATACATATGTACAATTATTTTTTGTTTCTTTAACTTTTCTACTTATTTCAAATAATATATTTATTTACATATTAACTTATTTCTAAATTTAATTACTTTTGTATTTATTTATTTATTTATTCGATGATTTATTATTTATTAAGTGTTATTAGGTAAATTTAAATTGTAATAATGGGATTTAAAGGAAATATTTTTACAACTCTCACCACACCGTGGTAGGTCCAATGGATTTTAGAAATCTTTTAAAAATGAAACGAAAGAAGCGGCTATATCGTATAGAGGTTATATAGGATAAGGATAGGGTATCATACGATCCGTTCTAGACGGATTGTAGCTTTCTGTATGTTTCCTAATGTAATGAGTGAGGAGTTAGTAAAAGGCCCTATTAGTGGGATTATTATGAAGGCTATCCTAAGCCAATAATAGATTTGGCTAAAGAGCCGAAATGAAAGAAACAAATTAATTTAGACTTCTTCCGAAGCTTCATTAAATTTGACTTCGCTTTATTCAAATATTCTTACCCTATTCATACAAATTTTCTTAAATGCTAACTTATGCCTAATTTACAATATATATAAATCTGTACATCATATTTTGCTGAGTAAGCATGTAGAGTTCACGCTCTTTACCCGATTGGCTGAGTTAGCTGAGATGGTACATTTGCCGTGCACGAGCCGAAGGAAATCCGAGACATTCGACAGTCAATAAAATATTCAATTAAATTGAATACATTGTCTTAGGAAACGAATTCATTTGAACTTGGACTCCAACTTAATCTTTATGGCACAGTGCAATGTCGTATGCTGTGTATCAAGTTATTTCTTGTTACTCTATGTACTATGAATGAACTGAAAGTGTTGTGCATACTTTGTTTGTGTCGTTTTGTTTTTAATGTAAAATTATATGTCATTAGTGTTGTGCTGTTTGGATGAATGAAAAATGCTGTATGTGTCACTATGTCATGGTGTGTATATGTACATTGTCGCTGTAGTGTGCCACTACATCCTCACTCTTTGGGAAAAAAAAAAGTTCATCATTTATTTTAATCTTTCTGTTTACACCTTTTAGCTCTATGACTTTATAGGGTCCTTTGAATGATGCGTCTAATTTTTTCTTATTTCCTACTTTCAATATTCTAAATCTCCTATGCTAATTTTCAGTGGGTTTGCATTCTTATCCACTAATTCCTTTCGTTCTAGCTATTTCTAGTAAGTTCTGAGCAATTTTCCTTGCTAGTCCAAATCTAAATTTTAATTCTAAACTGTAATCTTCTATATTATATACTGGGTTGGATGATTAATTAAATCTTCAGGAAGTTTTATTATTTAAGCGTAAATTAATTCAAAGCGTAATATGCCTATACTAGAATGTGGTGTTGTATTATAACTAGATACATAAAAAGGTATCCATTCACTCCAATTATTTACTTTTGTAAATTAGAAGATATTCGTTTAGTACTCTATGGTTTCGTTCAACTGAGCCTAACGTCTCGTGGTGATAGGGTGTTGACGTTACGTTATTTATCCCAAATGACTCATAAACATTTCTCATTATTTCATTAAGGAATTCTATTCCCATGCCTGTTTTTAGAGTTTTTTAGTTTCCATATCTAAGTATGAAATTTTCTACAAAGGCTTTAGCCATAGTTTTCTCACCTTTGCTTTTTATTGGTGTGGCTTCTATGTATTTGGAAAACTCACATTTCAGAGTTAATATATAACGGAACTCACTTGAAGGTTTAATTGGTCTAACTGTATCTGCCGATACTATCACAAAACTCGTTGTCGGTGTTTCTGTTACCGTTAATTATACCCAATCCTAAGGGTATATTAAGTTTGACACATAGTTTGTAACACAGAGAAATAATCGAGATAGACATTATAAAGTATATATGTATATTCGTTATCAGCATCAATACCGAAGACGATTTAGCCATGTCCGTCCGTCCGTCCGTCCGTCCGTCTGTCTGTATGTCACCACTTTTTGGGTATTCAATTTTGAGCTGGGAGGATGAAACTACATATCTAAGCTTTTAAGAAGGAGAAGCAGTACAAGTGTAAAACTTTTTCAAATCCGCCCACTGCTACGCCCACTTTTTGATAACTTCACTAAATTATATGAAACCGAAAAATTTTGTTAAGATCAAATATTTAGGCATTCAGATTCCCTACTTTTCACTCATACAAGAGTTTTGGCCATGCCCACTTTTAGGGGCGTTTTCATAAAAAAACCTGATGAAATTTTATATGTAACATCCTCAAACGTTCGATGCTATCGCCGTACTTCAGTAAAAATGAAATATGGCCACGCCTACTTTATAGAGGCTACATAGAAAGGAGAATAGGGTATCATACGATCCGTTCCAGACGGATTGTAGCTTTTCTGTATGTTTAAACCCTATCCTAAGGGTATATTAAGTTTGATACATAGTTCGTAACATAGAGAAATAATCGAGATAGACCCTATATATATATATATTCATGATCAGTATCAATAGCGAAAACGATTGAGCCATGTCCGTCCGTCACCACTTTTTGGGCCTTAAATTTTGAGCTAGGAGGATGAAATTTAATATCTGGGCTTCTGAGAAAAAGATGCAGTAAAAGTGTAAAATTTTTTGAAATCCGGCCACTGCCACGCCCACTTTTTCATAACTTCACTAAATTATTTGAAACCGAAAAATTTTGTTAAGACCAAATATTTAGATATTTAGATTCCCTACAATTCACCCATACAATTATTTTGGCCACGCCCACTTTTGGGGGCGTTTTCATAGAAAAACCGATTTTGATGAAATTTTACATATAACATCCTTAAACGTTCTAAGTTATCAACGTAATTCAGTAAAGAAAATGCAAGACGGCCACGCCCACTTTATAGGGGCTCGATAGGATGGAGGATAGGGTATCATGCATGTTTTTAATTCGAGTTTTATTGTTCTTTTATTTTCAATATCATTCAGTTTCCCTAACTGAATATTAAATCTACCCGCTTGTCAATCAGCTATTGCAAGCCCAACTGAGTCCATTCCCGCTTACCTCAGTTCGGAACATGGTCTTTCGATTGCCTCCTTTAAACAAAAGGAACATATAGGAAGTAATTTCCGTCAATTGAACCAGTCTATCAATTGTAATACAGTGTTTGATTTTAATTCTTTGAAAACAAAAAAAAATTTTTTTTTCAAGTGTACTGTGGGTTAAGTATAGCTGGATAGCATAGCCAGTGTAAATATACGTTTCCGATCTCCGACGGACAGTCTATCGGCCACAGTACCCAACGAGTGAATATTTGAGTAATTCCTTCAACAAAGGAGCACATAGAAAGAGTACTGCCTTTCTAGGAAGTGAAGTGTACCGAACGTGTTTTTTTTTTTATTAAGTGTGCTGTGGGATAAGTATAACTGGAGAATCATATCCAGTGTAAGATACGTTTCCGATCTCTGACGGACAGTCTATCGCTCACAGTACCCAACAAAGAAGCGGACAAAATCATCGGTGAAGGACATCCAACTGATCCAACGGTGACGAGTGGAACAACCGGTGAAAGCGGACAAGAAGCGGACACCCCAACCAAGCCGTTCGAGGAATCAACCGGTGATAAGTGGTTACATCCGCAATACAAAGAATAATAAAGGTAGGAATTTTTCCTTATTTCTTACTTTAAAATTATGTGATTGATACTTGAAATTAAAATTTATTAAATAACCCTATAAAAAGTGTATTTGCACATAAAAATCTTAAATAAAAGTGTTGTGATAGACTTGACTATGTCAAAATTAGTGAAATCTATTGAATGCCAAGAAGACATTTTAAACGAGATCAGTCGTGATTTTAAAGAATTTAAAAAATATGAGGCGTCGCGAAAGTGAAGGGGGTATTTAATCGCGTGTTACGCTGACATCGATGAAATGTTCAAACGCGCGAAAAAAAAAAAAAGAACATAATTGGAAATGCTGCTGATCCACTAAAAGAAAAATATTCTAAAGATGAAATTTTCTCGAAAATCAAGAGAATATATTTCACCTTTAGGGGACAGTTGTAAGATGAGACTGATAGTTAGAGGAACACATCGCCTCAATAGACACGTCTCGCTTACACAGCACGAGATCTGCGGGCTCCGATGTACGTCTTCAAAGTATTCACATCAATCCTTTCGCCGGAGTTACGTTACGGGCACTACATGTAACCCGAATCAAAATTATATTTTTATTATTATTATAATTTTATTCTTTATCTTTATTTGGTTAATTTAATATGAAGCTAACGACTTCACGACAAAACATGGAATGAATCAGAGGTTCACTAACTACCGAAATCTACATAGCTAATCATTCATATCTATGTATGTTGACCTGCAATACATACTCTCGCGTTAACAGAGAGACAAAATTGTACATGTGTACATACATAAGCAAGATAAACTGCAAGTGACACAAACATGCTGTACCCACGCCAACCGATCTGTACATGAGGCGATAGCACAGTTGTTACCAAACGATGTATGTACAGTGATGCACGGCCGTAATTGTGCATAAGTCTCGAACATGTCGTGGTTTTGCTCTCAGCAATAACGGCCTTATGTTTGCTTCATCGTACATACATGTTTCGGCTGTTGTCTCTGTACATAACTCGGGCAAATACGAAGATTGGTCCGAATTTTTTAGCTTATTTAATAGTTTAATTAAAAATAATACCGAAATACCGGAAATACAAAAACTACAGTCTCTTAAAACGTCTGTCTGTGGTGAAGCTGGTCGATGCATTCACCACAGGTGCTGGTCAACACCTTCCAATCGAGTCCAAGAGTTTTGCCTCAGCGTGGACAATTCTCACAGATAGGTATGAGAACATGCGCAAACTTGTAAACACCCAGCTTAGGAGGTTAGTAGAGCAGTGGCTTAAAATCAATCCACGATACTAGCATCGAATGCGTTCATGCCCTTCGCAACCTCGGCATAGCTGTTGACACATGGGACGCCATTCTAATATATTTAATTTTTAATAAACTGCCACCGCAGATTCAACAAGATTGGAAAGAAAAGCAAGGCACCTCCAAGGTTCTTCCTGATTGGAAAACCTTCATGTCGTTCATCGAGGGTCGATTTAGTTCACTTGAAAATATTTCCGAGCTGAATGGCCGAATCACCCAAATTCGTTCAAAAAAACTACGCCAATTAAGATCTGAGTAACGAACAAAACAGTTTCGATGTCGAGTCTGCAAGGCTTCTCATGGGATAAGACATTGCAAAAGGTTCTTACAGATGAACGTCAAAACCAGAGTTGAGGTCACAAAGAAAAATGGAGTTTGTGGCAATTGCTTAGGTTATGATCAGCCGCGGTTTGCAATAGTAGAGTAAGTGCGGCAAATATGGCCCATGTGTGTAATATGGCCCACCGTAATATTTCACTACTGAAAAAGCATAGACCCCCCCATTATGTATCTATTTCAAACATATTCCAACCGGTTTTGACTCAGTGCAATTTGGTAAGTCTGACTTAAGAAATGTAAGCGGTAGAGCACGTAATTTTTTTTAGCATTTTCGGTGTAATTTTATGGTAAGGTTTCTTAAGTGTTTTTAGATTAATTAAATTTTTGCGTAAATGTTAAAATTTTATTTTATGATCGTGTAGTATTCAAATTTGTAATTCCCTTTTAGGATAGGGTATAAAAATTGTTAAAATTAAAAGAAAAGTGAAAAAACCATGTGTTGGTAATATGGCCCACCCTAGGTGTTGATGAAGTGAGCCCGGGCCATATTTGACACATCATTGTACTTGCACTTTTATGTTTTTATACCCTATCCTAAGGGTATATTAAGTTTGACACATAGTTTGTAACATAGAGAAATAATCGAGATAGACCCTATAAAGTATATATATTCGTGATCAGCATAAATAGCGAAATCGATTGAGCGATGACCGTCCGTCCGTCCGTCCGTCCGTCCGTCCGTATGTCACCGCTTTTTGGGACTTAAATTTTGAGCTAGGACGATGAAATTTCATATCTGGGCTTCCGAGAAAAAGATACAGTACAAGTGTAAACATTTTTTAAATCCGCCCACTGGGCGTGGCCATACAAAAGTTTTGGCCACGCCCACTTTTTGGGGGCGTTTTCATCCCAAAACCGATGGGCCTTAAATTTTTAACTAGGACGCTGAAATTTCATATCTGGGCTTCCAAGAAAAAGATACAGTAGAAGTGTAAATTTTTTTTACATCCGCCCACTGCCACGCCTACTTTTTTATAACTTCACTAAATTATATGAAACCGAAAAATTTTGTTAAGACCAAATATTTATTCATTAAGATTCCCTACAATTCACCCATACAAAAGTTTTTTTTATCAAAAAACCGATTTTCATGAAATTTTACATGTAGCATCCTCAAACGTTCGACGTTGTAGCCATATTTGAGTACAAAATGCAATTTAGCCACGCCCACTTTATAGAAAGGAGGATAGGGTATCATACGATCCGTTCCAGGCGGATTGTAGCTTTTCTGTATGTTATTAACTATACTAGATGGTCAAATTCGAGGGGGTCTCTCTTTCGACCTACAAGCTGTGATCACTGGTGAGCAAGAATGTGTTAGTGATTTTGCAGGCAAATTACGCACACATTCAAATCCACTGGTGATCACAACTGACAGCTACAACTGTCACACGGGCGCAGCTATCTTCGACAATATTAAGTCAAAAACTGACGAATTTTGGAGGGGATGCTGTGTCCAATAAACAACTACCAAAATATTCTTCGTTTCGTGGTGAATCTGCTAAAAGTACGTTACATTTAAAATAGTAAAATTCAAAATGTAACGTATGTTTTAAATCATTTATACTACATAAAAAACTAAATTAAAACATACAATCATATGTATCACAGCATAAACATACATATTTTAGTTTCTTCCACTTTGTTTTTTGAACAAACAACAAGTAGATACGTTTATTATAAGGTTTCGACCAGCCTTTTCATCTACACACAAAATTTGAGAACTAACAATTTATTCTTCAGTAAATAATTTTTACGTATACATATGTATATTGTGCATATATGTATGTACTTTAAATCAAACTTTTCTACAAATCAGTAAGCACGTAAGCGAAGAACAACTCAATCCTGTACGAAATTTCATACAAATGTAGAATAATAACACAACAGAATAATAATTACTTAAATAAAATAATTAAAAATCTAAATATCCATTTCCAACAATTTCGTTATTCGTTACATTACACCAATTTCTTTATTTGTGTAAGACACGTTTCATTTATTTATAAAAAAAGATATTGTTTTAACATAATAAACTCCCCACTGCACTTCCAAACACACCCGCGGCGACCCACTGCCTTTGTTTACAATTTTTCACGACAATTTCAGAATGTTATATTTCTTAAACAGAAAAAGTGCGACAACATCTGAGTACAGATTTGAATTCAGTGCAATAAGTAGAATCGAGTGGCATAAAAAAAAGTATAAAAAGTTATCTAAAATCAAAAATATATTTACTCTTTTTTGAGCTAAAAAGTAAACAAATGGGGAAAAAGGAAAATCACCTCCATTTATGACAGCCACGTGTTTAGCCGATACAAAAAAAAGTATCGATTTACTGAAATTTGGCGAAAACTGTCAGCATAGATTCACTCCACTCTAATGCAAAATTACATGAGCTATTGTTTTGGACCTGTAGATCGTATTCACCGATGGGAACGAAAGAGAGGATTAGGCTCCGCACATTTGCGGGTTTTAGCGGGTTGGGGATGGAAAGGTATAGTTAATTTATGGTTTTAAGTTCCTTTTATTTTTTATTTATATCTTTTTGCTAAGTTATTTTTTATATTGTATGTTTATAAAGACTTAAAGAGAAATCCTTTCTAAGTTTTAAAAAAATAAAAATAAATTAACTAAAGCTAAATTGCCGGTTTTATTTCCAAAAAGTTAAGGGTGGACCATATTTGCAGCACTTACTCTACCAATAGGTGCCAAAAATGCGGTTACAAGCATCACACATTGCCTCACTTTGAGCCACAGGTGGGACAAAATATAACCCATGTTCAAAACCACCAGCAATATCCCCAATTTAGCAACCAAAACATACCCCATTACAATCCTCAATCCCATTTTGTACAAAATCCGACAAGTCAACCTGTTCCCTTCAATGGTTCGATTGATCAACCGAGCACTTCTCAACAATTTAGTGCTCATTTCAATCAAATGCAGTCAAAAACATACAGAAAAGCTACAATCCGTCTGGAACGGATCGTATGATACCCTATCCTCCTCTCTATAAAGTGGGCGTGGCCAAATTGTATTTTGTACTCAAATATAGCTATAATGTCGAACATTTGAGGATGTTACATGTAAAATTTTATCAAAATAGGTTTTTTTATTATAATGCCCCCAAAAAGTGGGCGTGGCCAAAACTGTTCTATGGCTGAATTGTAGGGAATCTAAATACCCAAATATTTGGTCTTAACAAAATTTTTCGGTTTCATATAATTTAGTGAAGTTAAAAAAAAGTAGGCGTGGCAGTGGGCGGATGTAAAAAAAATTTACACTTGTACTGTATCTTTTTCTTGGAAGCCCAGATATGAAATTTCAGAGTCCTAGTTAAAAATTTAAGGCCCAAAACTCGGTTTTGTAATGAAAACGCCCCCAAAAAGTGGGCGTGGCCAAAACTTTTGTATGGGTGGATTGTAGGGAATCTGAATGCCTAAATATTTGGTCTTAACAAAATTTTTCGGTTTCATATAATTTAGTGAAGTTATGAAAAAGTTGGCGTGGCAGTGGGCGGATTTCAAAAATTTTTACACTTGTACTGTATCTTTTTCTCAGAAGCCCAGATATGAAATTTCATCGTCCTAGCTCAAAATTTAAGGCCCAAAAAGCGGTGACATACGGACGGACGGACGGACGGTCATCGCTCAATCGATTTCGCTATTGATGCTGATCACGAATATATATACTTTATACGGTCTATCTCGATTATTTCTCTATGTTACAAACTATGCGTCAAACTTAATATACCCTTAGGATAGGGTATAAACATACAGAAAAGCTACAATCCGTCTGGAACGGATCGTATGATACCCTATCCTCCTCTCTATAAAGTGGGCGTGGCCAAATTGCATTTTGTACTCAAATATAGCTATAATGTCGAACGTTTGAGGATGTTACATGCAAAATTTTATCAAAATAGGTTGTTTGATGATAACGCCCCCAAAAAGTAGGCGTGGCCAAAACTGTTCTATGGGTGAATTGTAGGGAATCTAAATACCCAAATATTTGGTCTTAACAAAATTTTTCGGTTTCATATAATTTAGTGAAGTTATAAAAAAGTAGGCGTGGCAGTGGGCGGATGTAAAAAACTTTTACACTTGTACTGTATCTCTTTCCTGGAAGCCCAGATATGAAATTTCAGCGTCCTAGTTAAAAATTTAAGGCCCAAAAATCGGTTTTGTGATGAAAACGCCCCCAAAAAGTGGGCGTGGCCAAAATTTTTGTATGGGTGGATTGTAGGGAATCTGAATGCCTAAATATTTGGTCTTAACAAAATTTTTCGGTTTCATATAATTTAGTGAAGTTATGAAAAAGTTGGCGTGGCAGTGGGCGGATTTCAAAAATTTTTACACTTGTACTGTATCTTTTTCTCAGAAGCCCAGATATGAAATTTCATCGTCCTAGCTCAAAATTTAAGGCCCAAAAAGCGGTGACATACGGATGGACGGACGGACGGACGGACGGACGGTCATCGCTCAATCGATTTAGCTATTGATGCTAATCACGAATATATATACTTTGTAGGGTCTATCTCGATTATTTCTCTATGTTACAAACTATGTGTCAAACTTAATATACCCTTAGGATATCTATAAAGTGGGCGTGGCCAAATTGCATTTTGTACTCAAATATAGCTATAATGTCGAACGTTTGAGGATGTTACTTGTATAATTTTATCAAAATAGGTTTTTTTATGAAAACGCCCCCAAAAAGTGGGCGTGGCCAAAACTGTTCTATGGGTGAATTGTAGGGAATCTAAATACCCAAATATTTGGTCTTAACAAAATTTTTCGGTTTCATATAATTTAGTGAAGTTATAAAAAAGTAGGCGTGGCAGTGGGCGGATGTAGAAAACATTTACACTTGTACTGTATCTTTTTCTTGGAAGCCCAGATATGAAATTTCATCGTCCTAGCTCAAAATTTAAGACCCAAAAAGCGGTGACATACGGACGGACGGTCATCGCTCAATCGATTTCGCTATTTATGCTGATCACGAATATATATACTTTATAGGGTCTATCTCGATTATTTTTCTATGTTACAAACTATGTGTCAAACTTAATATACCCTTAGGATAGGGTATAAACATACAGAAAAGCTACAATCCGTCTAGAACGGATCATATGATACCCTATCCCTTCTATAAAGTGGGCGTGGCCAAATTGCATTTTGTACTCAAATATGGCTATAACGTTGAACGTTTGAGGATGTTACATGTAGGTTAGGTTAGGTTAAAAAGCGGTGTGTGACGGTTAAAAACTCATCACGTCCATTCGGAGACTTAAAGGTCCATTGTGAATCCCCTATTTTATATAGATGGAGTGGGAACAACAAAATACAGAAACCTATCGCGTCACTGGTTGGGATGGGAACCAGTTGGTGCTTTTGATAAAATGGAGAAGATCCGATATCTGGAAGCCTGCTACCTCTGCGGTGCTTGCGAAGAACCTAGAACCTAAAGTGCGAAGGCGTCGTTCTTGCAGAGCGGGGCAGTAGCAAAGTAGATGTTGGATAGACTCCACGTCCTCCTCATCTCCGCAGCTTATACATAGGTCGTTGGACTCCACTCCGCATCTACGGAGCATGACACCGATGGCGCAGTGTCCTGTGATTATACCAGTAAGGATGGATAGAGGATCGATTAAGTGTCAGAAGGCTCTTTGTTTTCTTTTTATCTAATTTTCGGCCATAACGTGCGAGAGGTGGCACAGTCCTCCCTAGATATCCAGGACGAGTTGGCCTCTTTCTCTATTATGCCGTCAATTATACTATACAATATTCCAATCGGTGGCAATATGGATGTGTCCACTTCACTGATGCTCATTTCCGACCCCATTCTTGCCAAAGCGTCTGCCTTCTCGTTACCTTCAATATTGCTGTGTCCGGGAACCCAGCAGAGTTTGACCGAATGGTGTCTAATCGTGATCAGTGCATCACGACAGTTCCTAACTGCCTTTGATTTAATTGTATTAGATTTAATCGATTTTAGAGCTGCTTGACTGTCAACGAAGATGGTTATATCCGACGGGGGGAGGTGACTGTCTTCTATGCATCTAGCAGCTTTTTCTTTTGCCAGAATTTCAGCTTGGAATACACTACATGCTTCTGGTAATCTGAATGATTCCTGTTTTTGCAATGTTTCCGAGTAAAATCGCGCTCCCGTACCTATTTCCATTTTTGAGCCATCTGTGTAGACTGTGATCCCTAGATCGTTGTCTATACTATTGGAGTCCCACTCAGCTCGGCTTGGGAATAGGACTGGGATATCAAAATTGAAGTCGTTGTAGGGGACTACATAATCCGATGTGGCTGTGAATCATTCGGAGCTGTATTTTCTTCTCATTGTCTTTGTAGCGTTTAGTATTACCGCATGTCCATAGGTTGTCTCTTTCCACAGGTCGGATTCTTTCAGTCTGAGAGCTCCTTTCGTGGCATAGCCTTTAATGAACAGGTCTAAGGGAAGAATGTGAATAATTATATCCAAACCTGCTTGCGGCGCGCTTCGCACAACTCCAGTAGTGCAGAGTGCTGCAAGCCTTTGCATTTTTTTGATGAAAACGCCCCCAAAAAGTGGGTGTGCCCAAAACGTTTGTACATGTGAATTGTAGGGAATCTGAATGCCTAAATATTTGGTCTTCACAAAATTTTTCGGTTTCATATAATTTAGTGAAGTTATGAATAAGTGGGCGAGGCAGTGGACGAATATAAAAAATTTTTACACTAGTACTGCTTCTCCTTCTCAGAAGCCCAGATATGAAATTTCATCGTCATAGCTCAAAATGTAAGGCCCAAAAAGCGGCGACGGACGGACAGACGGACGGAAGGACGGTCATCGCTCAATCGATTTCGCTATTGATGCTGATCACGAATATATCACGACCTTATACGGTCTATCTCGATTATTTCTCTATGTTACAAACTATGTGTCAAACTTAATATACCCTTAGGATAGGGTATAAAAATTTAATGAAATAATAAATAAAACATACAGAAAAGCTACTATCCGTTTGGAACGGATCGTATGATACCCTATCCTCCTTTCCATAAAGTGGGCTTGGCCAAATTGCATTTTGTTTTCAAATGTGGCTATAATGTGGAACGCTTGAAGATGTTACATATAAAATTTCAACAAAATCGGTTTTTTGATAAAAACGCCCCCAAAAACCGGGCGTGGCCAAAACTTTTGTATGGGTGAATTGTACGGAATCTAGATGCCTAAATATTTGGTCTTAACAAAATTTTTCAGTTTTATATAATTTAGTGAAGTTATGAAAAAGTGGGCGTGGCAGTGGGCGGATTTCAAAAATTTGTACACTTGTACTGTATCTTTTTCTCAGAAGTCCAGATATTAAATTTCATCCTCCAAGCTCAAAATGTAAGCCCCAAAAAGCGGTGGCATACGGACGGACAGACGGACGGACGGACGGACGGTCATCGCCCAATCGATTTCGCTATTAATGCTGATTACGAATATATATACTTTATAGGGACTATCTCCATTATTTCTCTATGTTACAAACTATGTGTCAAACTTAATATACCCTTAGGACAAGGTATAATAATAAGTCTTAAATCTAAAAAAAACATACAGAAAAGTTGCAATCCGTCTGGAACGGATCGTATGATACCCTATCCTCCTCTTTATAAAGTGGGCGTGGCTAAATTGCATTTTGTACTCAAATATGGCTATAACGTCGAAGGTTTGAGGATGTTACATGTAAAATTTTATCAAAATTGGTTTTTTGAAGAAAACGCCTCCAAAAAGTAGGCGTGGCCAAAACTTTTGTAAGGGTGAATTGTAGGGAATCTGAGTACCTAAATATTTGGTTTTAACAAAAATTTTCGGTTTGATATAATTTAGTGAAGTTATGAAAAAGTGGGCGGATTTCAAAAATGTTTACACTTGTACTGTATATGAAATTTCATCGTCCTAGCTCAAAATTTAAGGCCCAAAAAGCGGTGACATACGGACGGACGGTCATCGCTCAATCGATTTCGCTATTGATGCTGATCACGAATATAGGGTCTATCTCGATTAATTCTCTATTAACTATGTGTCAAACTTAATATACCCTTAGGATAGGGTATAAACAGTATTAGCGACTGCTTTAGTCAAGTTATATGCATCAAATGCAGTGCACTCTTAGAGCCTTCATAGATCCCGGGTCAGAGGCCACATTTATCACTGAGAATGCCACTCAACTTCTTAGCCTCAAAAGGCAAAATGTATCTGCCAGAGTCACAGGTCTTGGAAAAAATCCAACTGGTAGCTCCAAATACCAAGTAAGACTTAGCCTGCACTTCTTTAACAATGCAGCTTTCTCTCTCGTTATCACAGCACTTCTTTTACCTGTGCTAACAGCTAAGCTACCAACCGCTGGAAGGAGAGTGGAATCACTTATCCAATCTTCCATTAACCGATCCAGCCTACAATATACCAGGGAAGATTGAGTTGCTGTTAGGGGCGGATGTGTACTCTTCAATAATTCTCGAAGGGTTAGTGAAGCGACAAAGGGGCTTCCCGGTAGCGCAACGGACAGAATTTGGATGGATTCTTACAGGACCAGCCATCACTACTCTTAACATTACGTGTTTTTCTGTCCAAAATCATTTTAACTCATTAGATACCCAACTCAGGCAATTTTGGGAAATTGAGGAACAGTGAGACAGTATAACAGAAGGAGGAGATACGAGGTACGACTTCCATTCAGAGACGGAATTCGTCCGTCATTGGGAAATTCGAAAAAGGCAGCCATGGCTAGATTCGTTCAAATAGAAAGAAAACTTTTGTCGAACCAAAAGCTACAGGAAGCTTACACAAAGTGCATCCATGAGTATTTCACCTTAGGTCAGATGAAGGGGGTTACATCGTCCATGGAGTTAGGCGAACTATCTGCCTCATCACGCGGTCTTAAAGGAGTCAAGCAATACCACGAATTTGCGTGTGGTATTTGATGCTTCATGCAAAACATCTTATGGTGGGACCATGATTACAACCTGATATCATAGATCTCATCACAGAGTGGAGAAAGTTTAAGGTAGCGTTCGTAGCAGATATCAGCATGATGTATCGGCAGATATGGATGGCAAAAGAAGATACTCCATATCAATTAATCTTATGGAGGTACACCCAGGACGAGCCAATAAAAACATATGCCCTGAACACGGTCAGTTTTGGAATCTCATCGGCGCCTTATTTAGCAGTTCACACGTTACATCAGCTAGCGTCAGATGTGGAACACGAGTACCTTTATGTTTCTAAGGTACTCACAGAGGGTTTTTACGTCGATGATCTCATCTATGGTACGAACGAAGAAACCGAAGCCATCAGTTTACAAGACGATATTCTAAAAGTCCTCAAATCAGCCGGTTTCCCCCTGAGGAATGGGGGTAGTAATTCCACAAGGGTATTAGAGCAGGTTCCTGATAGCGAAAGGGAAATGAATTTTGAATCTTCAGACGCCATTAAAACGCTTGGGATTCAATGGCATCCAGTGAAGGATGCATTCGCATTTAAGATCAACTTACCTGAGGTCCAACAATTCACGAAGAGATCCGTAATTGCGGATATAGCGCATCTCTTTGATCATCATAAAGGCCAAATTAATTCTTCAGCAATTGTGGCTGAAGGGATGTTCGTGGGACTCTCCAATTCCACCAGAAATTGAAAATCAGTGGATAGAGCTGCGATGGGGGCTACACAACTCTTCATGACCTTGAAATACATCGGTGGATCGAATATACAAATTCGTCCCAGGTACAACTTCACGGTTTCAGCGACGCCTCAGAGAAGGCTTATGCCGCTGTTATATATGCTCGCATCACAAATGGAGAGGATGAGCATATTCATCTGTTGGCAGCAAAAACTAGAGTTGCTCCATCAGCAATAAGGTACGTGTCTTTACCACGACTAGAACTATGCGCAGTTCTGCTACTAGCCAAACTGTTACATAGTGTAAAGAGGGCAATGCAATTTGAAAACGCCGAAATATTTGCATGGTCTGACTCAACAACACTGGCATTGATCAGGGGAAGTCCGTCAATTCGTACAACGTTTGTAGCCCATCGAGTTAGCGAAATCCAAACGCTCACAAGCACCAATGCCTGGCGACACGTTGGCACCAAAGAAAACCCAGCAGACATAGGCTCACGAGGATTGTTACCACAGGAACTCATCACCAGTCATATGTGGTGGCATGAACCACAATTTTTCAAAGAAATTTGCTATAACGCATTATCCAGCGAAGACTATATGCGATACAGAACTGGAAACTAAAACATACAGAAAAGCTACAATCCGTTTGGAACGGATCGTATGCTACCCTATCCTCCTCTCTATAAAGTGGGCGTGGCCAAATTGCATTTTGTACTCAAATATAGCTATAATGTCGAACGTTTGAGGATGTTACATGTAAAATTTTATCAAAATCTGTTTTTTTATGATAACGCCCCCAAATAGTGGGCGTGGCCAAAACTGTTCTATGGGTGAATTGTACGGAAACTAAATACCCAAATATTTGGTCTTAACAACATTTTTCGGTTTCATATAATTTAGTGAAGTTATAAAAAAGTAGGCGTGGCAGTGGGCGGATGTAAAAAAAATTTATACTTGTACTGTACTTTTTCTTGGAAGCCCAAATATGAAATTTCAGCGTAATAGTTAAAAATTTAAGGCCCAAAACTCGGTTTTGTGATGAAAACGCCCCAAAAAAGTGGGCGTGGCCAAAGCTTTTGTATGGGTGGATTGTAGGGAATCTGAATGCCTAAATATTTGGTCTTAACAAAATTTTTCGGTTTCATATAATTTAGTGAAGTTATGAAGAAGTGGGCGTGGCAGTGGGCGGATTTAAAAAAATTTTACACCTGTACTGTATCTTTTTCTCAGAAGCCCAGATATGAAATTTCATCGTCCTAGCTCAAAATTTAAGGCCCAAAAAGCGGTGACATACGGACGGACGGACGGGCGGTCATCGCTCAATCGATTTCGCTATTGATGCTGATCACGAATATATATACTTTATAGGGTCTATCTCGATTATTTCTCTATGTTACAAACTATGTGTCAAACTTAATATACCCTTAGGATAGGGTATACAAACGGAAATAAACTCATTATATTACAAAGATAAACTAACAAAATTACACGTAAACTTCATACCTGCAACGATATTCTGACCTAAACGCAGTGCAGCTATATGGCGAAGATACTTCGAATATCTAAAGTATAAGGGAAATAGAAGATCATTGGAGAGTCAACCAATCACACTCGATGAACTAGATGCATCTCGAAGGCAGCTCATCAATGGGCGGATTTCAAAATTTTTTACACTTGTACTGTATCTTTTTCTCAGTAGCCCAGATATGAAATTTCATCGTCCTAGCTCAAAATTTAAGGCCCAAAAACCGGTGACATACGGACGGACGGACGGACGATTTCGCTATTGATGCTGATCACGAATATATATACTTAATAGGCTCTATCTCGATTATTTCTCTATGTTACAAACTATGTGTCAAACTTAATATACCCTTAGGATAGGGTATAAAAAGAAGATCGGCAGAGGCAATCATATTCTCCGCCTAAATCCATTTCTTGACACTCAAGATCTCTTACGTGTAGGAGGGCGCATAACAAACTCTACGATCCCGTTTAGCCAGAAACACCCCATAATCTTAAAGGACTCACATCACTTCGCAAGACTGATCGTCAGCGACGTGCATCAACGCACACTGCATGGTGGACAGCAGATCATGATGGCAGAGATTAGAAGCAAATACTTGATCACTAATCTAAAGCGACTAGTCAAAACAATAATCTACAACTGCGTCCGGTGTCACCGATACAACACCAAAATGCATCAGCAATTGATAGGAAGTCTTCCCACAGAACGCGTGATAATTTCAAGGCCATTTACCAACATTGGGGTGGACTATGCAGGCCCGATAGAGATAAAGATGTGGAAGGGCAGATGCAATAAGATGACCAAGCGGTACATAGCTGTCTTCGTATGTCTATCAACAAAGGCGATACATATTGAAGTAGTTAGCGAACTCACCGCATCAGCATTTATAGCAGCATTCAGGAGATTTGTTGCACGAAGACGAATATGTTCCAACATGTACAGCAACGACTGAAATGAACAAGGACAGCAAACACATCTCCAGTGAGTGGTCAACTGAAGTACTTATCTGTAAGTCTGGCGGCACAAAACACCAAATGGCATTTCAACCCACCAGCAGCACCACATTTTGAAGGGCTTTGGAAGGCTGGTGTCAAATCTATCAAACACCACCTTAAGAGAACAGTCGGAACATCAAGGCTTACATTTGATATTCCTCAAACGCAGCTACGCTGCTCGCTCATTATGTCCAATGACGTCCGACCCTAATGATCTGACGGTCCTTACTCCAGGACAGTTTTTAATCGGATCACCATTAATCACACTGCCTGAAAGAAATGTGATGGACAAAAACATCAACAATCTCGATAGGTGGAAATACATACAACGCCTAACGCAAGAATTCTGGAAGCAATGGAGCACTACTTACCTACATCTGCTTAAACAACGACCCAAATGGCTTCAGCAACAGCCGAACATCAAAATCGATGAATAGTCCTGGTTAAAGAAAATAGTGAGTGTCGCGACCATCAGACGTGTTTTTTTAGAGATCCAACTTTTAAGTTTATATTTCCATAAAATTAATCAAAAACAGTTTTAGCTTTTATTTATATTGTTTTTTACTGCACAGTGTTGGTAAATAGGTAAAGACATATCACCATACTACCTTTGTTTTTAAATATATTTTTGCGATAAACCTAACCTACCATGGCTAAATGTACGAGGTGCAAGGATCCCCTACCCGCTGATGGAGACTACATTACATGTTCAGCCTGCAAGGGTCAATTTCACTTCGAGTGTTCTACGGTCTCGTACACTACATATAGAAAGAGGACAAAGCAAACAAAAAACATACAGAAAAGCTACAATCCGTCTGGAACGGATCGTATGATACCCTATCCTCCTCTCTATATAGTGGGCGTGGCCAAATTGCATTTTGTACTCTAATATAGCTATAATGTCGAACGTTTGAGGATGTTACATGTAAAGTTTTATCAAAATAGGTTTTTTGATGATAACGCCCCCAAAAAGTGGGCGTGGCCAAAACTGTTCTAAGGGTGAATTGTAGGGAATCTAAATACCCAAATATTTGGTCTTAACAAAATTTTTCGGTTTCATATAATTTAGTGAAGTTATGAAAAAGTAGGCGTGGCAGTGGGCGGATGTAAAAAAATTTTACACTTCTACTGTATCTTTTTCTTGGAAGCCCAGATATGAAATTTCAGCGTCCTAGTTAAAAATTTAAGGCCCAAAACTCGGTTTTGTAATGAAAACGCCCCCAAAAAGTGGGCGTGGCCAAAACTTTTGTATGGGTGGATTGTAGGGAATCTGAATGCCTAAATATTTGGTCTTAACAAAATTTTTCGGTTTTGTATAATTTAGTGAAGTTATGAAAAAGTGGGCGTGGCACTGGGCGGATTTAAAAAATTTTTACACTTGTACTGTATTGTTTGCTCAGAAGCCCAGATATGAAATTTCATCGTCCTAGCTATTTAAGGCCCAAAAAGCGGTGACATACGGACGGACGGTCAATCGATTTCGCTATTGATGCTGATCACGAATATATATACTTTATAGGGTCTATCTCGATTATTTCTCTATGTTACAAACTATGTGTCAAACTTAATATACCCTTAGGATAGGGTATAAACACCTTCACCTTCCTCCACAATTTGGGTTTGTGTACTAAATCTATTCTTCTCTTGAAGATATACATATGAGAATAATGTCCAAAGACTTCAGAATCTCTAAAGGAATCATCCCATCAGGCAGCTTGAATCTATAATCCAAAAGATTTTTATCTCTGAATTGAGACTTTTTATTAACGATTTGGTTGTGTAGATTATTGTATTGATTGTAATTAGAGTGTACCTTTGCAACAACCAGGGAATACAGTATCGAAAAGAAGTTTAAGGGAGTTATTTCTCAATGAATGATTTCCTTTCGGCTTTCTTCAGTGCAAATTCATATGCTTTGAAGATCTACCGGTAGGATTTCCAATCTAATTAAATAATTCATTGGGTTCACTGATTAACTGGCTGCAGTTTGTTATATATAGTAAGCTGCGTGATATAAATATTGGTGTACCAATATGTAAAAAAGTTGTTACGTTAAGACATCTCTACTATTAAATATAGCTTTCTTAAAGTATTTATCATTAAGAGTGGTTTTGTTAAAACTAATGATGTCCATAATTTAATATCATAATCTTTATAGCCAAAAGCACTTTAGAATATTCTTTACAATAATAGTATTTACAAACTTACAATTTTTAACAAACTACCTGATTCCATCAAACCGATAAGAGTGTTGGCAGTTTTTGTTAAAACGAATAAATTGAAACCCCTTTAAAACTACAATCTTAACTAAAATATTTCTCTCTCTCGTTTTCTTACCAAACCCACAGATGAATTATTTATAAATTCAATACCTCAGATTATATACTTAATCTGTGTTCAATACAAACACAATACAATACAATGTATACCGGAACCAGCATTTAAAATCATGTTCGTTTTTAATGTCTGACAAAAAAATGCTACAAAAACAATTGTCACACAAATTTTGGTGCAAAAAAAAGTGTCGCAAAAAATTGGCAAAAAAAAAAAATTGTCAGAACGTAACGTAAACATAAACGTCATCTATCATGAAGATAGCGTCGTAAAATCGTTCCATACAAAAAGTATGGAAAAATGAATTTTCTTCATAATTTTTTTTTTCAGGTATTTTTCTTGGATATTCTTCTTGTTTGGCCGGAGACCAGACCGAATTGGTGCGAATCTTCGAAATCGGTCCAGGCGTTCTTGAGTTATAAGCGTAGTAACTAACGTCACTCTCTTTTATATATTAAGATATATAGCGTTGGGACACATGGAAGCTGTTTCTGATTTGTGCAAATCAAAGCCCCATTTCTTTCTTCCCATTGCGTTTTCAAACCCAGCAGCTCAACAACTAAAATGAGAGTTGTTTTTGATGGCTCTGCCAAAACAAGCACTGGTTACTCTCTGAATGATATTCTGATGACAGGTTCTGTGGTACAGCCCGATTTATTTGCCATCACATTGAAATTTCGAATCCAGAACTTTGTATTTACTGCGGATAAAACAAAGATGTATCGACAAATCTTATTAGATCTTGAAGATCGATATTACCAGTTAATTTTCTGGCGATTCCGAGGTAGTAATAAAATTGGAGTTTATCGCCTTTGTACTGCAACCTATGGCACAGCCTGTGCCTCGTACTTAGCAACAAGGGTATTAAATCAATCAAACAAAGTTATGAGAGCGAAAACTTTCCGCTTGCAGCAGAGATACATAGTTAATTCGACTTTTTATGTGGATGATGTTTTGGCGGGTGCCAGCACAAGGGAAAAGGTAAAGCAAATGCAAACGGAGTTGACATCATTGCTAGCTAAAAACATACAAAAAAGCTACAATCCGTCTAGAACGGATCATATGATACCCTATCCCCCATCCTATCGAACCCCTATAAAGTGGGCGTGGCCGTATTGCATTTTCTTTACTGAATTACGATGATAACTTCGAACGTTTGAGGATGTTACATGTAAAATTGCATCAAAATTGTTTTTTTGATGAAAACGCCCCCAAAAAGTGGGCGTGGCCAAAACTCTTCTACGGGTGAATTGTAGGGAATCTGAATACCTAAATATTTGGGCTTAACAAAATTCTTCGGTGTCATATAATTTAGTGAAGTTATGAAAAAGGGGGCGTGGCAGTGGGTAGATTTGAAAAATGTTTACACTTGTACTGCTTCTCCTTCTCAAAACCCCAGATATTAAATTTCATCCTCCTAGCTCAAAATTTAAGGCCCAAAAAGTGGTGCCGGACGGACATGGCTCATGATACTGATCATGAATTTACATATATACTTTATAGGGTCTATCTCGATTTTGTTACAAACTATGTATCAAACTATGTATCAAACTTAATATACCCTTAGGATAGGGTATAAAAATGGTGCAGCAATGACAAGGAATTATTAAAGGACATCCCACCTGAAGATCAGGAGAGGCTGTTTCCAATCAAGAATGTTGATGCGATTAAAACCCTTGGCATTGCCTGGAATCCTCAGGAAGGTACATTTTTATATGAGGTTTCACCCAATTTTAATGAGAGAGCAACAAAACGAATGGTATTATCAGAGATTGCTGGGCTTTTTGATCCACTCGGTCTTGTAAATCCAGTAATCGTTTTAGGCAAAATATTCATGAAACATCTTTGGAAATGTAATTTTTCATGGGATCAAGCGCTGTCACTTGAACTTCACATGTCTGGCTAAAATTTCGAAACGAACTGCAAGAATTGAATAATTTTGTCATTGATAGACAGGTATTCTTTGGAAAAACTACCGATTACCAGCTGCATGCGTTTTCCGACAGCTCTGAAGTTGCTTATGGTGCCTGTTTATATATTCGAAGCATCGACAAAGGTGGAATTACCAAAGTAAGGCTCCTTTGCTCAAAGTCACGGGTTGCACACAATCAGGCAACTTCCCCAGCCCGTTTGGAACTTTGCGCTGCTTTTCTAATGGTGGAGTTATTTAGAAGAGTGGACATTTCACTTGGTTTCAATATAAAAAGATTTTATTGGACTGATTCCAATATAGTTTTGGATTGGATTTTAGAAGAATCATCAAGATGGCAAACATGTGTTGCCAATAGAGTAGCAACAATTCAACAACTTTCTTAACGTCCTCAATGGTAACACATTCCAACAAAAATTAATCCGGCCGACTTTCTGTCACGAGGAGGTCCATTCCTAAGGACCTTATTAGCTCAGAGATATGGTTTAATGGCCCAACATTCTTAAGAGATCCACCAGAATCCTGGCCAAAAACACGTGGAGATGAATTTACAAATACGAAGGATGTAAGCATCGAAAAAAACGGATAAGCTGGTTTTAACAACTCTTCTAACTGACAATATTTTACAAGACATCAAATATCATTTAAACTTCCTTAGCTTAATACGAGTTATTGGTGTCCATCCGGACCCAACTTGCTGAACTTATAAGCGCGAGTGTTGAACAGGAGAAAATAGCAGCACTATAAATACGACTGCGGACGAACTCTTTCGATGGAGTCAACGGTGGCGTCACAGCTTCAAACGGAAGCATAACACATTATCTGGGCTACTTCGACATATTCGGAGCTCAGGCCGATAAAGATTTCCAAAAATAAGTCAGGTTTTTGGAAAACAGATGGCGACGGATGAGCCCTTAATGGGCCAACGGCAGCGCTCACATCCCCGAAGCGGGTTACTGACATCGGTTTAAAATCGGCCCCTCGTCCTAGGGGTTTCAAAAAAATGGAACTGGCCCTCCAGGTTGGGGGCTGTGCCGTTGAGGTAACTTCCTTACCACGTAAAAAAACACTAGTTATGAGAGAGACACAAGCCTCGGATTATGGAACCCCTCATTTAATATCACGACCCGGAACGTCCACGGACTACGATTTAAGAGTATGCACCTGGAACGTACGTACACTGTATACTCCAGGTGCTATTCAAAATTTGAATCTGTCCTCACGCGGTACAAGGCAGATATTACCGCGATCCAGGAGATACGATGGATAGGATCAGGTATGCAAAAACGAAAAGATTGTGACATTTATTACAGCTGTCACAAAAGACTGCACATGTTAGGATGCGGATTCGCTTCGCTCAATGATAATTGACTTTAAGCCGATCAATGATCACCTGGCTGTGATCCACATCAAGGCAACATTCCAAAATATCAGCATAATATGTGCACACGCCCCTACCGACGAAGCTGAAGACTCTATCAAGGAGGAGTTTTATGACCTGTCTGGAGTATGATGTCAAAGTGATCCTCGGGGACTTCAGTGCAAAAATCGGTAAGGAAAACATCTTCGGCCGATTAGTTGGAAAGCTCAGCCTCCACGAAACGACAACAGACAACGGCTTCCGGCTAATGGATTTGGCAGCAGCTCGTAATACGGTGATAAGTAGCACTAGATTTCCAAGACTACGAATCCACACAGCAACCTGGCGCTCTCCATATCCAACATTCTAAATGTGCAAACTTTCAGATAGCAAACGTCGATTCTGATCATTTTTTTGTTGCAGCTAAATTCAGAGCTCGACTATCCAACGAGAAGAAGCTGCAAGCCGCCCAGAAAAAGAAATTCAACGTTGGAAGCCTTAGCACGACTGGAGTAGCCAGAGTCTACAGGGAGCGCCTTAGCGAGAGACTCTCCGCTGTGCATTCACCATCCACAAACGCCAACAATCTGTGGAACCAGTATCGCGACATCATCAAAGGAATTCCTACACCTTTTTTGGAAAAAGTATTTAATGGTTTGGCAATGGAAGCAAAATTTTGTTGTAAATCGTCTGCAGTAATTGCATAATGCAACAAATTGTTTTACATCTTTCGCATTTGTAGGTACCGCATAGTTTACTTTAGTTTCGTATTTCTTTGGATCAGTTTTAATCCCTTTATCCGTAATCAGATGACCTAAATAGGTTTGTTTGAAGCCAGTTACATTTTTGAGGATTTAGGTTGAAATAGAATTTTCGTAATTTTTGTAAAGTTTTAATTAAATTTTGATTATGATGATTTAAACTGCATCGGGTAATCTTTTCAATTGAAAGTGTCCTTTATGGGTTGAGAAAGCTGTTAGAGGTTTAGAACTTTCATGTAATTAAATTTGGTGGAAAGAACTAGTGAGACCTATGGTTTTTGCTCTTCCTAGTGTGTCAAGAACGTCGACTAATCTTGTTGATGAAAATTTGTTGTCCACTATTTTCTTATTTAACTGACGGAAATCTACTGCTAATCGCCATTTGTTTTCATCTTTAACATCCTTTTTTGGTACTAATAAGGACATTTAATTCACCGTTACAATGGTGAATTAAATGGGCTTACTAATGGTTCTATAATATCTTCTTTGATAAGATTTTCTACTTGTGTATCTATTTCTTTCACCTGTGAATGTGGAAATCTATAATTATACCCTATCCTAAGGGTATATTAAGTTTGACACATAGTTTGTAACATAGAGAAATAATCGAGATAGTATATATATTTGTGATCAGCATCAATAGCGAAATCGATTGAGCGGTGTCCGTTCGTCCGTCCGTCCGTATGTCACCGCTTTCATAACTTCACTAAATTATATGAAACCGAAAAATTTTGTTAAGACCAAATATTTAGGCATTCAGATTCCCTACAATCCACCCATACAAAAGTTTTAGCCACGCCCACTTTTTGGGGGCGTTTTCATCACAAAACTGAGTTTTGGGCCTTAAATTATTAACTAGGACGCTGAAATTTTATATCTGGGCTTCCAAGAAAAAGATACAGTACAAGTGTAAATTTTTTTTACATCCGCCCACTGCCACGCCTACTTTTTTATAACTTCATTAAATTATATGAAACCGAAAAATGTTGTTAAGTCCAAATATTTAGGTATTCAGATTCCCTACAATTCACCCATAGAACAGTTTTAGCCGCGCCCACTTTTTGGGGGCGTTTTCATAAAAAAAACGATTTTGATAAAATTTTACATGTAACATCCTCAAACGTTCGAGTTTATAGCCATATTTGAGTACAAAATGCAATTTGGCCACGCCCACTTTATAGAGAGGAGGATAGGGTATCAGACGATCCGTTCCAGACGGATTGTAGCTTTTCTGTATGTTTTTCATTACATTTTCTACAATTTCATTATGCTCCCATTCATTTTCTGCAGCTATCAATAAATCATCAATATAAATAATAGGTCCTTCTATGTCTCCAAAATTATTTTCATTCATTTTCTGAAATGCTTCATTACCTATTTTTAGACCAAATGGTAATCTTTTAAAACGATAACAACCAAAAGGAGTGCTAAACGTACAAAACTTCTTTTAATACGAATCCAGCTTTACCTGCCAATAACCGTCTTTCAGATCAAATACTGGAAAAATCTGTTTATTCGGTAATCTGGATTTAATTTGGTCAAATGAGGGAATTTCATACAAATTATATTTAACTGTATTGGAGTGTGAGTGTGTGTAATTCACAACCAATTTATTATTTAATATTTAATGCAACTCTTTACTTATTAGATTTTTTTTTTATTTTAGCAAAAATTTTTACATTTTTCTAAATAAAACTATTACACAATTTACATAGATATGGTATATCTACCTTACAACTGAACAAGTTTAACAGCTATTAACAAAATATTACAGATAGAAACAACAATTTTGAAGGAAAGATAGAAAAAAACAACTCATTAAAGTAATTCAAACGTGTGTAGAGAAGAATGAAGGGAAGTTGATGAAGACAATATCTGATTCAGATCAGCTTATAATTAAATCTATAAACGTGTAAATAAACAAAAAAAACATAAATAAATAAATAAATAGATAAATAAGTATGAAATAAATAAATAATTAAATAAATAAATAAATAAATAAATTAATTAATAAATAAATAAATAAATAAATAAATAAATAAATAGATAAATAAAAAAAAAAAAAAAATAAGTAGTAAAATATATTATTAAATAAATATATAATATAATATACAAACAAATAAATAGATAAAATAATAAATAAATAAATAGATAGATAAATAAATAAATAAATAAATACAAATATATATGTACATATAAATTTAAAAACAAAAGAAAAAAAAACAATGAACAGATAAATAAATAAATGAAAACATTAAAATATAGATATAATTATTTAAACAGCTAGATCGGAAATCAAGGTATTGTCAGACATGGTACATAGCAAGTTATAGCGATCAAATAATTTCCGTATTCCAAAAGATACTTTATCGACATTTGCCAAGGTATGTAACTCATCCGTAGAAAAATGCCAGGGAAGGTTGAGAATCATTTTTAGGACCTTGTTCTGTGCAATTTGCAACCTACGAATGTGACTTATTGCGCACTTTCCCCAAACAGGTGAGCCGTAAAGCAAAATAGCTTGGAAACTGGTCTTGTAAATAATTAATTTGTTATCATTGCTGAAATTCGATTTTCGGTTGATAAATGGAGATAACGTTTTAATTGTTATATTGATTTTGGTTATAGCTTCATTTACATGCAAACCGAAAGTTAAAGTTTTATCTAGGTGTACCCCAAGATACTTAGCACTAGACCTCCACTCAGTCTGAATACCACCAATTATAAGTCTGTTGCTTGGTAGGAAACAGGCCTTTATTTTCCTGGTAAAAAAGATGGCCTGAGTCTTTTGAAGCATTAATTTTAATTTTCCAGTTGTTGAAATATGTTTGGATGTTATTTATAGCCGACTGCAAATTGGTTTCGATATTGAAACCAACCTCATCTGAAGAAAATACGTACGTATCGTCCGCGAATAGAGCGGATTGACAGTGGTTTAGATGGGGGAAGTCTGACGTGTAAATAATGTAAAGTATTGGGCCTATAACAGAACCTTGGGGTACACCGGCGTTGATTGAAAAGCAGTTAGATAACCAACTATTTATAGATACCTTAAATGTTCGCCCCGAAATAAAAGACTTAACAATTTTAATTAGGTAAGGTGGAAAGTTTAAGATTAAAAGTTTGTGTAACAGTCCTTCGTGCCACACCGTGTCGAATGCCTTTTCAACGTCAAGAAAAACCATACCTGTACTTTTACCTATATTGAAGTTGTCTTTTACATGTTTTGTAATGCGGTGAATTTGGTTGCTAGTGCTATGATGGGACCTAAATCCGAATTGTTCCTGAGGAAGAATATTATTTATTTCACAGTGCAATATTAGCTTTTTCTTTATAAATTTTTCTAAACATTTGCTCAACGAACTAAGTAAGCTAAAAGGCCTGTAGTTACACGGCATGGTGCTGAGCTTTCCCGGTTTTAGTATTGCGATAATTACTTATTATATATAATAAAAACAGAACGATAAATTAAGATTATTTACACGTTAGTATTTATTTCAAAAAAATATGGAAAACTATTTTGTGTTATCGCTGAGCTGCGGACAGTAAGAGTTTTTTCAAAGCAATGAACAACAGATAGATGTCTGACTGTCAAACTAGATGTATGGCGTTGCCAAATAGCCACTACAGTACCCCCTTTCCAGCGTATTACTAATTCAGGTACTTTTCCGGAAAGTGTACTCGTCTACCACTTCTAGTGTGCTGCTTCTTCAACGTGATTAAGACATCTGTAGTTGCGTCCGTCGTTGTAGGAACATCTCTAGTCATGGTATTTGGAATTGCATGTTGCATATGAGGATTCTCACAGAAGTCGTCATTTACCCCAAAGCCTGGCTTATTTCGATTGATGTTGACTGTGACTGCCTTGTTGTTGATCTCTATGTCGTACGTCTTTGTAGATCGTTTAAGGACTCGGTATGAACCAGCGTATGGTTTCCGCAGTGGAGGTTTCACGGCATCTATCCTTAAAAATATGAAAGGAGAAATATTTACTTTTTTATGAATAAATACTGTCGTGCGCTTATGAGCAGCTGTCGGTACTGTTTTCATGTCTGCGAAATGATTTCGGAGATCTCTTATGAAATCTGTTTCCAACGCTGCCGAAGTAGATTCGAAAGACTCAGATGGTAGTCGCAAAGTCTAGCCGTATAACATTTCAGCCGGGGATGCACCGATATCTTCTTTTACCGTAGCACGAAGTCCCATCTATATGGTTGGTAGTAACTGCACCCAGTTATTGCTGGCATGACACTTTAGTGCCACTTTAATCGTATGATGCCATCTCTTTATGAAGCCATTTGCCTGAGGGTGGTAGGCGGTGGTTCGGATGCGCTTGATACCTAATAATGTTGACAACTCGTTAAATAATTAACTTTCGAATTGTTGTCCCTGGTCAGTGGTTATCTTTTCGGGTACGCCAAATCGAGCGATCTAACCAGCGTAAAACACTTTTGCCACCGTGTCAGCGGTAATGTCTTCCATGGGAAACCCATCTAGAAAACCGGTCCACACAAGTGAGCATATAGGAGTATCCTTGCGAGGTTGGTAGAGGACCAACTACGTCCATGACATGTCCCATCGTCATAAGACAATGGCTTGTGCTCTGTTAAAACGTCAAAAGATAAGCCTTCCAGTAGATAACGAAAGTGTCTCACTGCTGCGTAGATAGCAAGGAGCTCTCTATCATAACCGCTGTAGCTGGATTCAGCAGCCGATAGTTTTCGCGAGAAGAATCCCTGAGGCTCCCAAGCATCGCCATTTTGGGTAGTTTGGAATTGAATCTGGGAAAACCTAAATGAATTGCTCGCTTCAAGTCATCTCGGCAGGTTTCAAATGCAGCTGTTGTTTCTTCTGACCACGCTAATTTACGCTTATCCCTCCTCTTGAACGGGGTCATCGTCTTCTGTAGAGGAAGTGGTTCTTAGCACTATGGTGTAGAAAAAGCCGGTAAAAATTCAGCATTGCAACAAAACGTCGCAAAGATTGAACTAAAGTCGGCTTGAGGTAGTTTACGATGGTTGAAACTTTCTCGGGCAATGGGGTTATGCCGGTTTTGGATACCAAGTGCCCCAAGAACTTTACTTCCGGCTGTGCAAAAACCCATTTCTTCTCGTTGATGATAAGACCATATTGAGACAGTCGTTTGAGATTTATACGCAAGTGCTGTAAATGCTGTTCTCTGGAAGAAGAGGCGATTAGTAAATCATCAATATAAGGAAAACAAAAATGTAATCCCCTTAGGACCTCATCCATAAACCTCTGGAAAGTATTTGGTGGTACGCTTTCTTTAGGACGATACTGCTGAATATGGCGGATCCTTCTACGTTGGTGGTAAAATCATGTAAGTGGCGAATGGGATACTTATCTAGCAAAGTCTTGGAATTAAGCTGGCGGTAGTCTCCGCATTTTCTAACGAGGTGGAGAGGGCTACTCCAGGAACTTTTGACGGACGGCAAACGCCGCGTTTAACCATCTCGATAAATTCCGCTTCTCCTATTCGAAGTTTGTCTGGTGGAAGTCTGCGTACTCTCGAGGAAACCGGTTCGCCTTTCGTTTCCATGTAATGTTCCACCGCATGTTTGACTTCCGGAGTGGCAGGGTCCTACCAGAGGTGTTGAAAATCTTGGATGAGATTAAACAATTCCGCATCTGTTTTGACCACGGTAATGCTTGTGCTCCGGTGTGTTAACAGCTTCCCTTTACTGCGAAGATATGTGTTGTTATCCACCAAACTTCAACTATGAGTCCATAGTGTGATAGAAAGTCAGCTCCTAGGATAGGTTTCGAGACTTTCGCCACAAGATTACCATTCGAAGTTCATACGCAATCCTAAGTCCACAGTGATTGATCGACGTCCGTACACCTTAATGTCAGTACCATTTGCATCTGTAAGTTTGAAAAATTGCGAACTAGTATCTTCTACATTGTAGTAAATTTAGTAAGTCTATATTTGTATGTATATATTGTATACATCTCTTAGCATATTGTACAGTCGCTCTTAATAAACCACCTCAGTCATCAACTCGTTATCTTCGTTACTTGACATGACATGGTGTCAGAAGTGACGCGTTTTAGTTAGTTTATGTTGATTCAAAATTTTCTAAAGCGCGAATGAAAAAAAAAAAAAAGTGGACAATAAAATAAAAAAAGTATAATAAATAATAAATTAACTATACCAGAGAATCCAGGTAGCAGTAACACTGCTGCAGTGACAAGTGCAACGGAGGGATATGCGAGACCACCAAAGCCGTTGGAGATAACGGGTAACATGGCCATTGCATGGAAAAGCTGGATACAGCAGTACGACTGGTTTGCCGTACGTAATGGATCATCATTCTCTGCACCTAAAGCTTACGGAAAAAATAATCAGATTCAATTCAATGCGCGCTCGGATTATACCCATTCCACTTGCCATCGATGTGGATATTCCCATGCACAAAATCAATGTCCAGCATACAATAAGGTGTGCAGCAAATGCAAACACAAAGGGCACTTTGCTAAAATGTGTAAGAAAATGATAAAGAAAACAGTAAATTCAGTAGAACAAAATTATTTACTAGACAGCGATTCAGAAGGAAGCCTACTAGTGTTGTCTCTCTCATCTGACAGAAGTAAAGATGACTGGTGTGAAGAGATAACAATCAAAAATATGCAAATTAAATTTAAATTAGACACAGGTGCGCAATGCAACGTAATCAGCAAACATTTAGCTGCTAAATTATTTGCTAAAATAAATCCGTCCAGTACTACAAAGTTAGTTGGTTTTATTGGAAGTCCAGAAACTGTGTGTGGTGAAACTATTTTAAAATTGTTCGGAAAAAGTTATGTAAAGTTTTGTTTAAGGTGGTAGATCATCCCGTGATTCCAATGTTTGGCAAAAGAAAAACTTAATCTTGTGATGCGTGTGCACGAACTACATATATGTTAATGAAAACGTATATCGCTTACGATATAGACCTTGTGAAAAATCCTACGCTTACAATTCACCCGGCTCGTAAAATACCACATGCCATTAGAGACGAAGTTAAACACGAAATCGATAAAATGGTCGAAATGGGAGTGTTAATAAAAACATTTAGAGCTACTCCAGCAGTGTCACCAATGGTTGTGGTAAGAAAGAAAAACAAAATTTATGTATGTATGGATCCGTCCGATCTTAATGAGAATATATTTCGAAGACATAACCGACTAAGGGCAATCGAGATTACTGCTAGAATCAAAAATTCCAAATTTTTCACTCTACTGGACCTAAAAAAAGGATTTTGGCAAATTCCAGTAACCAAGCGAACGAGCGATTATTTAACTATGACTACACCGTGGGGAAGGTATTCTTATAAGAGATTACCGTTTGGCCTGACTTCTGCAACTGAAGTGTTCCAAAACATGATGTGTCAAATCCTGGAAGGCTGCAAAAATACGGAATGCGCGATTGATGACGTTCTGATACATGCAGAGACACCAGAAAAATTAAGCCACCACACAAATGAAGTTATCAAAAGAATCACGGAAGCGGGTCTCAAATTAAATAAAGACAAGTGCATTTATAACGCCAAACACATAAAGTTCTTGGGTCATTACTTATCATCAGATGGAATAAAAGTTGATGAAGAAAAGGTTAGCGCAATTAGCCGATTGTAAACACCACAAAATAAAACTGAGCTAATGAGACTTTTAGGTATGGCCACTTATTTAACCAAGTTAACTAAACATTTTTCTGACATTACATATCCGCTGAGACAACTATTAAAGAATGACGTAGAGTGGCAGTGGACTCACGAGCAAACCAACGCATTTGAAACTCTGAAGTATTCGTTGTCAAATGCACCAGTCTTAGTTTCTATGATCCGAACAACGATGTAACGTTGCAAGTAGATGCGAGCCAATACAGTTTAGGTGCTGCATTACTACAAAACGATTGCCCGGTAGCTTACGCATCAAAGCAATGACTGTAACGCAGCAGAAATATCCTCAAATAGAGAAAGAAGCGCTGGAAATACATTTCGCATGCACTAAATACAGGGAGTATATTTACGGAAAAAAATTAATTATTGAAACCGACCATAAACCTCTGGAAACAATCGCAAAAAAAGCCGTTACATTCAGCGCCTCGTCGATTACAGAGAATTCTGTTTGAAGTCATGCAATATTCTCTAATTATTAAATATCGTAAGGGCAAAGAGATTGCGGTAGCAGATGCCCTGAGTCGTGATTGCATAAATAAAACCAAGTCAAATTGCAACAACGAACTTGAAATTTGTTCGACATTGCAAATCATTCCCGAGTCAGAGCAAAAGTTTATACAAGGGACAAGTAATGACCTTGAAATTCAACTACTTAAAGAATGTATTTTAAAAGGATGACCAAAGACAATTCAAGAAATCGACGTAAAGTTAAAAGGATACTGGACCTTTCGGGATGAAATAAGTTTCGAAAATGGTCTGCTTTTCAAAGGAAATAAACTCATAGTACCTAAAGGCCTAAAATCCAGCATACTACAAAAACTACATAAAGGTCACATTGGCATACAGCGTACTCTCAGTCGAGCCAGAGAGCAGTTGTTTTGGCTGAATATGACAAACGACATAGTCCTAATGATTGAATCTTGTTCTTGTAAGGAGCCACTTATGTTAAAGGAGATTCCATCATTACCTTGGGAGATTGTAGCATGCGATATATATCATTCACTTAACTCTGATTATCTTTTAATTGTAGATAGCTATTCTGGGTTTTATGACTTCGTAGAACTCCAAAGGTCGTCTTCAGCTGAAGTTATCAGGCAGCTGAAAATTTGGTTTTCTACCCATGGCATACCGCTAGTTCTTGAGTCGGATAATGGACCGCAGTTTTCAGCAAAAGAATTCAAAATTTCGCCAAAACCTGGGGATTCAATCACCAAACATCTAGCCCGTATTATCCGCGCTCCAATGGACTTGCTGAAAGATATGTCCAGATGGCAAAACAACTGCTAAGGAAATGCCATCTCGATGGTTCAGACATCCACCTAGCACTTCTGAACTACCGAAACACCCCTAGATCGACACAACTCAGATCACCAAATCAACGTCTCTTCAGCAGACGGACAAGTAGTAACCTACCCATACAAAAAAACAAGTTATTGAAAACGTTCATGATGAGATGACCGTGTTTCGAAAAACTCAAAAGTTATACGCTGATAAATCCGCAAAACCTTCTACGGAAGATAAAGTTCGCCTGCAGCTAGGGTCACGACAATGGATATCAGGTAGAATTCTTGAAAAATCAGATGAACCGAGATACACCTGCATCATACTAAGGCAAACATGAACCCCCAACAAGCTATTATACCAGAAGATCTTCGTTACTTGACATGACATACATCATTACTTGTTGGTGGGATGATGGATAGATCCTCACCAGTGTCGATTAGAAAAAGTAATCGAAATGATTTGTCGTAGATGAGTAAACGGTTGTTGTTGCAAATGCCTGAGTCGTCCGCCGTATTTAACGACCGGCTGACGAGTTTTTTGTTTTGTCAAAATTGCAACCGGTTTGACATTTGATAGCCTGATCTGAAAATTTTCGATACTACAAACAGATCCAATCATTTTGCCGACGTCTGGAGTTGGATCTATCGCGAGATTTACGACGGTCGCCAGTATCCAGTCTATTTAATCGACTGACTTGGCGCGTTAATTCGTCCACTTGAGCCTGCAAATGTGTAATTGTGTCCGGCTGCGGTTGCCTTTGGACGTCTGAGAAATTCGTGGCTTGTTAATCCTTTATTTTGTCGGCCATGTCGATTACCTTCTTCAGGTCAAACTCCTTACTGAGACAGCAGAGGATTGCGTGGAATTGCTCAGGAAGCTGTTGCAACCGCAGAGATTTTAGCACACTGTCATCTATTGTTCCTCGGGCCAGACTCCTCATCTATTGAAATAGCTGAGAAGGACGTTTTTCGCCAAGTTCCAATCCGCGCAGTAGTTTCTTTAGGCGAACGTGTTCCGTGTCGGCAAACGCATCAATGAGTCGACATTTAAATAAGTCATATTTGGAACTGTGCTTCTAGTTGCAGGAACAACAGTTGTGGATTTTGCTTCTAAAAAGGCATCGGGCATTTTTTAACACGTTCGCGCTTATTACGGCTATAGCCGTCATATTTTGAGTAACAAAACATACAGAAAAGCTACAATCCGTCTGGAACGGATTGTATGACAGCCTATCTTCCTCTCTATAAAGTGGGTGTGGTCAAATTGCATTTTGTACTCAAATATGGCTATATCGTCGAACGTTTGAGGATCTTACATGTAAAACTTTATCAAAATCGGTTTTTGATGAAAACGAACTCAAAAAGTGGGCGTGGCCAAAACTGTTCTATGGGTGAATTGTAGGGAATCTGAATACCTAAATATTTCGCCTTAACAATATTTTTCGGTTATAATAATATAATTCATATAATTTAATGAAGTTATGAAAAAGTAGGCGTGGCAGTGAGCGGATTTAAAAAATGTTTACACTTGTACTGTATCTTTCTCTCAGAAGCCCAGATATGAAATTTCATCGTCCTAGCTCAAAATTTAAGGCCCAAAAAGGGGTGACATACGGACGGACGGACGGACGGACGGACGATCATCGCTCAATCGATTTCGCTATTGATGCTGATCACGAATATATATACTTTATAGGGTCTATCTCGATTATTTCTTTATGTTAAAAACTATGTGTCAAACTTAATATACCCTTAGGATAGGGTATAAAAATTTAATGAAATAATAAATAAAACATACAGAAAAGCTACAATCCATCTGGAACGGATCGTATCCTATCCTCCTCTCTATAAAGTGGGCGTGGCCAAATTGTATTTTGTACTCAAATATAGCTATAATGTCGAACATTTGAGGATGTTACATGTAAAATTTTATCAAAATAGGTTTTTTTATTATAACGCCCCCAAAAAGTGGGCGTGGCCAAAACTGTTCTATTGGTGAATTGAAGGGAATCTAAATACCCAAATATTTGGTCTTAACAAAATTTTTCGGTTTCATATAAGTAAAGTTATAAAAAAGTAGGCGTGGCAGTGGGCGGATGTAAAACAAATTTACACTTGTACTGTATCTTTTTCTTGGAAGCCCAGATATGAAATTTCAGCGTCCTAGTCAAAAATTTAAGGCCCAAAACTCGGTTTTGTAATGCAAACGCCCCCAAAAAGTGGGCGTGGCGAAAACTTTTGTATGGGTGGATTGTAGGGAATCTGAATGCCTAAATATTTGGTCTTAACAAAATTTTTCGGTTTCATATAATTTAGTGAAGTTATAAAAAAGTGGGCGTGGCAGTGGGCGGATTTAAAAAATTTTTACACTTGTACTGTATCTTTTTCTCAGAAGCCCAGATATGAAATTTCATCGTCCTAGCTCAAAATTTAAGGCCCAAAAAGCGGTGACATACGGACGGACGGACGGACGGACGGACAGACGGTCATCGCTCAATCGATTTCGCTATTGATGCTGATCGCGAATATATATACTTTATAGGGTCTATCTCGATTATTTCTCTATGTTACAAACTATGTGTCAAACTTAATATACCCTTAGGATAGGGTACAAACATACAGAAAAGCTACTATCCGTTTGGAACGGATCGTATGATACCCTATCCTCCTTTCCATAAAGTGGGCTTGGCCAAATTGCATTTTGTATTCAAATGTGGCTATAATGTGGAACGCTTGAAGATGTTACACTTTTTATACCCTATCCTAAGGGTATATTAAGTTTGACACATAGTTTGTAACATAGAGAAATAATCGAGATAGACCCTATAAAGTATATATGTTCGTGATCAGCATCAATAGCGAAATCGATTGAGCGATGACCGTCCGTCCGTCCGTCCGTCCGTATGTCACCGCTTTTTGGGCCTTAAATTTTGAGCTAGGACGATGTAATTTCATATCTGGGCTTCTGAGAAAAAGATACAGTACAAGTGTAAAAATTTTTTAAATTCGCCCACTGCCACGCCCACTTTTTCATAACTTCACTAAATTATATGAAACCGAAAAATTTTGTTAAGAGCAAATATTTAGGCATTCAGATTCCCTACAATCCACCCATACAAAAGTTTTGGTCACGCCCACGTTTTGGGGGCGTTTTCATCACAAAACCGATTTTTATGCCTTAAATTTTTAACTAGGACGCTGAAATTTCATATCTGGGCTTCCAAGAAAAAGATACAGTACAAGTGTAAAATTTTTTTACATCCGCCCACTGCCACGCCTACTTTTTTATAACTTCTCTAAATTATATGAAACCGAAAAATTTTGTTAAGACCAAATATTTAGGCATTCAGATTCCCTACAATCCACCCATACAAAAGTTTTGGCCACGCCTACTTTTTGGGGGCGTTATCATAAAAAAACCTATTTTGATAAAATTTTACATGTAACATCCTCAAACGTTCGACATTATAGCTATATTTGAGTACAATATGCAATTTGGCCATGCCCACTTTATAGAGAGGAGGATAGGGTATCATACGATCCGTTCCAGACGGATTGTAGCTTTTCTGTATGTTTTTTTTTACTTTTGCTGTTGCTGCTACTGTGGTTCTTGTTGTCTTTGCCAGGCAGGCTTCGCGCGCTATAGCTGTATTTTCCCTGGTCACTGCCCAAACTTTGCCTCAGGCGTTCGCTTGGAAGTTCGACAGGTCTTACGGTCGTGGGTCTTTTTACACTTTTTGTTTATACCCTATCCTAAGGGTATATTAAGTTTGACACATAGTTTGTAACATAGAGAAATAATCGAGATAGACCCTATAAAGTATATATATTCGTGATCAGCATCAATAGCGAAATCGATTGAGCGATGATCGTCCGTCCGTCCGTATGTCACCGCTTTTTGGGCCTTAAATTTTGAGCTAGGACGATGAAATTTCATATCTGGGCTTCTGAGAAAAAGATACAGTACAAGTGTAAAATTTTTTTAAATCCGCCCACTGCCACGCCTACTTTTTCATAACTTCACTAAATTATATGAAACCGAAAAATTTTGTTAAGACCAAATATTTAGGCATTCAGATTCCCTACAATCCACCCATACAAAAGTTTTGGCCACGCCCACTTTTCGGGGGCGTTTTCATCACAAAACCGATTTTTGGGCCTTAAATTTTTAACTAGGACGCTGAAATTTCATATCTGGGCTTCCAAGAAAAAGATACAGTACAAGTGTAAATTTGTTTTACATCCGCCCACTGCCACGCCTACTTTTTTATAACTTCACTAAATTATATGAAACCGAAAAATTTTGTTAAGCCCAAATATTTGGGTATTTAGATTCCCTACAATTCACCCATAGAACAGTTTTGGCCACGCCCACTTTTTGGGGGCGTTATCATCAAAAAACATATCATATGTAACATCCTCAAACGTTCGACATTATAGCTATATTTGAGTACAATATGCAATTTGGCCACGCCCACTTTATAGAGAGGAGGATAGGGTATCGTACGATCCGTTCCAGACGGATTGTAGCTTTTCTGTATGTTTTTATCTCTGATTAGGAAAATTTAAACTTGAAAGTTAGCTGTTGTCAACAGGTGCAAAGAGATAACACCGAATAGCGTATTTTTTACGTGAGTTTGGTTGATGATTTAAAACGCTATGGTGATTTTATTGCTGTAATTTATTTTTATTATTATTAAGCGTTATTTTAAGGTAAAATATAAAAATTTTTGTTTAATAATTTCCATTGCAACTATTTTAAAAACAAAAAATCTGTGGGAAGGTCAAAAAGTTCTAAAAATAAAATATTGTTGTTTTTCAAGTAAAGTTAAAGTTAATTATTCTGCATAATTCCGGTATGAAACTACATTTATATCATTCTGTATAGTGTTCTCATTAAGGCAAACTAAAAACATCTTGTGCGTTTTTGCGACCGCCATACAATTTTTTTCACTTTTCCAGAATGATTTCCTCCTCTGTCGCGAAAAGACATTTTTGAAAATTGAGAAAAAATGTCCAATATATATCGCTAAGACGTGGTTTTGGCATTAATAATAGACAGATATGATCTTTAAGACATACCTAAAAATGTTAAAAAAAATGTTTAAGTCTTAAAAATGTTTTTTTTTAACCATGTAAACTGATTTTTTTGTCACTTTTTTATAAAAATTTGAAACTCAAAAAAAAATATTTTTTTTTTATGACCAGTTATCTATTTAAACTCACTGAGAAACAAATATATAAACAAGAAGTCGATCCAACATGATTTCATAATTTTGTCCAGCTAGATTTGCGATTCACCACACTGTGCGGCGCCCGCATAGTAAGACATTCAAATTATCTACAATTTATCAAGGCATTATAATATAGCAACGTCCAATTTTTGGGTGCGTTTTTATACCCTATCCTAAGGGTATATTAAGTTTGACACATAGTTTGTAATATAGAGAAATAATCGAGATAGACCCTATAAAGTATATATATTCGTGATCAGCATCAATAGCGAAATCGATTGAGCGATGACCGTCCGTCCGTCCGTATGTCACCGCTTTTAGGGCCTTAAATTTTGAGCTAGGACGATGAAATTTCATATCTGGGCTTCTGAGAAAAAGATACAGTACAAGTGTAAAATTTTTTTAAATCCGCCCACTGCCACGCCTACTTTTTCATAACTTCACTAAATTATATGAAACCGAAAAATTTTGTTAAGACCAAATATTTAGGCATTCAGATTCCCTACAATCCACCCATACAAAAGTTTTGGCCACGCCCACTTTTCGGGGGCGTTTTCATCACAAAACCGATTTTTGGGCCTTAAATTTTTAACTAGGACGCTGAAATTTCATATCTGGGCTTCCAGGAAAGAGATACAGTACAAGTGTAAAATTTTTTTGCATCCGCCCACTGCCACGCCTACTTTTTTATAACTTCACTAAATTATATGAAACCGAAAAATTTTGTTAAGACCAAATATTTGGGTATTTAGATTCCCTGCAATTCACCCGTAGAACAGTTTTGGCCACGCCCACTTTTTGGGGGCGTTATCATCAAAAAACCTATTTTGATAAAATGTTACATGTAACATTCTCAAACGTTCGACATTATAGCTATATTTGAGTACAAAATGCAATTTGGCCACTCCCACTTTATAGAGAGGAGGATAGGGTATCATACGATCCGTTCCAGACGGATTGTAGCTTTTCTGTATGTTTTGATGATATTTTGCAACTACATCTAGGTACATAGAAACGTTTGATGGTACCATTGTATCTCTATCTCTAATAGCATAATGTCCACTTTAATAGGGCTGATACAAAGGAAGAAGAATAGTGCATCAAACAATCCGTTTCATACAGGTTGTACTCTTTCTGTATGTTTATATTCTATCCTAAAGTAGGGTTTGCAGAACATGTCCTCTTTTCTGTCCGCAATATTTTTTACACTTTCTTTTTGTCCTTTTTGCGAACCATATTGACACTCTATCCTAAGGATATCATACGATTCGCTTCAGACGTATTGTGTCTTTTCTTTTTGTTTATTTTCTATGAAAACCTTAATACATACTTCTCTAAATGAATGACTTGAAAAAATAGAAAATACCGCTTTCACCTGAGTAAAATGATTTGTATTTATTGCAAATATGTATGTATCAGATTCCAATACTTACAAAAATATGTACATGAATGTATATTGTATATACATACATATGTATATGCACATACATACTAGGATATGTAAATGATTTAAGCAAAACTTAGTGGTGTATTTATTTGCCACAAAATCCTTTTAATAATAAACAGCAGATTATCTGTGTCGTTTGTGAAAACATATCGATTGTTATTCAAATTCTGAAGGGCAGGTTTCCTGCGGATATTTTCATGTGTTTAATAAATTCCGCTTATAGGGGTGCTTTGTCGGTTTTGTTTGCAACAATTGCCGTTGTTACTTTTGATGATTTTTTTCACAGTAGAGTTGTTTTCATAACAGGGGGCTTATTTGGATGTTGTCTTATTTTATTCACATTTACAAAGAGGTAAATACTTCAGCATAATATATTTAAGTCTTAAATGAATAACAATTATTTAGATTGAGTTGAAAGAAGGACAAAATAAGTAGGTAATGAATTGAAACTTTATCAAAACAACAATAAATTGTATGTACAATTTTAAAACCCTTAAATTTATATCTACAGTTGCGTCACAGTCCCAAAACACTTATTTAATTTCACTTACATAAAGATGAAGAAGCTAATTGAAGATATTTCTAACCGTAGAAGTGGGGTGTAAGAACAAGTCCATTAAAACTTTATGAAAACACAATCGTTTCATTTTATTACAATAATAATGAAGACTTTAGAATTTCCTTGGGAATATAACAAGCTTAACACAAACTCCCTCCACACTAAAAAAGCCGCAAGTTTCGTATCGTAGCAGAACATTTTGTACAAGCACATTTGGAGATGTTAAAACCGTGGGTCACAAATTAGAAAACTTATTCTCTTCATCGTTTGAAGGCTTCACATTTTGCTTGTTACAAGTTTGAAAACTTTTAACGAGAGAACAAAAAAATGTAAATTTTCTCACTTTGGGGTAACTACGTAATTGAGTTTAGACAATTTTAAAATTATTTCGAACAATTAGCCTCTAATTTGCTATTGTTAAAATTGTTCAGTTTTAATTGAAAGGATTATTGAGAGCTTCTAAATGACTTCATTAACGTTGAATATGCTAGCAAGAATTTCTTTTAGACTATTCATTAAAGCTTGAAATATTTTCTGAAAAATGATAAATTTGTGCGATGGACAATCTACATATGCAATAATGTCATGGTGATTATTGGTCGAATGCGATTGGAGAAGGTGGGGCTTCTTCGTGTAGTTTTTGCATTATTCCTGAACTGAGAGTTCCTTCTTTATGCTCGCAGAGTTCTTTATTCATTCACAATTACAGTAGATGACGGATATAAGAGTAACTTATACAGTGGCTCACAGTCGAAATGGCCCACTCCTAACCAAATTCTTTTAGCCAAGCAAATTCAAGGAAATCAGTAACAATAAAAACTGGAAGTATTTGTTTATATTAGTTTATTGTATTTTTATTCAAAAACACCAAAAAATTAACTAATTCAATTAACAACACAATAAAAAAATTACAAATCTCACAGTGAAAATGGCCCACCCAACAAAAGTTTTCCAAATGACGGTATTTTTTTATTATTTTATTCGGTTTTTCTCTTTTTTCTTTCTTATATCCTGTGTTTTTTAATTCAACTGAATTAGTCGCTGGTAAATGTTTGTTAGCTTAGTTCTGTTAGTTGTGTTAGCTTAGTTATGCGAAATTGAAATTGAAATTCAATTGAGATTCGGCAATTAATTATTGAGCATTATAAAAATGGGAAAAGTCAAAGGCAAATTGTAGCAATTGTTATACAAATGATACACAAAGGAAAAAAGAGTTACTAATAAGCTAAGAGTTAGTCCAAAGAAGATTTTTTCTGAGCGTGATGAACGTTGGATTGTCAACAAATCCAAGAATAACCCAAGGCTAAGTGCACCAAAACTTCGAGATATGGTGGAGCAACACCTAAAAATTGTTTGCAATGCTGAGACAATCCGAAGGGTTCTACGCAGTGCAGGTTTAAATGGCAGAATTGCAAGGAAGAAGCCATTCGTTAGCCAGAAGAATAAAAAAGTTCGATTGGAATTCGCTCACAACTACGCAATGAAAGACTTCTCATTTTGGAAAATGTTATTTTTACGGATGAGAGTAAATACAATCTTTTTGGGTCAGATGGAAGAGTCAACGTTTGGAGAAAGTCCAATGAAGAGATGAATCCACGGCATTTGCGCCCAACAGTTAAACATGGTGGCGGTCATGTGATGGTTTGGGGTGCATGTTCAGCAGCTGGAGTTGGTAAACTGCACTTTGTTGAAGGAAATATGGACAAATTCCAATATTTAAATATTTTAAAAAACAATTTGAAACAGAGTGCTCAAAAACTGGGTATTGAAGAATCGTTCCATTTTTATCAGGACAATGACCCGAAGCACACGGCTGGAATTGTTCGTGAATGGCTGCTTTACCATTGTCCAAGAGTAATCAAAACACCATCACAATCACCGGACTTAAATATTATAGAAAATTTATGCCAGAAACTGGAAGTTAAAATTCGAAAACATGAAATTTCGAATCAAAATGATTTAAAAAAGGTTTTGTTGGAGGAATGGGATAAAATAAGCCCCGATTATACAAAAAAACTGGTCGAATCAATTCCAAATCGTCTAAAGATGGTTATCAAACATAAAGGATATCCAACAAAATACCAAAGATCTTTTTATTCTATTTTCACTGCATTTTTTTGAACTTAAATTATCATGGGCCATTTTCACTGTGAGATGAAATTTGTTTTCTTTTGATTTATTTGTTATTTTTTTGTTCTTTTATTACCAAAATTAGTATACTTTTACTTTTGTTTAGTTAAGAATTTAATAAACTATTATAAATACACATTTTTGTTTTTAATTTATACTTTTTTCTTTGAATTATCTTGACATAAAGGTTTTGGTCAGGTGTGGGCCATTTTCACTGTGAGCCACTGTATAAGAAACATACAGAATAGCTACAATCCCTTTGGAACGGATCGTAGGATACCCTATCCTCCTTTCTATCCTCCTCAAATATGGCTACAAAGTCGAACGTTTGAGGATGTTACATGTAAAATTTCAACAAAATTGGTTTTTTGATGAAAACGCCACCAAAATGTGGGCGTGGCCAAAACTGTTGTTTGGGTGAATTCTAGGGAATCTGAATACCGAAATATTTGGTCTTAACAAAACTTTTCGATTTCATATAATTTAGTGAAGTTATGAAAAAGTGGGCGTGGCAGTGGGTGGATTTCAAAAATTTTTACACTTGTATTGCAGAAGCCCAGATATTAAATTTCATCATCCTAGCTCAAAATTTAAGGCCCACAAAGTGGTGACGGACGGACGGACGGACGGACATAGCTCAACCGTTTTCGCTATTGATACTGATCATTAGAGACCGGATTATATGCATTTGCATATTTGCATATTTTGACCGTTCTGCCCGGTTATTGCATATTTTTGCATATTATACTGAAAATCTAGTCGTGATGCATATTTTCGCTATAAACATACTTGGCGGCACCACGATTCACGCGGGAAAAGGTAGGGCAAACATATAATCCAGTGTCTAGTTATCGCATTTTATCACAAACCCTCTAGTTATCGCATTTTACTCTCATTCGCCTACTGCGACACTCCAGTGCCAACATAGCACGCCAAGTCCTTTTCCACTTATAACAATATTTTGAGTGATCGAAGACACAACATTACCACCGAACACTTGGAGCAATACCTGATTGTTTACGTTTATAGAAGTAACAAATAAATTTCTGAATAGTTAATTACATTTGTTGTATATATTATTAATTAGTATTAGTATTACTAATACTATGCTGAATTAGAAATAAAACATACAGAAAAGCTACAATCCGTCTGGAACGGATCTCTGATACCCTTTCCACCTCTCTATAAAGTGGGCGGTGCCAAATTGAATTTCGTACTCAAATATGGCTATAACCTCGAACGTTTGAGGATGTTACATGCCACGCCCACTTTATAGAGAGGAGGATAGGGTATCAGAGATCCGTTCCAGACGGATTGTAGCTTTCCTGTATGTTTTATTTCTAATTCAGCATAGTATTAGTAATACTAATACTAATTAATAATATATACAACAAATGTAATTAACTATTCAGAAATTTATTTGTTACTTCTATAAACGTAAACAATCAGGTATTGCTCCAAGTGTTCGGTGGTAATGTGTCTTCGATCACTCAAAATATTGTTATAAGTGGAAAAGGACTATTCCACGTCCGTCGTTAAATTATGTGAAACCGAAAAATTTTGTTAAGACTAAATATTTAGGCATTCATATTCCCTACAATCCACTCATACAAAAGTTTTGGCCACGCCCACTTTTTGGGAGCGTTTTCATCATAAAACCGATTTTTGGGTCTTAAATTTTTAACTAGGACACTGAAATTTCATATCTGAGCTTCTGACGAAAAGATACAGTAGAAGTGTAAATTTTTTTTACATGCGCCCACTGCCACGCCTACTTTTTTATAACTTCACTAAATTATATGAAACCGAAAAATTTGTTAAGTCCAAATATTTAGGTATTCAGATTTCCTACAATTCACCCATAGAACAGTTTTGTCCACGCCCACTTTTTGGGGGCGTTTTCATCAAAAAGCCAATTTTGATAAAATTTTACATGTAACATCCTCAAACGCTCGAGGTTATAGCTATATTTGAGTACGAAATGCAATTTACAACGCAGTGTGTGCAAAATTTTACACGATTTATTTTAATTTACAAGAAATATATACGTGTTTCGTGACTGTGAAGGGTTGGTAAAATACTAAAAGAAGAAATACATTATCGGCATACCGTTTTTTATCAGTAAGTACAACAATTTGGCCTATATGTGTGTGTGTTACAGTGAACAATGCCAGCAAGACATTAGGGCCGTCAAACGAATAAAGCAACAAACATTCGAAATAGTAGATCAGAAAAAACAGACGAACAAATCCAACAAGATAACGAAAATGTGCGTGTGAGCATGTCGCAATTGCGTGTATCTCAATCGCACGAGCTGAACGAAATCAACAACGACAATTGGAACGGAGACAAGCGCGCCGGTTCGTAATTGATACACACAGAGCAAATGACCGACAACGCCAGCAAGTATGCAAGTACGTCTCGCATTTTGAGTACGATCCATATATTGAATATTTCGCTCATCCGCTCATTCCGAAAGAATTTCGCCATTGTTATGCGCTCAAATTCAAACATGAGGCAGCCGGCATGTGTTGCTCATCAGGAAAAGTGCAACTACCAGAAATTGAGACACCACCAGAACCACTGAACGGCTTGCTCATTTTCACGGATCCAAATTCTAACCTGTTCCTGAATTCCATTCGCAGATTCAATTCATTTGGAAAATGACATCGTTCGGAGCAACAGAAATAGTTCACAATACTGCGGCAAATGATCAACAATTCAATTCAACGTTCAAAATCAAAGGCCAAGTGTACCACAAAGTGGGCTCATTGCTACCAATGCCAATCGAACCACATACATTTTTACAAATCTACTTCATGGGCGGTGGGGACATCAATCGGGTGGACTCGTCCGCTAGTATAGCAATAGAAACGTAAACAAAATATTTTGTATTAATGTTTGGAAAGTAAACGAAAACACAACATTCTTACATAATATCCGAACAAATCTATAAAAAAACTGACAATTGAAGAAGTTCTAGCAAAAAGATATAGAAAAGATTCTATAGTATAAGCTGTCCCTTCACCAATGATGGTGTAGTAGTTTTCGTACAGCCCTAATGTGTTGTTTACCCTATCCTAGGGGTATATTAAGTTTGATACATAGTTTGTAACATAGAGAAATAATCGAGATATACCCTATAAAGTATATATATTCATGATCAGTATCAATAGCGAAAACGATAGAGCCATGTCCGTCCGTCCGTCCGTACGTCCGTCACCACTTTTTGGGCCTTAAATTTTGGGCGAGGAGTATGAAATTTAATATATGTGCTTCTGAGAAAAAGACGCAGAACATGTGTAAACATTTTTCAAATCCACCCACTGCCACGCCCACTTTTTCATAACTTCACTAAATTATATGAAACCGAAAAATTTTGTTAAGATCAAATATTTAGGTATTCAGAAACCCTACAATTCACCCATACAATAGTTTTGGCCCCGCCCATTGTTTTGGGCGTTTTCATCAAAAAACCGATTTTGATAACATTTTACATGTAACATCCTCAAACGTTCGACGTTATAGCCATATTTGAGTACAAAATGCAATTTGGCCTCGCCCACTTTATAGAGAGGAGGATAGGGTATCATACAATCCGTTCTAGACGGGTTGTAGCTTTTCTGTACGTGTTTTCTTTCTCTTGATTTTTGACACTTATTAACTGCGCACGCATGTGCTTTATGTTAATAAATTCACTTTGGATTTGATTGACCTTTGATTTTCGTTTATTAATTAGTTTCTTTTTTAGCATTTTGGCATGCCTTGCGGACTGGTGCCCCTCCTTTAAAATAAAATAAAAAACCATTGTGAAACATGGCAGCGCAAAGCTCATTCAAAATCTTATGAGCAACACCGAGTCGCCAAGGGAAAGCAGACAAAAGGATACTTCATTGGAATATATCGAATATTTCCTGTCCGTTGAAAGCGCGTATTCGGAAGCTCTGGGTGAACTCAATGATAAGATCGAAAACTTAACATGTCAAAATCAAAAGACCGCCAACAGTCAAAATGAGAGGAGCGGGACGTTTGCTGTTAAGTCCGTTCTCCCAGCGATCGAGGTTCCAAATTCAACGGCTTTTACATTATATGAAGAGCGCAGTCCAAATGGAAGCCAAGGTCCTCATTTGAAACATAGCAGTGACCGAAGCCAATTTTCCTACAGCGTGGGCCATGCTGACGAACTGCTACGACAGCATAAGACGTTTGGTAAAAGAGTATTTGCGGGACATTTTAGAATTACCATCGTTGAGTGAGGAGTCTGCCGAGTAATTACGCAGACTTTTGGATTGAGCAACAGAAGCAATTAGGGCACTTCAACAACTCGGGCGTCTAATTGAACAATGGGACGACTGATTGGTGGTCCTGCTAACCGACAAATTGGACTCCGTTACTCGTAAACATTGGGAAATGTCATTGGAATCCCCAAACTCCCTTCCCACTTATGCAGAACTGAACAAATTCTTGGAAAATCGCCTACAAGGTCTCCAAGTTATGACATCAACTCTCAAAAAGGCAAAATCCAAGGAAGTCGGTCAGACAACATCAAACAGTCATACCGTGCGGAGTCATCAAGCAACAGTTCTTCGAACCTGTCCCAGTTGCGCTGGCAAACACCTGTTAATGTTCTGCGTGAATTTCAAGCAGAAACCTCTGGCTCAGCGTATGGAGATTGTGAAGAAGGCGAGGTTGTGTTGGAATTGTTTACGAGCTGATCATCAATCTCACCAGTGTCCATCAACGTATACGTATACGTATACGTATACTCCAAATGCCAGCAAAAGCATCACACGATGCTGCACGATGACGTGCAACCTACATCGGACGGGGTAAGCACCTATCACACCCATACTAAAATATCTATTCCACCAGATCTATCAAACGAGGACATACTACGGGCGCAACTAGCACCTGTATTACTCGCCACGGCTCTGGTGGGTGTTCGATCTACTACTGGACATTTCCTTCAACTCTGAGCGCTTTTAGACAGCGGCTCACAAGCATCGTTTGTACAGCAGCTGCATCTTCGGCGAACTAGAATTTCGGTCCCTGTGACTGGCGTTGGAGGTGCTTTGGTCGGCCGGTCGACGAGTCTGGTCCAACTTATTAGAAGCTCTCTTAAGCATCCAGAGATCCATATCGATTGCGCCGCGCTGGTGCTTCCACGACTGGGACAATTACTGCCGTCGAGGCAGTTGGAGTTAGCACAATTTCGTTCGTACTTGCATCTGCAACTGGCGGACCGCAACTTTACTAATCTTGGAGCAATCGATCTTGTCTTGGGCGCTGATCTCTACGGTTCGATACCGCGAGAGGAGATCATACAACTAAATCCCAGTGCTCCTGTAGCACAAAATACGCACCCAGGGTGGGTGGTTTATGGGCGCTTGCCACCAGCAATTCCTCTAGAGTTGACCATCGCCGCATATACGCTTGGCGTATCTGATCTCGATGAATTATATCTGGACGATATGTCATCCGCTACCCATTCAAGTCTACCTTTAAGCCCGAACATCTAGGCGTCACAAAATCTGATGCTTTTAAACTCTTTCTTTTGGAAGAGTAGCGATGGAATGCCGGCTGCCTACCGCTTGCTAACTGTGACATACGGATTGAACTGTTCTCCATATCTCGCAATAAAGCACTGCATACATTGGCCAAGGACGAAGAAGCAGAGTTTACAGAAGCAGCACGGATATTGAAAGAGTCGTTCTACATGGATGATTGTCTTCATTGGACGGATGCAGTGGATGAAGCTCTAGTCCTTCGGCAGTAGCTTCAGCAGCTGCTTCAGCGAGGTGGCTTTTCACTACGAAATTGGAACTCTAATTGGTCAACGTTTCTTCAAAACCTCCCAGACAACTTGGTTGCGCCAAACCTCTCTGCGACCAGGATGCAAGTCGGACCACTAAGGCTCTGGGAATCTATTGGTGCTGTCAGACCGATCATATTGGGTACCGTGTCTATATCACCCCAGCCACAGGACCAATTACAAACCGACAGCAGCTATCCGAAATAGCCAATATTTACGACCTCTAATGTCTGTTGGCGCCAGTTATACATAGTTACTGGCAAAATCGTATGTCAACAGCTCTGGCGCTCAGGTTGCAAATGGGATGAAGCCATACCTGAACCACTTCAACAGGAATGGCTTAAGTTTAGAGCAACACTGCCGTAGATTGAAAACATCAAAATTCGAAGATCGGTCTTCATATCCCCAGATGATTACGACTTACAACTACACGTGTTCACCGACGCTTCGTCAGCCGCCTATGCTGCCGTGGCCTACCTGAGAGTGGAATCCCGTGACGCTGGAACCAGACTATCGATTCTATTAGCCAAGTCAAAAGTCGCCCCCAAAAAAAAATAACGATTCCCTTCTTGGAGCTCAACGCTGCATTGCGTGAGTTACGTTTAGGAAAAAAAGTTCAATAAAAAACAGAAAACTTTTATTTATAACGATGCTTTATTATTATTAGTTTCTCCTCGAAGTCTAAATCGCTACTGCCTCATCTTAAGCGCTGTCGGCTGTACACAACAGCTTCTGTTGCTGCACCTGTTGTTTTATCTCCACATGTTGGCTTGGGTTTTGCATGTGCTAACGGCATGATCTATATATTTTTGTGCCTGTTGTTTACAACCCGCCGCATTATGGAAATTTTCCATTTATGTTGGCTTGGGTTGGCACGTGATGGTCGCATGTTGTTAGGGACATTAGGATAAGCTTACGATGCGATCGTAACTCCTCCGGCCTAAGTTCGAACTGAAGACATGAATGAAGATAGGATGAAGTTCGATAGTGGTGAGGGAAGTGGTGATTGGTTAAAGGTGCTCGATCTTTGATATTATGTAAATATAGGCAGTGCATTTTTATTGGCTTTTAATATTTCAACACATTTTTTTTTTCTACTTTTTTGTTACAAAAGTTTTTATATATGCATGTACATATTTAATCATACATGTTGTGCTTAGAGGGTTATATAATTTATAACATAATTCATTTAATTTCTTAACATTTAACTTATGTAGGAGTATCCTAAATTTAAGTTTTGCTATATATTGTGTGTACATATATATTCATTTAATATATATATATATATTTAATAATATAAAAATATATATATATATATACATATATATATTTTTTTTTTTACTTAGATGTTAGTTCTGCATGTGAATAAATGTAATGAATGTTGTTCTTAGAATAAGTAATTTTACATATTTCTTAGAGGTAATAGCGTATGCAAAATCAATTCAGTTTGCCATTATGTTTTTTTCTAATTTTCTGTTTATGGACTTTTCTCCTGTCAGTTTCTATCGTAATTTTATCATTTTTTCTAACTATATGTTTATTAAACTTAGGTGCTAATTTATTACGCCTGTCATCTAATTCGAAAATTGTTTCGTCTGAATTATAATTTGGTGGATTTTTACGCACTTGATTATATTTGTTTATGTAGTTTTGTTTTTTACGAAGACTTTGTTCTTGAATGATTTTAGCTAGTTTTTCGTAGTTCTCTATATGCTTTTGTAGATATTCTTGTTCTGTGACAAAATTTAGCTTAGATGGAAATGGTCGATTCTTGTGTATATGTCCTGTAATGAGTTCGAAAGGAGATAACTTTGTTGTCGAATGGATAGAATTGTTATATGTCACAACAGCTTCATCAACTATTTCAGCAATAGGCATATCTTTAATTTGTGCTTTTATTATGCGAATGAGTTCAGTGAGGGTAGAATGAAACCGCTCCACAGGTGAATTGCCATTAGAGGTTTTAGCACAAATGGTATGGAATTGAATGTTATACAACTGTAAAAACTCTCTGAACAAGGTTGAAACAAATTCACTGCCATTATCAGAAACTACCTTTTTCGGTATGCCGTGTTGACTGAAGTAGTGACGTAAACACTTAATTAAGTTAATGCTTGTTCTGGCAGTTAACAAATAAACACAAGCGAACTTACTGAACTTATCGATGATAGTTAGAAAGTTTTCTTTATGAATAGAATATATATCAATGTGAATTATTTCAAGTGGTTTAGAGGGTGTTTCAGTTAATTCAAATTTAAGTTGTTCTCTGTTACGATCATATTTAAATCTGTTACAAGTATCGCAATTATTAATTACTGTTGATATTATATGCTTCATATTGGGAAAATAAAATTCCCTATTTAAATGTTCTAAGCTTTCAGTGGTGCCTCTGTGGTGTGAGTTTTCGTGATACTCCCTAATTAATTTTTCTTGTTCGTCTCTTTCTGTGATGTCTGTTAGTAGAATAGTAGACCTAACTAATTTAATTCGTGACCGATGGAAAAAATTTGCGTAAACATATTGCAATGTTCGAAATGTTTCATCATCAGTTAACACAGCCGTAATCCTTTTGGTGTTAGCATAATCTTTTATAATTGATATTAAAATAGTTTCATTTTTAGGATCTCTGTGTTCTATGATATGCCTCTTTTTCCTTTGGAACAATATTTGCAATTTGGAAGATATTTCTTTTTTAGAGGAGTTTTTTCTAATAATGATTTGGTTAGAAAACTCATTGATAGGACGCTCTGATATGGGGATACCATCTTCCAAATTTTCTTGTCCCGAATGTATTGTGGATATATTTTCCGAAGCATCGATGTTGTTTTGCATGGATATAGTATCAACGTTTTCTAAGTCAGATCCTACTCCACTTGCCTCTTTGGTGTTAATCTCAATACGTGAGAGTGCGTCAGCGTTGGAGTTTTGTTTACCTTTTTTATAGACCACCTCATAATCATATTCTTCGAGCTTAAGTCTCCATCGAACAAGTTTGGAGTTGGGTTCTTTTAGAGAAAAAAGCCAGGTGAGAGGCTTGTGGTCTGTCACTATTTTAAACTTTCTTCCGTATATGTAAGGACGGAAATATTTGGTTGCCCAGACAATGGCTAAAAGTTCCTTTTCAATAGTGCTGTAGTTTTGTTCAGTTTTTGATAAAGTCCGACTTGCAAAACAAATCGGTTTATCAGAACCTAATGAGCCTTGGGAGAGCACTGCACCTATAGCAACATTACTAGCGTCAGTAGTAACGTTGAAAGGTTTATGAAAATCTGGGTACATTAGGATTGGATCATTGCAGAGAAGTGTTTTACAGTGTTCGAAACAGTTTACGTACCTATTATCCAGACTTATTTTCTTTCCCTTACGAAGACATTCAGTTAGTGGTTTCGTCAAGTTGGCAAAGTCTTTTATAAACTTCCTGTAATAGCCAAGGAGGCCAAGGAAGGATTTAATTTGTTTCGGAGTAGTTGGTATTGGAAACTTTCTTACTGCACTTATTTTGTCCGGATTTGGTTTAATTCCGTCAGGTGTTATTATATGTCCCAAGAACGACACTTCTTTACGCATGAACTCTGACTTGTCAATTTGTATTTTCAAATTTGCATCTTGAAGTTTCAGGAAGACAGCTTTGAGATTTTCAAGATGCTCTTGCAGTGAGGTAGAGTACACTATTATATCGTCCATGTATACCAGACAGATTTTACCTTGAAGATCTTTTAACACATTGTCCATCACGCGTTGGAAGGTCGAGGGGGCATTTTTCAGACCGAAAGGCATCCGGACAAATTCATAATGTCCATTTTCGACGGAAAAAGCTGTCTTGGGGACATCTTCAGCTTTGATTTCGATTTGATGAAACCCAGATGCCAAATCGAGAGTACTGAAGTAAAGGCATTTGCCTAACTTGTCTAATATTTCCGTTATATTAGGAATGGGATATCGATCTTCAATGGTTTTCTCATTCAGTTTTCGGTAATCAATTACCAATCTCCACTTATCTTTCCCACTTGCATCTCTTTTTTTTGGAACTATCCAAATAGGGGATGACCAGGGCGAAAAGCTGGGGCGGATGATACTTTGATTGAGTAAGTCATTGATTTGTCGATGGACTTCCTCTTTATGGACATAGGGATAGCGATAAGATTTCGAGTAAATAGGGATTTGATCTGTTGTCTTGATCTCATGCTTTATACTATTGGAAAACGTTAAGTTTTGACCTTCACGAAAAAAGATGTCCTTGAACTTATAACATAGGTGTCTTATTGCATGTTCTTCCTCACTATTTAAGTGACCAGTTCTTATCATTTCCTTAATATTCACAGTTTCAATACCCTGGTTACTCTCTATAGAATAATGATGAAATTCGGTAAATAATTTTGTAGTTTCAGTACTAATTGGCTGCTCCACTACAAAGGTCTGTTGGAAATCTGATTCATTCAATACCTCAATGTAGCAATACCAATTTCGGGCTTCGTATAAGCCTTCTGGAATTAACAATGAGTCGGTAATATATGTGGGTTTATATGTACACTTCCAGTTTCCACATCTACGGGTAGAAGACAAATCTTTTTACTAAGACCGGGAACAGTAAAAGCTTGCGGAATAAGATTTGGCTTAAATTTTAAGGGAATTTGGATGTTGTCTGTTATAAGGATGGAATTCTTAATATCAATTATAATTCCCAGTTTTTTCATTATATCGATTCCAATTAAGCCATTAAAGTAGTTGTGAAACTTGAATACGAGAAAATGTAGATCTTGTTTAGTCTGAAGTTCAGGTAGACCTTTCAAAACAACTTCTTGGTCGACATATTGAGTGTCGAAAATAGTTTTTATTTCTACTGGTGTTATTTTTGTAGGTTTAAGGTTTTCACTTAAATGGGGGCTTATAAAAGATCTATTGCTCCCAGTATCTATCAAAAATTTTAATTTAGTGTTGTTCAAACTATAGATACTGATGTAGGGCAATAGATTAGAATTAAGATTATTAATATCTATGTATCCTATAGATTTTCCGAGGCTGGTAAAAGAAAATTTTCGTCATCAACTTCAGCATTATCTGACGGATGTAAGTCGCTCGAAGAATCGAGATGTTGATAATAACTTTGTGGACCGAATTCATGTGAGTTAGCTAGAGCAAGATTTGTACTACTACTAGTATGGTCGTTAGATTCTATGTTAAACAATTGTGGTTTGCTACGAGTTTATTGGTAGTTCCCTGATTGCCTGATAGTGTTACCACTTGAGATGTCCATAGGTTCAGGCTGCATTCGCTTAAAAGTATTTGAGCTGCTACTTGAATGGCCAGATCTATGGTCGTAGTTAGGGTTGGGTGAACGAGTGAACTGGTTAGGGTTACGAGTGAACTGGTTAGTGAACTGAATGTTTGGTGGCGTATATTGTACATTGGATGGAACAAAGTTTCTGGAAGGTGGATTTAAATTTGTCATTTCGGATCTATTGTTGTTGTTGTAATGTGGATATCTAATATTTGTTTGTGAAGGAGCGCTGATATTTCTAATATTTGTTGGTGGAGGATAGCTTTGGAAGTTTTGAGGGCCACGGAAATAAAATCTATTTTGTTCCTCTAGACAAAAGTTTAGAGCTTCGGTCAATTTTGTTGGCCTCATTGCTCTGATGGTCGATCCTAACGGTTCCCTTAATCCTGCTAGGAATGTGTTAAGACACATCTCTTGGTAAAGGGACCTTTTAGATTCTATGACGACCGTGCTTTTTTCATGCACCCTAACATGGTTCATAATAGTTGAAAGATGTCGATTATTTTCGCATAGAATTCTTCTACTTTTCCCTGATTTTGACGTAGTTGGTGAAGATCTCGAATAAGGCTGGTTTCATTTCTTTTATCGGCGTAATGAATTACTAAATTGTTTTTTATTTCATTCCAATCTATGGGAGTACCATACATATTTAGTACTTCATTCGCCTGACCAACTATTTTATTTCTAATTGCACGTAATATGATCCTGCAGTAGCTAGTACCATCTACCTCTGGCATAAGGCTCAGAATTTCTTCGACATTGTTTATAAAATCAAATAACAAACGCGGATTGCCATCAAAGGTTGGAATGTCTTTAACAGCATCTGGAATGCGTAGCGAATTAAATGCGTTCAAAGCAACGTTAGAGGTCATTGCCAAATTATTATTTGATAATGCCTCGTCACTATTATTTGATTCTATATCTTTCATTATAAAAACTGTACTACCTTTACTATCACTGGTTTCAAATGCAGAACTAATAGCTGGATTAGTATAATTTTTTAAACTCACTCTACGCGATGAGCAAGGGAGAAAGAATTTGTTTTTGTATATTGCTTTTAATGGTTTTCGAATAGGAGGCATAGAACCCAATAGCAAAACTTAAAATAGGACTTACCTTTACAAATCCAAATTAGTGTCTTATGTATACATTTGTATTTAATGCTATTTCTTTTATTTTCTTTGAAATTTTTACACTTAATACATTTTATATTAGATTATGTTTCATTAACAATATTACTTCTTAGAACACCTTGCACTTGCACTAAAAGTTTTTTTTTTTTCTGTTCGTAATCTTTGTCCCACGATGAGGTTCTTGGCACCAAAAGTTTAAAAACTAACTCTGTGATCAGAGTGTGCCTCAGGATCCACGGATTAAACAGCTACTATTTTTTCACTCTTAAATCGGATTCCACTCGTACTCGACTGCGCCAGTTACGTTTAGGAAAAAAAGTTCAATAAAAAACAGAAAACTTTTATTTATAACGATGCTTTATTATTATTAGTTTCTCCTCGAAGTCTAAATCGCTACTGCCTCATCTTAAGCGCTGTCGGCTGTACACAACAGCTTCTGTTGCTGCACCTGTTGTTTTATCTCCACATGTTGGCTTGGGTTTTGCATGTGCTAACGGCATGATCTATATATTTTTGTGCCTGTTGTTTACAACCCGCCGCATTATGGAAATTTTCCATTTATGTTGGCTTGGGTTGGCACGTGATGGTCGCATGTTGTTAGGGACATTAGGATAAGCTTACGATGCGATCGTAACTCCTCCGGCCTAAGTTCGAACTGAAGACATGAATGAAGATAGGATGAAGTTCGATAGTGGTGAGGGAAGTGGTGATTGGTTAAAGGTGCTCGATCTTTGATATTATGTAAATATAGGCAGTGCATTTTTATTGGCTTTTAATATTTCAACACATTTTTTTTTTCTACTTTTTTGTTACAAAAGTTTTTATATATGCATGTACATATTTAATCATACATGTTGTGCTTAGAGGGTTATATAATTTATAACATAATTCATTTAATTTCTTAACATTTAACTTATGAAGGAGTATCCTAAATTTAAGTTTTGCTATATATTGTGTGTACATATATATTCATTTAATATATATATATATATTTAATAATATAAAAATATATATATATATATACATATATATATTTTTTTTTTTACTTAGATGTTAGTTCTGCATGTGAATAAATGTAATGAATGTTGTTCTTAGAATAAGTAATTTTACATATTTCTTAGAGGTAATAGCGTATGCAAAATCAATTCAGTTTGCCATTATGTTTTTTTCTAATTTTCTGTTTATGGACTTTTCTCCTGTCAGTTTCTATCGTAATTTTATCATTTTTTCTAACTATATGTTTATTAAACTTAGGTGCTAATTTATTACGCCTGTCATCTAATTCGAAAATTGTTTCGTCTGAATTATAATTTGGTGGATTTTTACGCACTTGATTATATTTGTTTATGTAGTTTTGTTTTTTACGAAGACTTTGTTCTTGAATGATTTTAGCTAGTTTTTCGTAGTTCTCTATATGCTTTTGTAGATATTCTTGTTCTGTGACAAAATTTAGCTTAGATGGAAATGGTCGATTCTTGTGTATATGTCCTGTAATGAGTTCGAAAGGAGATAACTTTGTTGTCGAATGGATAGAATTGTTATATGTCACAACAGCTTCATCAACTATTTCAGCAATAGGCATATCTTTAATTTGTGCTTTTATTATGCGAATGAGTTCAGTGAGGGTAGAATGAAACCGCTCCACAGGTGAATTGCCATTAGAGGTTTTAGCACAAATGGTATGGAATTGAATGTTATACAACTGTAAAAACTCTCTGAACAAGGTTGAAACAAATTCACTGCCATTATCAGAAACTACCTTTTTCGGTATGCCGTGTTGACTGAAGTAGTGACGTAAACACTTAATTAAGTTAATGCTTGTTCTGGCAGTTAACAAATAAACACAAGCGAACTTACTGAACTTATCGATGATAGTTAGAAAGTTTTCTTTATGAATAGAATATATATCAATGTGAATTATTTCAAGTGGTTTAGAGGGTGTTTCAGTTAATTCAAATTTAAGTTGTTCTCTGTTACGATCATATTTAAATCTGTTACAAGTATCGCAATTATTAATTACTGTTGATATTATATGCTTGATATTGGGAAAATAAAATTCCCTTTTTAAATGTTCTAAGCTTTCAGTGGTGCCTCTGTGGTGTGAGTTTTCGTGATACTCCCTAATTAATTTTTCTTGTTCGTCTCTTTCTGTGATGTCTGTTAGTAGAATAGTAGACCTAACTAATTTAATTCGTGACCGATGGAAAAAATTTGCGTAAACATATTGCAATGTTCGAAATGTTTCATCATCAGTTAACACAGCCGTAATCCTTTTGGTGTTAGCATAATCTTTTATAATTGATATTAAAATAGTTTCATTTTTAGGATCTCTGTGTTCTATGATATGCCTCTTTTTCCTTTGGAACAATATTTGCAATTTGGAAGATATTTCTTTTTTAGAGGAGTTTTTTCTAATAATGATTTGGTTAGAAAACTCATTGATAGGACGCTCTGATATGGGGATACCATCTTCCAAATTTTCTTGTCCCGAATGTATTGTGGATATATTTTCCGAAGCATCGATGTTGTTTTGCATGGATATAGTATCAACGTTTTCTAAGTCAGATCCTACTCCACTTGCCTCTTTGGTGTTAATCTCAATACGTGAGAGTGCGTCAGCGTTGGAGTTTTGTTTACCTTTTTTATAGACCACCTCATAATCATATTCTTCGAGCTTAAGTCTCCATCGAACAAGTTTGGAGTTGGGTTCTTTTAGAGAAAAAAGCCAGGTGAGAGGCTTGTGGTCTGTCACTATTTTAAACTTTCTTCCGTATATGTAAGGACGGAAATATTTGGTTGCCCAGACAATGGCTAAAAGTTCCTTTTCAATAGTGCTGTAGTTTTGTTCAGTTTTTGATAAAGTCCGACTTGCAAAACAAATCGGTTTATCAGAACCTAATGAGCCTTGGGAGAGCACTGCACCTATAGCAACATTACTAGCGTCAGTAGTAACGTTGAAAGGTTTATGAAAATCTGGGTACATTAGGATTGGATCATTGCAGAGAAGTGTTTTACAGTGTTCGAAACAGTTTACGTACCTATTATCCAGACTTATTTTCTTTCCCTTACGAAGACATTCAGTTAGTGGTTTCGTCAAGTTGGCAAAGTCTTTTATAAACTTCCTATAATAGCCAAGGAGGCCAAGGAAGGATTTAATTTGTTTCGGAGTAGTTGGTATTGGAAACTTTCTTACTGCACTTATTTTGTCCGGATTTGGTTTAATTCCGTCAGGTGTTATTATATGTCCCAAGAACGACACTTCTTTACGCATGAACTCTGACTTGTCAATTTGTATTTTCAAATTTGCATCTTGAAGTTTCAGGAAGACAGCTTTGAGATTTTCAAGATGCTCTTGCAGTGAGGTAGAGTACACTATTATATCGTCCATGTATACCAGACAGATTTTACCTTGAAGATCTTTTAACACATTGTCCATCACGCGTTGGAAGGTCGAGGGGGCATTTTTCAGACCGAAAGGCATCCGGACAAATTCATAATGTCCATTTTCGACGGAAAAAGCTGTCTTGGGGACATCTTCAGCTTTGATTTCGATTTGATGAAACCCAGATGCCAAATCGAGAGTACTGAAGTAAAGGCATTTGCCTAACTTGTCTAATATTTCCGTTATATTAGGAATGGGATATCGATCTTCAATGGTTTTCTCATTCAGTTTTCGGTAATCAATTACCAATCTCCACTTATCTTTCCCACTTGCATCTCTTTTTTTTGGAACTATCCAAATAGGGGATGACCAGGGCGAAAAGCTGGGGCGGATGATACTTTGATTGAGTAAGTCATTGATTTGTCGATGGACTTCCTCTTTATGGACATAGGGATAGCGATAAGATTTCGAGTAAATAGGGATTTGATCTGTTGTCTTGATCTCATGCTTTATACTATTGGAAAACGTTAAGTTTTGACCTTCACGAAAAAAGATGTCCTTGAACTTATAACATAGGTGTCTTATTGCATGTTCTTCCTCACTATTTAAGTGACCAGTTCTTATCATTTCCTTAATATTCACAGTTTCAATACCCTGGTTACTCTCTATAGAATAATGATGAAATTCGGTAAATAATTTTGTAGTTTCAGTACTAATTGGCTGCTCCACTACAAAGGTCTGTTGGAAATCTGATTCATTCAATACCTCAATGTAGCAATACCAATTTCGGGCTTCGTATAAGCCTTCTGGAATTAACAATGAGTCGGTAATATATGTGGGTTTATATGTACACTTCCAGTTTCCACATCTACGGGTAGAAGACAAATCTTTTTACTAAGACCGGGAACAGTAAAAGCTTGCGGAATAAGATTTGGCTTAAATTTTAAGGGAATTTGGATGTTGTCTGTTATAAGGATGGAATTCTTAATATCAATTATAATTCCCAGTTTTTTCATTATATCGATTCCAATTAAGCCATTAAAGTAGTTGTGAAACTTGAATACGAGAAAATGTAGATCTTGTTTAGTCTGAAGTTCAGGTAGACCTTTCAAAACAACTTCTTGGTCGACATATTGAGTGTCGAAAATAGTTTTTATTTCTACTGGTGTTATTTTTGTAGGTTTAAGGTTTTCACTTAAATGGGGGCTTATAAAAGATCTATTGCTCCCAGTATCTATCAAAAATTTTAATTTAGTGTTGTTCAAACTATAGATACTGATGTAGGGCAATAGATTAGAATTAAGATTATTAATATCTATGTATCCTATAGATTTTCCGAGGCTGGTAAAAGAAAATTTTCGTCATCAACTTCAGCATTATCTGACGGATGTAAGTCGCTCGAAGAATCGAGATGTTGATAATAACTTTGTGGACCGAATTCATGTGAGTTAGCTAGAGCAAGATTTGTACTACTACTAGTATGGTCGTTAGATTCTATGTTAAACAATTGTGGTTTGCTACGAGTTTATTGGTAGTTCCCTGATTGCCTGATAGTGTTACCACTTGAGATGTCCATAGGTTCAGGCTGCATTCGCTTAAAAGTATTTGAGCTGCTACTTGAATGGCCAGATCTATGGTCGTAGTTAGGGTTGGGTGAACGAGTGAACTGGTTAGGGTTACGAGTGAACTGGTTAGTGAACTGAATGTTTGGTGGCGTATATTGTACATTGGATGGAACAAAGTTTCTGGAAGGTGGATTTAAATTTGTCATTTCGGATCTATTGTTGTTGTTGTAATGTGGATATCTAATATTTGTTTGTGAAGGAGCGCTGATATTTCTAATATTTGTTGGTGGAGGATAGCTTTGGAAGTTTTGAGGGCCACGGAAATAAAATCTATTTTGTTCCTCTAGACAAAAGTTTAGAGCTTCGGTCAATTTTGTTGGCCTCATTGCTCTGATGGTCGATCCTAACGGTTCCCTTAATCCTGCTAGGAATGTGTTAAGACACATCTCTTGGTAAAGGGACCTTTTAGATTCTATGACGACCGTGCTTTTTTCATGCACCCTAACATGGTTCATAATAGTTGAAAAGATGTCGATTATTTTCGCATAGAATTCTTCTACTTTTCCCTGATTTTGACGTAGTTGGTGAAGATCTCGTATAAGGCTGGTTTCATTTCTTTTATCGGCGTAATGAATTACTAAATTGTTTTTTATTTCATTCCAATCTATGGGAGTACCATACATATTTAGTACTTCATTCGCCTGACCAACTATTTTATTTCTAATTGCACGTAATATGATCCTGCAGTAGCTAGTACCATCTACCTCTGGCATAAGGCTCAGAATTTCTTCGACATTGTTTATAAAATCAAATAACAAACGCGGATTGCCATCAAAGGTTGGAATGTCTTTAACAGCATCTGGAATGCGTAGCGAATTAAATGCGTTCAAAGCAACGTTAGAGGTCATTGCCAAATTATTATTTGATAATGCCTCGTCACTATTATTTGATTCTATATCTTTCATTATAAAAACTGTACTACCTTTACTATCACTGGTTTCAAATGCAGAACTAATAGCTGGATTAGTATAATTTTTTAAACTCACTCTACGCGATGAGCAAGGGAGAAAGAATTTGTTTTTGTATATTGCTTTTAATGGTTTTCGAATAGGAGGCATAGAACCCAATAGCAAAACTTATAATAGGATTTACCTTTACAAATCCAAATTAGTGTCTTATGTATACATTTGTATTTAATGCTATTTCTTTTATTTTCTTTCAAATTTTTACACTTAATACATTTTATATTAGATTATGTTTCATTAACAATATTACTTCTTAGAACACCTTGCACTTGCACTAAAAGTTTTTTTTTTTTTTATGTCTCTTTTTTTTCTGTTCGTAATCTTTGTCCCACGATGAGGTTCTTGGCACCAAAAGTTTAAAAACTAACTCTGTGATCAGAGTGTGCCTCAGGATCCACGGATTAAACAGCTACTATTTTTTCACTCTTAAATCGGATTCCACTCGTACTCGACTGCGCCAGTTACGTTTAGGAAAAAAAGTTCAATAAAAAACAGAAAACTTTTATTTATAACGATGCTTTATTATTATTAGTTTCTCCTCGAAGTCTAAATCGCTACTGCCTCATCTTAAGCGCTGTCGGCTGTACACAACAGCTTCTGTTGCTGCACCTGTTGTTTTATCTCCACATGTTGGCTTGGGTTTTGCATGTGCTAACGGCATGATCTATATATTTTTGTGCCTGTTGTTTACAACCCGCCGCATTATGGAAATTTTCCATTTATGTTGGCTTGGGTTGGCACGTGATGGTCGCATGTTGTTAGGGACATTAGGATAAGCTTACGATGCGATCGTAACTCGTGCAGCTAAAGTGTACGAAGGTAACAGAGGCGCTAAATATTAAGTCACTTCGAACTTTCTGCTCGGACTCTAGGACGACGCTGAGTTGGATCAAATCTCATCCTGGGAAACACAAACAGTACGTCGCCAATTGCATAACGAAAATACAAGTGCTCACTGCAATTGACAGCTGGAGGTATGTACCATCGGCGAGCAACCCAGCGAATGTTGCCACCCATGGCTTATACCCTTCACAACTTGAAACGTGTGACTTGTGCTGGATTGGACCCAGTTGGCTGGTTGAAAGTAAAGACAAGTTGCCTATTCAGAAGAATTTTTAGCGAAGAAGTTCCCGTAGTCACCTCCCTCTGTGCTACTTCCAAACCTGAAGGAGAAGTACAACAAGAAGAGCACGAAATGCTGAATAAATATTCTCGTCTGGACAAGCTTATTGCTGTTAACGCCTGGTGTCGGCAGTTTGCAGCTGCCACTAAGAGAGATCCCCACGAAAACTCAAACTGGTGCACAGAAAAGAACGAAGAGGCGCCTTACAATTCTGGATAAGGTATGTCCAACATATATGTATGTATATTTATACCCTATCCTAAGGGTATAATAAGTTTGACACATAGTTTGTAACATAGAGAAATAATCCAGATAGACCCTATAAAGTGTATGTATATTCGTAATCAGCATCAATAGCGAAATCGATTGAGCGATGACCGTCCGTCCGTATGACACCGCTTTTTGGGCCTTAAATTTTGAGCTAGGACGGTGAAATTTCATATCTGGGCTTCTAAGAAAAAGATACAGTACAGGTCTAAAATTTTTTTAAATCCGCCCACAACCACGCCCACTTTTTCATAACTTCATTAAATTATATGAAACCGAAAAATTTCATTAAGACCAAATATTTAGGCATTCAGAATCCCTACAATCCACTCATACAAAAATTTTGGCCACGCCCACTTTTTGGGGGCGTTTTTATCAAAAATGCCGGTATATTAAGTTTGACACATAGTTTGTAACATAGAGAAATAATCGAGATAGACCCTATAAAGTATATATATTCGTGATCAGCATCAATAGCGAAATCGATTGAGCGATGACCGTCCGTCCGTCCGTTCGTCCGTCCGTCCGTCCGTCCGTCCGTCCGTCCGTCCGTCCGTCCGTCCGTCCGTCCGTATGTCACCGCTTTTTGGGCCTTAAATTTTGAGCTAGGACGATGAAATTTCATATCTGGGCTTCTGAGAAAAAGATACAGTACAAGTGTAAAAATTTTTGAAATCCGCCCACTGCCACGCCCACTTTTCATAACTTCACTAAATTATATGAAACCGAAAAATTTTGTTAAGACCAAATATTTAGGCATTCAGATTCAATACAATCCACCCATACAAAAGTTTTGGCCACGCCCACTTTTTGGGGGCGTTTTCATCACAAAACCGAGTTTTGGGCCTTAAATTATTAACTAGGACGCTGAAATTTCATATCTGGGCTTATGACGAAAAGATACAGTAGAAGTGTAAATTTTGTTTACATCCGCCCACTGCCACGCCTACTTTTTTATAACTTCACTAAATTATATGAAACCGAAAAATTTTGTTAAGACCAAATATTTAGGTATACAGATTCCCTACAATTCACCCGTAAAAGAATTTTGGCCACGCCCACTTTTTGGGGGCGTTATCATCAAAAAACCTATTTTGATAAAATTTTACATGTAACATCCTCAAACGTTCGACATTATAGCTATATTTGAGTACAAAATGCAATTTGGCCACGCCCACTTTATAGAGAGGAGGATAGGGTATCATACGATCCGTTCCAGACGGATTGTAGCTTTTCTGTATGTTTTTAATTGTTTTTGTTTTTTTATATCCTGTTTCTAATTATAATTCCACATAAAAATAGACTAAACCTTACTTTTTTTTCGAATATGTGGCTATTTATGGCATAATTTTTTATTCTTTATTTTTAAATGTAAGTAGAAGTATATTACTGTTACTCTTCGGTAATAATGTTTCTATAAATTATTTTTATACCCTATCCTAAGGATATATTAAGTTTGACAAATAGTTTGTAACATAGAGAAATAATCGAGATAGACCCTATAAAGTATACATATTCGTGATCAGCATCAATAGCGAAATCGATTGAGCGATGACCGTCCGTCCGTCCGTCCGTCCTGGGCTTCTGAGAAAAAGATACAGTACAAGTGTAAAAATTTTTGAAATCCGCCCACTGCCACGCCCACTTTTTCATAACTTCACTAAATTATATGAAGCCGAAAAATTTTGTTAAGACCAAATATTTAGGCATTCAGATTCCCTACAATCCACCCATACAAAAGTTTTGGCCACGCCCACTTTTTGGGGGCGTTATCATCAAAAAACCTATTTTGATAAAATTTTACATTTAACATCCTCAAACGTTCGACATTATAGCTATATTTGAGTACAAAATGCAATTTGGCCACGCCCACTTTATAGAGAGGAGGGTAGGGTATCAGACGATCCGTTCCAGACGGATTGTAGCTTTTCTGTATGTTTATACCCTATCCTAAGGGTATATTAAGTTTGACACATAGTTTGTAACATAGAGAAATAATCGAGATAGACCCTATAAAGTATATATATTCGTGATCAGCATCAATAGCGAAATCGATTGAGCGATGACCGTCCGTCCGTCCGTCCGTATGTCACCGCTTTTTGGGCCTTAAATTTTGAGCTAGGACGATGAAATTTCATATCTGGGCTTCTGAGAAAAAGATACAGTACAAGTGTAAAAATTTTTGAAATCCGCCCACTGCCACGCCCACTTTTTCATAACTTCACTAAATTATATGAAACCGAAAAATTTTGTTAAGACCAAATATTTAGGCATTTAGATTCCCTACAATCCACCCATACAAAAGTTTTGGCCACGCCCACTTTTTGGGGGCGTTTTCATCACAAAACCGAGTTTTGGGCCTTCAATTATTAACTAGGACGCTGAAATTTCATATTTGGGCTTCCAAGAAAAAGATACAGTACAAGTGTAAATTTTTTTTACATCCGCCCACTGCCACGCCTACTTTTTTATAACTTCACTAAATTATATGAAACCGAAAAATTTTGTTAAGACCAAATATTTAGGTATACAGATTCCCTACAATTCACCCATAGAACAGTTTTGGTCACGCCCACTTTTTGGGGGCGTTTTCATCAAAAAACCGATTTTGATAAAATTTTACATGTCACATCCTCAAACGTTCGAGGTTATAGCCATATTTGAGTACAAAATGCAATTTGGTCACGCGCACTTTATAGAGAGGAGGATAGGGTATCATACGATCCGTTCCAGACGGATTGTAGCTTTTCTGTATGTTTTTAAATTAGGATAAACAATTTTTCGTAAAGAAAATGTGTGTTTCTAATTAGTTTTCCACCACTGTATATGTATATTCGTGATGAGCATTAATAGCGAATTCGATTGAGCGTCCGTCCGTCCGTACGTCACCGCTTTTTGGGCCTTAAATTTTCAGCTATGACGATGAAATTTCATATCTGGGCTTCTGAGAAAGAGAAGCAGTACAAGTGTAAACATTTTTTAAATCCGCCCACTGCCACGCCCACTTATTCATAACTTCACTAAATTATATGAAACCGAAAAATTTTGTTAAGACGAAATATTTAGGCATTTAGATTCCCTACAATTCACATGTACAAAAGTTTTGGCCAGGCCCACTTTTTGGGGGCGGTTTCTTCCAAAAACCGATTTTGATGAAATTTTACATGTAACATCCTCAAACGTTCGACGTTGCGTTTTGAGTACAAAATGCAATTTGGCCACGCCCACTTTATAGAAAGGAGGATAGGGTATCATATGATCCGTTCCAGACGGATTTTAGCTTTTCTGTATTTTTATACCCTATCCTAAGGGTGTATTAAGTTTGACACATAGTTTGTAACATAGAGAAATAATCGAGATAGACCCTATAAAGTATCTATATTCGTGATCAGCATCAATAGTGAAATCGATTGAGCGATGACCGTCCGTACGTCCGTCCGTCCGTCCGTATGTCACCGCTTTTTGGGCCTTAAATTTTGAGCTAGGACGATGAAATTTCATACAAGTGTAAAAATTTTTGAAATCCGCCCACTGCCACGCCCACTTTTTCATAACTTCACTAAATTATACGAAACCGAAAAATTTTGTTAAGATCAAATATTTAGGCATTCAGATTCTCTACAATCCACCCATACAAAAGTTTTGGCCACGCCCACTTTTTGGGGGCGTTTTCATCACAAAACCGATTTTTGGGCCTTAAATTTTTAACTAGGACGCTGAAATTTCATATCTGGGCTTCCAAGAAAAAGATACAGTACAAGTGTAAAATTTTTTTACATCCGCCCACTGCCACGCCTACTTTTTTATAACTTCACTAAATTATATGAAACCGAAAAATTTTGTTAAGACCAAATATTTAGGCATTTAGATTCCCTACAATTCACATGTACAAAAGTTTTGTCCAGGCCCACTTTTTGGGGGCGTTTTCTTTCAAAAACCGATTTTGATGAAATTTTGCATGCAACATCCTCAAACGTTCGACGTTGCGTCCACTTTATAGAAAGGAGGATAGGGTATCATATGATCCGTTCCAGACGGATTTTAGCTTTTCTGTATTTTTATACCCTATCCTAAGGGTATATTAAGTTTGACACATAGTTTGTAACATAGAGAAATAATCGAGATAGACCCTATAAAGTATATATATTCGTGATCAGCATCAATAGCGAAATCGATTGAGCGATGACCGTCCGTCCGTCCGTATGTCACCGATTTTTGGGTCTTAAATTTTGAGCTAGGACGATGAAATTTCATATCTGGGCTTCTGAGAAAAAGATACAGTACAAGTGTAAAATTGTTTTACATCCGCCCACTGCCACGCCTACTTTTTTATAACTTCACTAAATTATATGAAACCGAAAAATTTTGTTAAGACCAAATATTTGGGTATTTAGATTCCCTACAATTCACCCATAGGACAGTTCTGGCCACACCCACTTTTTGGGGGCGTTATCGCCAAAAAATTGATTTTGATAAAATTTTACATGTAACATCCTCAAACGTTCGACATTATAGCTATATTTGAGTACAAAATGCAATTTGGTCACGCCCACTTTACAGAGAGGAGGATAGAGTATCATACGATCCGTTCCAGACGGATTGTAGCTTTTCTGTATGTTTATACGCTATCCTAAGGGTATATTAAGTTTGACACATAGTTTGTAATATAGAGAAATAATCGAGATAGACCCTATAAAGTATATATATTCGTGATCAGCATCAATAGCGAAATCGATTGAGCGATGACCGTCCGTCCGTCCGTATGTCACCGCTTTTTGGGCCTTAAATTTTGAGCTAGGACGCTGAAATTTCATATCTGGGCTTCCAAGAAAAAGATACAGTACAAGTGTAAAATTTTTTAACATCCGCCCACTGCCACGCCTACTTTTTTATAACTTCACTAAATTATATGAAACCGAAAAATTTTGTTAAGACCAAATATTTATGTATTTAGATTCCCTACAATTCACCCGTAGAACAGTTTTGGCTACGCCCACTTTTTGGGGCGTTATCATCAAAAAACCTATGTATTTTGATAAAATTTTATATGTAACATCCTCAAACGTTCGACATTATAGCTATATTTGAGTACAAAATGCTATTTGGCCACGCCCACTTTATAGAGAGGAGGATAGGGTATCATACGATCCGTTCCAGACGGATTGTAGCTTTTCTGTATGTTATACCCTATCCTAAGGGTGTATTAAGTTTGACACATAGTTTGTAACATAGAGAAATAATCGAGATAGACCCTATAAAGTGTATATATTCGTGATCAGCATCAATAGCGAAATCGATTGCGCGATGACCGTCCGTCCGTCCGTCCGTCCGTCCGTATGTCACCGATTTTCGGGCCTTAAATTTTGAGCTAGGACGATGAAATTCCATATCTGGGCTTCTGAGAAAAAGATACAGTACAAGTGTAAAAATTTTTGAAATCCGCCCACTGCCACGCCCACTTTTTCATAGCTTCACTATATTATATGAATCCGAAAAATTTTGTTAAGACCAATTATTTAGGCATTCAGATTCCCTACAATCCACCCATACAAAAGTTTTGGCCACGCCCACTTTTTGGGGGCGTTTTCATCAGAAAACCGATTTTTGGGCCTTACATTTTTAACTAGGACGCTGAAATTTCGTATCTTGGCTTCTGACGAAAAGATACAGTAGAAGTGTAAATTTTTTTTACATCCGCCCACTGCCACGCCTACTTTTTTATAACTTCACTAAATTATATGAAACCGAAAAATTTTGTTAAGACCAAATATTTGGGTATTTAGATTCCCTACAATTCACCCATAGAACAGTTTTGGCCACGTCCACTTTTTGGGGGCGTTTTCATCAAAAAACCGATTTTGATAAAATTTTACATGTAACATCCTCAAACGTCCGAGGTTATAGCCATATTTGAGTACAAAATGCAATTTGGTCAAGCGCACTTTATAGAGAGGAGGATAGGGTATCATACGATCCGTTCCAGACGGATTGTAGCTTTTCTGTATGTTTTTAATTGTTTTTGTTTTTTTATATCCTGTTTCTAATTATAATTCCACATAAAAATAGACTAAACCTTACTTTTTTTCGAATATGTGGCTATTTATGGCATAATTTTTTATTCTTTATTTTTAAATGTAAGTAGAAGTATATTACTGTTACTCTTCGGTAATAATGTTTCTATAAATTATTTTTATACCCTATCCTAAGGATATATTAAGTTTGACAAATAGTTTGTAACATAGAGAAATAATCGAGATAGACCCTATAAAGTATACATATTCGTGATCAGCATCAATAGCGAAATCGATTGAGCGATGACCGTCCGTCCGTCCGTCCGTCCTGGGCTTCTGAGAAAAAGATACAGTACAAGTGTAAAAATTTTTGAAATCCGCCCACTGCCACGCCCACTTTTTCATAACTTCACTAAATTATATGAAGCCGAAAAATTTTGTTAAGACCAAATATTTAGGCATTCAGATTCCCTACAATCCACCCATACAAAAGTTTTGGCCACGCCCACTTTTTTGGGGCGTTATCATCAAAAAACCTATTTTGATAAAATTTTACATTTAACATCCTCAAACGTTCGACATTATAGCTATATTTGAGTACAAAATGCAATTTGGCCACGCCCACTTTATAGAGAGGAGGGTAGGGTATCAGACGATCCGTTCCAGACGGATTGTAGCTTTTCTGTATGTTTTTAAATTAGGATAAACAATTTTTCGTAAAGAAAATGTGTGTTTCTAATTAGTTTTCCACCACTGTATATGTATATTCGTGATGAGCATTAATAGCGAATTCGATTGAGCGTCCGTCCGTCCGTACGTCACCGCTTTTTGGGCCTTAAATTTTCAGCTATGACGATGAAATTTCATATCTGGGCTTCTGAGAAAGAGAAGCAGTACAAGTGTAAACATTTTTTAAATCCGCCCACTGCCACGCCCACTTATTCATAACTTCACTAAATTATATGAAACCGAAAAATTTTGTTAAGACGAAATATTTAGGCATTTAGATTCCCTACAATTCACATGTACAAAAGTTTTGGCCAGGCCCACTTTTTGGGGGCGGTTTCTTCCAAAAACCGATTTTGATGAAATTTTACATGTAACATCCTCAAACGTTCGACGTTGCGTTTTGAGTACAAAATGCAATTTGGCCACGCCCACTTTATAGAAAGGAGGATAGGGTATCATATGATCCGTTCCAGACGGATTTTAGCTTTTCTGTATTTTTATACCCTATCCTAAGGGTGTATTAAGTTTGACACATAGTTTGTAACATAGAGAAATAATCGAGATAGACCCTATAAAGTATATATATTCGTGATCAGCATCAATAGTGAAATCGATTGAGCGATGACCGTCCGTACGTCCGTCCGTCCGTCCGTATGTCACCGCTTTTTGGGCCTTAAATTTTGAGCTAGGACGATGAAATTTCATACAAGTGTAAAAATTTTTGAAATCCGCCCACTGCCACGCCCACTTTTTCATAACTTCACTAAATTATACGAAACCGAAAAATTTTGTTAAGATCAAGTATTTAGGCATTCAGATTCTCTACAATCCACCCATACAAAAGTTTTGGCCACGCCCACTTTTTGGGGGCGTTTTCATCACAAAACCGATTTTTGGGCCTTAAATTTTTAACTAGGACGCTGAAATTTCATATCTGGGCTTCCAAGAAAAAGATACAGTACAAGTGTAAAATTTTTTTACATCCGCCCACTGCCACGCCTACTTTTTTATAACTTCACTAAATTATATGAAACCGAAAAATTTTGTTAAGACCAAATATTTAGGCATTTAGATTCCCTACAATTCACATGTACAAAAGTTTTGTCCAGGCCCACTTTTTGGGGGCGTTTTCTTTCAAAAACCGATTTTGATGAAATTTTGCATGTAACATCCTCAAACGTTCGACGTTGCGTCCACTTTATAGAAAGGAGGATAGGGTATCATATGATCCGTTCCAGACGGATTTTAGCTTTTCTGTATTTTTATACCCTATCCTAAGGGTATATTAAGTTTGACACATAGTTTGTAACATAGAGAAATAATCGAGATAGACCCTATAAAGTATATATATTCGTGATCAGCATCAATAGCGAAATCGATTGAGCGATGACCGTCCGTCCGTCCGTATGTCACCGATTTTTGGGTCTTAAATTTTGAGCTAGGACGATGAAATTTCATATCTGGGCTTCTGAGAAAAAGATACAGTACAAGTGTAAAATTGTTTTACATCCGCCCACTGCCACGCCTACTTTTTTATAACTTCACTAAATTATATGAAACCGAAAAATTTTGTTAAGACCAAATATTTGGGTATTTAGATTCCCTACAATTCACCCATAGGACAGTTCTGGCCACGCCCACTTTTTGGGGGCGTTATCGCCAAAAAATTGATTTTGATAAAATTTTAAATGTAACATCCTCAAACGTTCGACATTATAGCTATATTTGAGTACAAAATGCAATTTGGTCACGCCCACTTTACAGAGAGGAGGATAGAGTATCATACGATCCGTTCCAGACGGATTGTAGCTTTTCTGTATGTTTATACCCTATCCTAAGGGTATATTAAGTTTGACACATAGTTTGTAACATAGAGAAATAATCGAGATAGACCCTATAAAGTATATATATTCGTGATCAGCATCAATAGCGAAATCGATTGAGCGATGACCGTCCGTCCGTCCGTATGTCACCGCTTTTTGGGCCTTAAATTTTGAGCTAGGACGATGAAATTTCATATCTGGGCTTCTGAGAAAAAGATACAGTACAAGTGTAAAAATTTTTTAAATCCGCCCACTGCCACGCCCACTTTTTCATAACTTCACTAAATTATATGAAACCGAAAAATTTTGTTAAGACCAAATATTTAGGCATTCAGATTCCCTACAATCCACCCATACAAAAGTTTTGGCCACGCCCACTTTTTGGGGGCGTTTTCATCACAAATCCGATTTTTGGGCCTTAAATTTTTAACTAGGACGCTGAAATTTCATATCTGGGCTTCCAAGAAAAAGATACAGTACAAGTGTAAATTGTTTTTACATCCGCCCACTGCCACGCCTACTTTTTTATAACTTCACTAAATTATATGAAACCGAAAAATTTTGTTAAGACCAAATATTTAGGTATACAGATTCCCTACAAATCACCCATAGAACAATTTTGGTCACGCCCACTTTTTGGGGGCGTTTTCAGCAAAAAACCGATTTTGATAAAATTTTACATGCAACATCCTCAAACGTTCGACATTATAGCTATATTTGAGTACAGAATGCTATTTGGCCACGCCCACTTTATAGAGAGGAGGATAGGGTATCATACGATCCGTTCCAGACGGATTGTAGCTTTTCTGTATGTTTTTATTTATTTGCGAATTGTGTATATTATTTACCTATTTGTTCATTTATTTATTTACTTATTTATATACCCTATCCTAAGGGTATATTAAGTTTGTCACATAGTTTGTAACATAGAGAAATAATCGAGATAGACCCTATAAAGTATATATATTTGTGATCAGCATCAATAGCGAAATCGATTGAGCGATCACCGTCCGTCCGCCGGTCCGTCCATCTATCCGTCCGTATGTCACCGCTTTTTGGGCCTTAAATTTTGAGCTAGGACGATGAACTTTCATATCTGGGCTTCTGAGAAAAAGATACAGTACAAGTGTAAAAATTTTTGAAATCCGCCCACTGCCACGCCCACTTTTTCATAACTTCACTAAATTATATGAAACCGAAAAATTTTGTTAAGACCAAATATTTAGGCATTCAGATTCCCTACAATTCACCCATACAAAAGTTTTTGCCCAGTTTTTGGGGGCGTTTTTATCAAAAAACCGATTTTGATGAAATTTTATATGTAACATCTTCAAGCGTTCGACGTTATAGTCACATTTGAATACAAAATGCAATTTGGCCAAGCCCACTTTATGGAAAGGAGGATTGGGTATCATACGATCCGTTCCAGACTGATTGTAGCTTTTCTGTATGTTTTTTGATTTATTTATTTCAGTATTTGTTTATTTAATTATTTGTTGATTTACTATTTCTAAAGTAGTATTAGGTATATAAATATTGTAATGGGATCTAAAGGATATTTATATACATAAATGTAGAAAAATACATATATTTCCAATGTCCAGCTCTCACCTTCCCGTGGTAGGTCGTGGGGGTTTTAGAAATGTTTTAAAGCTACAAACGAGAGAAGGGGCTACATATACATATGTAATTGAGTGTATAATTATTTTCTGTTTATTTAACTTTTCTTCTTATTTCAAATAATATATTTATTTATTAACTTATTTATTAATTTATTTACTTTTGTATTTATTCGATTATTTATTATTTATTAAGTATTATTAAATTTAAATTGTAATAATGGGATTTAAATTAAATATTTTTACATATTTTTACAACTCTCACCACACCTTGGTAGGTCCAATGGATCTTAGAAATCTTTTAGAAATGAAACGAGAGAAGCGGCTGTGTCGTATATAAGGATAGGGTACCATACGATCCGTTCTGGATGGATTGTAGCTTTCTATATGTTTTCTAATGTAATGAGTGAGGAGTTGTTAAAAGGCGCTATTGGTGGGATTATTATTTAGGCTATCCTAAGCCAATAATAGATTTGGCTAAGGAGCCGAAATGAAAGAAAAAATTTGGTTTGGACTTCTTCCGAAACTTGATCAAATTTGACTTCGCTTTATTCAAATATTCTTACCCTATTCATACAAATTTTCTTATATGCTAACTTATGCCTAATTTACAATATATATAAATCTATGCATCATATTTTGCTGAGTTAGCATGTAGAGATCACGCTCTTTGCCCGATTGGCTGAGTTAGCTGAGATGGCATATTTGTCGTGCACAAGCCGAAAGAATTCCGAGACATTCGATAGTGAATAAAAAATCAATTATATCGAATACATTGTCTTAGGAAACGAATTCATTTCAACTTGGACTCCAACTTAATGTTTATGGCACAGTGCAATGGCAATGTATGTTACACGGTGACACAAATTCATAATTGTGCAGAGTTTAACTCTTTGGTGGAAAATTAAAAAAAACAATTTAGATTTAAAAACTTATTTATTTGAAATAAATTGAAATTAAATTGAAAAATATGTCATTAGTGTTGTATTGTTTGGATGAATGAAAAATGCTGTATGTGTTACTATGTCATGATGTGTATACATTGTCGCTGTAGTGTGGCACTACACTCTTCATCGACATGAAAGCATGAACCTGAACGGTGCCGTGAAATAAAGCCAACCGAAATAAGGCCAAGTTACTACTTTCAGATGGAGTTCTTAGCTTACGTTTTCATCTAGTTTATGATAAATATGATAGAGTTTCACGTTTCATCTCCTTAGCTCTTAGTCGTATTTCCTGTTCCAATTTCTTAATTTTATTAAATTTTTGCTGATTTATTTTTTGTCTTTTCATGTGTATCCGTGTAGATTCTTGACTTACCTGGCTGTTGCCTCTTTTTGTTTTGTCCAGTTCTTACAACTTTTGGAAATGGACCTTAAAAAACGAAGTGACGAAGTGGGATAACTTAGGTCCCCTCTGTTAACCTTATGAAACAAAAGCTTTAGATTGATTTTTTGGAAGTTTTATTAATTTAATGATTAAGTATCTTATTTCACAAAGTTTGTTTTTTTCTTAGTTCAAATAACAAGATGTTTTCTTATTTTTTAAAGTTTGTTTCAAAAAAATTGTAGAACGAAAATATAGATAAAATATTAATTGTGGGGGACCCAAAGTCTACTACTTGGTCTTGATTGGATTATCAATTGGTTTTGCTAACGCCTCTGTTTGATTTAGCAGAGAATTTTTGTACAAGCAAGATATTCATCTGCGAATGCAAGTTTATTGAAAGACCATTTTCCTGGTTAAGTGAATTCACTCACAATATTCTTTGTTGTAAATGATTCATAATATGATATTCTAGCGACTTTGGATACATGTATCGTAAAGGATATGTACCTACAAAATACCCAAAATTAAAACCCCTAACTTTTGAAAAATCCTCAAATCGAAAATCCCCAAACCCAAAATATCCATGTTATCCCCACGATTTTAAGGAGCAGTGAAGCGATGAAGTAATTTTGGACGTTCTATGAAGGATTTAATGTCAACGATTTGTGATTGTGGATTTTAGATTTGGGGATACGGACTCTGGAATTTTAGTTTGGGGATTTTAATTTTGGCGTTCTCGTACCCAACCCGTCTTTTCAGGATTGACGATATGCCAATCACAAAATGCAGTTCTCAATTTGGATTTACTACACATCTAGAGGTTGGTTGATCCCTGGTCTATCGGGTTTTTCTGTGTGATTGAAATATTTTTTAAATGGTTTTCTATCATATTTGTTTTCATTACATATCTGACAATTATTGACATATTTATTAAAATACTTTATTAAATTTGGATAAAAGTATTTATCTTTCATCTCTTCGAAATTTTCCAAAACTCCTATGATTAGTTTCATTGTGAATATTTTCAATTATTTGAAATATCTCTTCTTCTGTTGTCGAATCTACTGCTAATTTAGAACATTTTATGAATTTCAGGTTCTTATTATTACTAAACAATTGGATAAGTTTCTGTTGAAGAATATTATACTTGCAATCGTCCAGTTCGGATTAAATGCCAATAGTTCCCTTATCTAGTAATTTCCTATAAACATCATTTAAATAGTGATTATTAGTTAAATCATTTTCTTCAATATAAATAATGTAGCGCAAAATGGATACGCCGGCGAACAAAATCAAGGACAATCTCCTGAACTGTTGAAAATTTTAGTGAAAACACTAATTTGGTTCGCGAGAGGGTTTTAATTTTTTATTGCATTAGAAATTAGCGTCTTTTACAAATTCTAGTTTACACTAAGCTGTGAACGCTAAAAGCTTTTGATCGCAAAAGCTTTTTGACTCCACTTTAGCTCATCCCTGGTCTTCATCACTCCGTTTATTTGTATCAGTTTGGGCAACTTCCATTCGTCTTTCTAAACTTCCAATTCAGCATTGGAACTTAATGGCAAAAAAACTATAAACGTCTAGAATCTTCTCGACTGGTTACGTTTTCTTTCGTTCTGGAACTGTGTGGAACTTTATAGAAAACTTTTTATAAAACTTATTAATTAAGCCCGGATCAATTTGATTTGGGTTTAATTAATCGAATCCAAAATAAAGTTATCACCAGGAACAGAACTTAACAAACGTCAGCTCGCGCAGCTGATTATTCTGACGGGTGTCTGTGCCAGTTCGTTTTGTTTGTCGGAATAGGCCGTCGTGTGTTGGTGTTTCTTCTTTTTTTCTTTTTTTTTCTTTTGTTGTCGCGAGATTTGCAACATTACCCCCTTCTTAGGACTCAAAGCACCTGCTGTTCAACAGAGCCTTATGAACGTCCTGATGACGAAAGAGGTTTCTAAAATGCGATGATTTCTCTTCCGCCAGCTCCTCGGGGATTTCCTTCGATCGGCATTGAAGATGTTTTTGTATGGTCGGTTTTGCTGAGAGATCGCATAGCTTCGCCGTCCATATGGGCAAGGGGGTGCTTTCTCCCTCGAATCGCTTTGCTTGGCTTCGTAAAGTTTAGTCTGCTTATATTCTCCGATAGGAAGTCCCTACCCAGGATGGCTGGTACACTTTGACTGGTAACGGCTAAAGTCTGGCTGTAGTCCTTGTAATTGGGTACCAGTTCTATTTCGGCAGTCCCTTCAGTCCATGGTGTTCCACCAGAGATTTTCTCTGCGCGGATCGGCGATCCTAGGATTGGTGCGTTCGGGGAGAGATATTGCTAGCTGATCATTGATGAGTCAGCCTTGGAGTCGATGAAGGAGTTGCACTTTCGGCCTCCAATACACGCGTCTAAGGAGAGTCCGACACAATCTCGTGCTCCTACAACGTTGCTGCTGCTTCTTCACATTGTGTCGACTGGAGTTATCTGCAAGGACGTGCAGATGGTGGTTTCTGTTGGTGCAACGAATTTGATAGCCGCTGCAGATTGTCGTTTCACTCCATCGGCGTAGTTATCCGGCTGGAATGGTTTTCAGGTCCGTTGGGGTTTTAATCTGCCTATTTATATTTCGCTGCCTGATAGGTTTACAACTCCGGTCCAGAGTTCCATTCTGGAGTAGCTGAGCTTCCAAATGTAGTTAAGCGCTGGCATTCCTATCCTCGTTCAGCGGGAGAATATGCGTCCAAGCTTTTGGACATTTGCTGAGTGCTGCTGGCCGCTCTGCTAGGGGATCTTTCTGCGGCGACGGATGAGTCGCCTGAACTTGACAGGTTTGTACCCGACTGTGTTGTCTCTGATCCAGCTCTACTGCTTGATTGTCCGCTAGGGTTGACGGTGATTCAGTTTGGTGATGAGGGGTTAAATGTTCCGCGCTCGTGCTAATCCGTTGAGCTTCGGCGAGAGCAACCTTGCTCATCGCCTTCTCACCACTCCTCAAACTTTCTTTGAATGGTTATCGAGAGTTCACCCTGCCGTTCTGAGAACTTTTTTTCCCAGAATAGGGTCTGGTTCCGGCTGCATTCCTGGAGTATTGCCCGAAATTCGTCGTCGTTCATTGCATTATTTCTTTATTTTTCAAGACGTGGGAGGAATTAAGCTTAATTCCGTCCGTACACCCCACATCTACAGGGAGCGCCTGAGTGAGAGACTCTCCGCTGTGCATTCACCATCCACAAACGCCAACAATCTGTGGAACCAGTATCGCGACATCATCAAAGGGGTAGCAGAGACCACCATAGGCTACCAGCCACCACCCAAAAAGAGCCCTTGCTATGATGATGAATGCGTACGCCGGAAAAGGTGACAGAAAATGCACACTTGCAAGCGCTGCAACGCAAAACAAGGGCAGCGAGAGAAGAGTATCGAACCAGAAGAATGGAGGAGAAGAAGATCCTGCATAAGAAGAAAAGGGCCCACGCAGCCTCCCAGCTCAATGATATCGAAGAGTGCCGCGATAGGAACAACAACAACATTGTCAAGTGTCAATTGAAGTGAACGGTTGCTTATATGAGTGCTCTGATATTTAAATTGCAATTCCCCTATAAAAAGTATTCTTTTCAAAACAAAAGATAATAAATAGATAAATAAGATAGAGACTTTTGAATTTTTATTAAAAAATATATATAAAAGTGTTATTGAACAAGTTTCTGATAAAAAAAAAAAAAAAACTAAACAAAATAAAAGCTATTTGTTCCATCCATTGCCGTTTGTTTACACCGCTTCTGCTGTAAAACACAGTAAGTACAATGACTCTCTGTGACCATTGCAAAGAAGATCTGCCACTTGCTGGTGACTTCGTCGTCTGTCCTTTGTGTTCCCGAAAATTGCACTTCAACTGCACCACGGTGACCGAAAGATCTTGGAGATCCATGGGTTCCAAAAGAGATATATGGAAGTGTCAATTTTGTCGAAACACCGGCGAAATTCTTTCGACCATCCCATTAGAATCTTCCGTGCAGCCATCAACACCCGATATGCAATCTAACAAGAGGAATAGATCGGAAATAAATAGCCCGCAAAAAGAAAATGAAGAGTCATTGAAAATAAACACAAACGAATTAATGCGAGAACTAAAAAACGTAAAAACAGAGATGAAAAGTATCGCCGACTTTTGTAGTTTGGTCTCACAAAAATTTGATGACATAAACAAAAACATTGAAAAAAATAACAACATAATGGATACACTGATGACCGAAATACAAAAACTAAAAGAATCAAACAAAGAAAAAGATGAATGCATTTCAAATATGCAAGCACAAATTAATAAACTAGAACAACAACAATTAAGAAACACAATCGAAATAAAAATACCACCAAAACAAAACGAAAATTTAATTGAACTAGTCAAAACACTTGGAAAAACTGTGCAACAAGATATAACAAACGGAGATATATCAGACATCTACCGCACGAAACCTAAAAACACTGAAAAATCTGCAATAATAGTTACTTTTACCAATAATATAGTCAAAACAAATCTCATGAAGAATGCACGTACAATGCGCCCGTTGACAATTGCCAAAGTCAACCAAAATCTAGCGGATAACAATGAAAAAATAAATGAGGCATATAACAACAACAACATCTTCATAAATAATATGCTCACTAGCTTAAATAAGCAACTGTTGTGGCAAGCAAAGAAGAAGGCCAAGGAGGAATGCTGGAGATATGTGTGGGAAAATGCTGGAAACGTATTTGCTAGAAGAGAGGAGAGAACTGAGGCTTTGTTTATACAATCTTTGAATGATATAAACAAAATAAAACGTATATAAATTATAATTATAGCATAGTACGAGTATTTTTTTATTATATCAATGGATAATAATAATAACGCTGAAGAACTATTTGATTTGAATTTTTTGGTATGCAGAGATTTTAGCGAAGCAGAAGATGAATTAAAAACATACAGAAAAGCTACAATCCGTCTGGAACGGATCGTCTGATACCCTATCCTCCTCTCTATAAAGTGGGCGTGGCCAAATTGCATTTTGTACTCAAATATGGCTATAACCTCGAAAGTTTGAGGATGTTACATGTAAAATTTTATTAAAATCGGTTTTTTGATGAAAACGCCCCCAAAAAGTGGGCGTGGCCAAAACTCTTCTACGGGTGAATTGTAGGGAATCTGAATGCCTAAATATTTGGACCTAGCAAAATTTTTCGGTTTCATATAATTTAGTGAAGTTATAAAAAAGCAGGCGTGGCAGTGGGCGGATTTAACAAAAATGTACACTTCTACTGTATCTTTTCGTCAGAAGCCCAGATATGAAATTTCAGCGTCCTAGTTAAACTTTTAGGCTCAAAAATCGGTTTTATGATGAAAACGCCCCAAAAAAGTGGGCGTGGCCAAAAATTTTGTATGGGTGGATTGTAGGGAATCTGAATGCCTAAATATTTGGTCTTAACAAAATTTTTCGGTTTCATATAATTTAGCGAAGTTATGAAAAAGTGGGCGTGGCAGTGGGCGGATTTCAAAATTTTTTACACTTGTACTGTATCTTTTCCTCAGAAGCCCAGATATGAAATTTCATCGTCCTAGCTCAAAATTTAAGGCCCAAAATCGGTGACATACGGACGGACGGACGGTCATCGCTCAATCGATTTCGCTATTGATGCTGATCAAAAATATATATACTTTATAGGGTCTATCTCGATTATTTCTCTATGTTACAAACTATGTGTCAAACTTAATATACCCTTAGGATAGGGTATAAAAAATGAATTTTAGGTGTTTGTGTCTGAATATACGTTCGATACGAAAAAATTGGAATGTTTTTTGTGCAAGTGTATGTCCTATTTTGCAATATATTGATGTGATTGTCCTAGTTGAAATTAATATTAAGGCAGAAGAAAACGGTTTATACTTCCTGAATGGTTTTAATACTGAATTTGCGAATAGAGAAGTGAGAAGAGGTGGAGGTGTAGCAATGTTTATTAGAAATAACATACAATACGAAAGAGTTAATATTAACACCACATCCTATGAAAATCTCACAGTAAACATTTCTCTTAACTCAAAAAAGAAAATTATCAGTGGAGTATATAGACCACCAAGGAGTAGCGAAAATGAATTTATTGAAGAGTTTGTGAAGATTGTAGACTTAAGAAAAACCCATAATGATATTATTGTCCTAGGAGATATAAATATAAATACTGAAGATCGTTCGAAGAATTTCGTCTTAAACTATCAAGAAATGTTGGCGTCAAGTGGCTTAGGTAATGTCATTAAAGAACCCACTCGAATCGATCTTAATACAGGGAGCAGGACACTGATAGATCACATACTGGTGAATGTATCAAAACAGAAAATATTCTCGGCGCTAATAGAAAGTGACATATCTGATCACTACAGCACTATGTATGGTATCTACGATGAGTGTTTAGCCAAAGATGATTCACATTTGCTTACTTTTATAAAGACTGGTAGAGTAAACGAACTCATTAGAGACACCGACTGGACTCCAATATTAGAAAAAACAGACGCTGAAACACTGTTTAATTGCCTAGTTAAGAAAATGGATGAAATATACGAAAAATCTACAGTCGTTTGTAAGCAAAGGCGTCGAAAGGATAGTTCCGCATGGATTACGAGGGACATAGTAGAAAGATGCAAACATAGAGATAGACTGTATCGTAGGTGGAAAAGTAACCGAGCCAACTCAACACACATGACAGAATACAAAAAAATTCGCAACCAGGTTAACCAAGAAATAAATAAGCATAAGGACGAATTCTACAAATCAAAATTTGAACAAATAAAGTTTGATCCTAAAAAAACATGGGCCTTAATCAACGAGTTATTAGGAAGAAAGAAACCTTCAGTAGACGAGATTATCCTAAAAAGTTTCTCCAGTAACACGACAGAGGCGCTAGCAGATGAATTTGCAAATCTTTTTTCGAACCAAGCTGCATCCATCATACATTCGTGCAGCACTATAACATCCAACCTTCGCAGTGATGATGTACTACGTGACTCTATTTACCTAAGTGACACAAATTGTACGGAGGTTCTAAACCTATTATGTAGATTAAACACTCAGAAGGCGCCTGGGGCAGATGGTTTTAGAGCCATTGATTTGAAATCAAACGCCGAAATATTTGCTCCTATAATCTCGAAATTGATCAACCTCAGTTTTAACACGGCAACAGTACCTAGCAAACTTAAGCAAGCAATAGTTCGACCAATCCATAAGGGAAATGCCAAAAACCAGGTAACGAACTATCGTCCAATAGCTTTATTACCAACAATAGAGAAGATTATAGAGCAGATAGTAGCAGACAGAGTGTGGAATTTCATCGAAAAACATAACATCATAAGTAAAAACCAATACGGGTTCCAAAAAGGGAAAAGCACCAATCAACTTCTTGGCAATTTCGCCGATCTTGTCAACAGCAACCTTAGCAAAAGTCATCATGTGCTGGTATTGTTTTTGGACTTTAGCAAGGCTTTCGACACTCTTAACCACAGCAAACTCATCAATCAATTACAAAAAGTTGGAGTGAGAGGAAAACTTGCAGACTGGGTAAGGGATTACCTTAGAACGAGGACATTTCGGGTCAAAATAGGAGACTCTTATAGCAGGGTGAACGAAGTGCAGTACGGAGTTCCACAGGGTTCAAAACTCGGACCCCTACTCTTCATACTGTACACAAACGAGATGTTGAAATGTTGCCAGAAGAGTTTCCCATTCGCATATTCAGACGATACGGCGGTCGTGGTATGTCACAAAAACCTAGAAGAAGTAACAAATATGATGCAGGCAGAGTTTGACGAACTTGGAAAATGGTGCCACGATAATGGCCTTGTAATTAACGGATCAAAGACCAAATTGATGCACATCCGTAGTCCAAATTTTCCAGCGTCTGATATTTCGCTTAAAACGTTTAATTGTACCGGTCATTGCGAGGCTATTCAAGTAGTGGATACGTACAAATATCTTGGTGTTATCATTGACAAACATTTTCTCTGGGAACCACACATTAGTAACCTACGAAGTAAGCTGAGAGGGTCTCTTTTTGCGTTGGCTTCCTTGCAAAATAAGTCATCATATCATGTGCAGAAACAAGTTTACCATGCCCTTGTTGAGGCAAGACTGAGGTATGGCATACTGGCATGGGGAGGTGCAGCGCAAACGCACATTGATAAACTACAACATGTTCAAGACAGGGCCCTAAAGCTAGTGCAGCAAACTACTACAAACAGAGTCAACGTTTTGAATGTAAAGAAGATCTTCGAGATGACAGCCGCGTTGGAGTACTACGACGATCATCGCCTCCGGATACCAATTAACCACAACTTTAACACAAGAATGCAAGCAGAAGGACTATACCAACTACCACGCTTTAACAATATCTATGGCAAGAGACAACTTAAGTACACGGTGCCAAGTATTTTGAATGATTTGCCGCAGAACTTGAGAAATATAAGAGAAGTAAATGTGAGAAAAAGTAGGATAAAAAAATATTTTCTTGAAATTATAACTTAAAATACAATTAAAATAGAATTAAAGTAAAATAAACTGTGAATAATTATTAATAATAAGAATCTTTTAGGAAACAAGAATAAATCTTTAAATCTTTTACAATAAAAAATATAACCTTCATTAATTTTTAAATTTGCACATAAATAAATGTATGTACATATATTGAATTAACTTTATTTTTGTCAAAAGTTCACTTCAAAATAAAATGTTTTTGCTGAATTAACCTCCTGCAGACAAGCCACTTTGGCTTCGCAGGTAAATAAGAAAATGTAATATGTAAAAATACGAGAAATAAAAATTGAATTGAATTGAATTGAACATCTGGATGTTTTTCAGCAAAGCCAAGCAACTGGCAGCTGGCTTCAAGCCCGGAACGCAGGCTCTTCGAAACAGTGAAGGAAACCTAGTCACCGAAGCACAGGAATTAGTAGATGTATTTAAGCAGCATTTCCAGCAGCTACTTAATGGGCAGTTAGAGAGAGTGATAGAGCAAGAAGAGAACTCGAATCCAGTGAATGAAGAATCCATACCCCCTCCTAGTTTTGAAGAGGTCGGCTCAGCTATCAAAACGCTGAAGAACAACAAGGCCGCCGGCTCTGATGGTCTACCAGCAGAGCTTTTCAAACATGGTGGTGATGCTTTGGTAGGGTGCATGCACCAAGTCGTCAACCAAGTATGGGTGGATGAAGTCATGCCCGATGACTGGACTATCAGCTCTATATGCCCCATCTGCAAGAAAGGCGATCCTATGTCTTGTAAGAACTACTGAGGCATATCCCTGCTTAATGTTGCATATAAGATCCTATCCAACGTACTGTGTGAACGTCTGAAGCCTTTATGCAGCACACTAATCGGCACGTACCGGTGTGGCTTCCGGCCCGGCAGATCGACGATTGACTAAATTTTCACACTAGGGCAAATCCTGGAAAAGACCAACGAATTTCAAGTCGAGACTCACCATCTCTTCATCGACTTTAAAGCCGCATATGATAGCATTCATCGTCTTGAGCTCGGGATCCCGGCTAAACTGATATAGCTAAGCCGCGTGACGCTGGATAATACGCGGTGCAACGTGCAATTCGGCAACAGTTCCTCTGAACTATTCCAAACATGCACCGGATTTCGGCAAGGGGATGCGCTATCATGTGACTTTTTCAATCTTGTGCTGGAACAGATAGTGCGCAAGCCAGGTGTGAACACGGAAGGCACTATCTTCAACAAATCTGTCCAGTTGCTGGGATACGCAGACGACATCGACATCATCGGTCGCACCCAGCGCGACGTGTTAGAGGCTTTTACGGCAATTGAAGAATTGAAACCCAAGTACATGTTGTCAACAAACAAAGAAGCATCTGTCCACTGCCTAGGACAAAACGTCACTGTTGGCAACAGTAACTTCGAAGTGGTTAAGGAGTTTACCTACCTCGGAGTAAATATCAACTCCACGAATGACAACTTAGTGGAGATTCGACGAAGACTTATCCTAGGAAACCGCTGCTACTTCGGTTTGGCGAAACAAATAGGGTCAAAACTTCTAACTCGGAAGACGAAATGTTTGCTCTACAAAACTTTGATCCTGCCAGTTCTGCGGTATGGAGCCAAGTGTTGGATGATAAGCAGGAAAGCAGAGCAGATATTGAAAACTTTCGAAAGAAAAATTCTTCGTCGGATATCAGGTCCCGTATGTGAGGAGGGCGAATGGAGGAGAAGATATAACCGCGAACTCTATGAGCTGTACCAAGATGTGGATGTAGTCCAAAAAGCCAAAACACGCTGGGCCACATCGAGCGAATGGACAATAATGCGAATCACAGCCCCCTGGTTCGAGACGACACGGAAGACCTCCGTTTTAAGGATCAAGCTATCGCGGATGCCAGAGCGCTTGGTCTAGACAACTGGAAGCAGCGTGCCCGGGATCGAAGAGAGTGGAAGGCTGCCGTGTCTCAGACGGAGACTCTTCACGGGTCGGGAGCCCGTTAAGTAAGTAACTACACCCCACATCTGACACCAATATAGCGCAAAATGGATAAGCCGGCGAACAAAATCAAGGACAATCTCCTGAACTGTTGAAAATTTTAGTGAAAACACTAATTTGGTTGGCGAGAGGGTTTTAATTTTTTATTGCATTAGAAATTAGCGTCTTTTACAAATTCTAGTTTACACTAAGCTGTGAACGCTATCACAGCTGATCGCAAAAGCTTTTTGACTCCTTTTTCCTCATCCCTGGTCTTCATCACTCCGTCTATTTATATCAGTTTGGGCAACTTCCATTCGTCTTTCTAAACTTCCAATTCAGCATTGGCACTTAATGAGAAAAGAACTAGAAACGTCTAGAATCTTCTCGACTGGTTACGTTTTCTTTCGTTCTGGAACTGTGTGGAACTTTATAGAAAACTTTTTATAAAACTTATTAATTAAGCCCGGATCAATTTGATTTGGGTTTAATTAATCGAATCCAAAATAAAGTTATCACCAGGAACAGAATTTAACAAACGTGAGCTCGCGCAGCTGATTATTCTGACGGGTGTCTATGCCAGTTCGTTTTGTTTGTCGCAATAGGCCGTCGCGTCGTGTGTTGGTGTTTCTTCTTTTTTTCTTTTTTTTCTTTTGTTGTTGCGAGATTCGCAACAATAACTTTATATTTATTAAATAGTATTTCCTGTTCTTTACTTTTAGTTGATACTATTCCTATTTGCTTTCGATATTTATTAACGACTAGTAGGCGCCTACGTATTTGTTTTTTTTTTATATGGACAAAATCAGACGTTGACATAAAAAGTCATACCTCACGAACGCGTCGACCAATTTCGTTCAAACATAAACTAGCTACACGACCATGTGAACAAACCATATAAATTTGATCGAATTCGGTTTGACCGTTTGTGAGTTATAAAGTCACAACGCACTTGCAACAATTTTTTTATATATATAGAGATTCCATCGCTGATATGGAAATGATCATTTAAATTTTACTGTTCACTATGAATGGTTTCTATATCCTCATCATTAATTTCAAATAAACTTGTTCAAGCCAAACTTGATTGAACGTACCTTAAAATTCTAGTAGTCATTTTATACTCAATTGTCAGATGTCGCTTTACAGAATCTTTTTGAGATCGGAAATCGCTTAGCCATATTCGGTCTTCTTTATTTCGTCTTCAACGAGGTAAGACCTAAACTAACAAAAGAGAATAAAGAGTTGTACTTGATCCCACTACAAAAATCCTCTTTTTTTCTTGGTGATCCGCGAACATCAACGAGCAACCAGCAAGGGATACTAATCGCCCCAGCATTTGGTCCTTCCAGCCAGATAGTATTTCTTAAAATACTCATCACGGGGAGAGTACGATAACTTTGGGGCCAAAAATTAATAACGGTTTTTTGTAGAGGGGTCAAAAACAAGCATTTTTTACTATTGGAGCGGGGGTTTATCTCGCCCGTTTAGGAGGTAGGGGGAATTTTAGAAAAAAATAAAAAATTCGAAAAAGCTACAATCCACCTGAAACGGATCGTATGATACCCTATCCTCGTTTCTATAAAGTGGACATGGCCAAATTGGATTTTGTACTCAATTATGGCTATAACGTCGAACTTTTGAGGATGTTACATGTAAAATTTCATGAAAATCGATTTTTTGATGAAAACGCCCCCAAAAAGTAGGCGTGGTCAAAACTTTTGTAATGGTGAATTGCAGGGAATCTAACTGCCTAAATATTTGGTCCTAACCAAATTTTTCGGTTTCATTTAATTTAGTGAAGTTATGAAAAAGTGGGCGGGTTTAAAAAATTTTTACGCTTGTACTGTATCTTTTTCTCAGAAGCCCAGATATGTAATTTCATCCTCCTCGCTCAAAATTTAAGGCCCAAAAAGCGGTGACATACGGACGGACGGACGGACGGCCATGGTTAAATCGTCTTCGCTATTGATACTGATCACGAATATATATACTTCATAGGGTCTATCTCGATTATTTCTCTATGCTACAAACTATGTGTCAAACTTAATATACCTTAAGGATATTGTCCGTCGGTCTGTCCGTCCGTATGTCACCGCTTTTTGGGCCTTAAATTTTGAGCTTGGAGGATGAAATTTAATATCTGGGCTTCTGAGAAAAAGATACAGTACAAGTGTAACAATTTATGAATTCCGCCAACTGCCACGCCCACTTTTCATAACTTCTTACTTACTTACTTACTTAGGTGGTGATACAGTTCGGGGTGCACCTGGGCCTCAACTGACAAGTCTCTCCAGTTAGCTCGGTCCTTAGCTAACTGCCTCCAGTTGCGCACTCCAAGCTTGTTCAGGTCCCCTTCTACTTGTGCGCACCAACTAAGGTCTTCCTCGGTTGCGTTGTCCCTCCGGTAGTGATTCGAAGACTCTTCGGGCCGGAGCACTGGTGTCCATTCGCTCTACATGTCCTAGCCACCTCAAACGACTAATGCGCAGTTTTTTGACTAGGTCGATGTCGCTGTACAGCTCGTATAGTTCGTCGTTGAATCTTCTCCTCCAAAGCCCGTCAACGCAAACGGGACCGATCATATTACGAAGAATTTTTCTCTCGAAGCGACCAAGGATATCTTCATCCGCTTTTGATAAAGTCCAAGCTTCAGCGCCATAAAGCAGGACTGGGATGATCAAGGTCTTATATAGAGTCTCCTTAGTTGTTCGGGATAGGGCCTTAGTACTCAATTGCCCACTTTTTGGTGGCGTTTTCATAAAAAAAACCGATTTTGATAAAATTTTACATGTAACATCCTCAAACGTTCGAGGTTATAGTCATATTTGAGTACGAAATGCAATTTGGCCACGCCCACTTTATAGAGAGGATAGGGTATCAGACGATGCGTTCCAGACGGATTGTAGCTTTTCTGTATGTTTGGATTTAAGTTTGGATATTGCTATCCTCACTTCGTTTTGGTAAGGTGGACATACGTTTTGGCTATCATCGTCTATGTTGAATGGTTCATTCTGCCTGACAACGGAATGTTGGTTTTCGTCGCCGTTATACAGTCCGCAGAAGAAATTTTTCCATATTCTCAGCACCGACTGTGACTACTACGAGGTTACCTTCTTCATCTCTACCGGCTTCTGTACGGGTCTTGTTGGTCTGACACGTTCTTTTTACCTTTTGGTAAAACTTCCGTACATTATTCCTGGAGTATAATCTCTCAATATCTTCGATCGCGCGCTTCTCGTGCTCTTTTTTCTTCTTTCGGAGAAGCCGATGTTCTTCCCGTCTCTTATGCTCGTAGAGCTCACGAGAAGCTCTCGTCCTTCTTTGCAGCGCCGCTTTGTATGCCTCTTGTTTAGCTGCATTTGCTTGCCGGCATTCTTCGTCAAACCATGGGTTTCTTTGTGGTGGTCGAGCGAAACCCAGTACATCAGTTGCGGCACTTCTGATGGCATGTTGGCAGTGTTGCCATTGGTCCTCGGCATTTGATGCTGGCGGCATAGGAGTTGTAGCGAGATGTCGGGATACGCGTTCGGCAAAGGTTCTGGCGATCTCTTGCGATTGCAGTTTTTCAACGTTATATCTTCTTACAGTATTTCTTCTTTGTTGTGGCGTTTGGGATATCCGCATTTGTACCTTGGCTGCAACAAGGTAGTGATCCGAATCCATGTTGGCTACTCGGAAGGTTCGGACATCCAGAATACTGGAGGCACGCCTTACGTCGATCGCAATGTGATCAATTTGGTTGACCGTTTGATGATCAGGAGACCGCCATGTCCCCTTGTGGATATTGAGATGAGGAAACCGCGTGCTTGCTATGGTGACGTTTCGCCCCGCAGGGAAGTAAATAAGCCTAAGTCCGTTTCCGGACGTGGTGTCGTTTAGGCTGTGCTTACCAATCGTCCTACCAAAGATGTCCCCCTTTCCTATCTTTTCGTTAAAATCGCCTAAAACGATTTTAACGTCGTGTTTAGGGCATTGTTCGTAGGTTTTGTCGAGGAGATCGTAGAAACATTCTTTGGTGGCGTCGTCCTTGTCTTCGGTGCGAGCGTGAGCGCATATAAGGCTTATGTTGGCGAATTTAGCCTTGATGCGGATTGTCATAAGTCGTTCGCTCACGTGTCGAAAGCTTAAGACTTCTTGCCTTAGTCTGCCGCTTATGACAAATCCACATCCGAATAAGCGCTGTTTCTGCTCTCTATAGCAATCACCGTAATAGATGTCACAGTTTTTCATCCTTTTTTTGCCCGGCCCATCCCATCGCACTTCCTGGATGGCGGTGATGTCTGCCTTATAGCAGACTAGGGCCTCTGCTAATTCTTCGGCTGCACGCGGTCTGTTAAGGATCCGAATATTCCACGTGCAGATCCGAAGGTCGTTGTCCTTATTTCGATTGCTGGGGTCGTCAACAGTGAGTCCATCCATATCCGAGGCTTTTTTTAGTTTCGGAACTAAGTGTTTTTTTCCGGGTCGGGAAGTTACCCCTACGCACAACCCCCCAACCTGGAGGACCAGTTCCCTTTTATATCCCTAGGACGAGGGGCCGGATTTTCCGGAGTCAGTAACCCACTTCGGGGATATGAGTGCTGCCGTTGGCCCATTAGGGGCTCTTCCGCCACCAACTCTTTTCCAACACCCTGGCTCAGTGTTGGAGATCCCTATAGACCCGGGATCCGAATAAGTCAGAGCAGCTCATATAGGGATTGCACTAGAAAGTTCGGCCTGACTTTAACTTTGGGCGCCACCGTTGATTCCACCTATAGAATTCGTCCGCTGCCGTCCAGATTAAGAGGAAGTGTATTAGTGAGAAAACACTCCTCCCCCCTCTCTCGTTTGCTACCACCAACGACCTTCCAAAAGGGTTGGTTACCCAATCTCCAGCCGAGGTACTAGGCACCCAGCAGCCACCAACGCGGAGGTGTAGAGTAGGAGTTGATAGTGAGAGGCTAAGGTGAGAACGCTTGTGTTCCCATATATTCCGCATCACTATACTTTGACCACCATAACTTCACTAAATTATATAAGACTAAAAAATGTTGCTAAGACCAAATTTTTAGGCATTTAATTTCCCTACAATTCACCTATACAAAAGTTTTGGCCACGCACAGTTTCTGGGGTCGTTTCTATCAAAAAACCGATTTTGATGAAATTTTATATGTAACATCTTCAAGCGTTCGACGTTATAGCCACATTTGAGTACAAAATGCAATTAGGCCACGCCCACTTTATAGGAAAGAGGATACGGTATCATACGATCCGTTCCAGACGGATTGCAGCTTTTCTGTATGTTTTTTTTTTCATTCTTTTATCAAAATTTTGAGTTTGCATGCGAATTTTTAAAAAACTATTGACGTAAATAATTTATTTTAAATTTAGGATTAAAGCACAGGTTTCTGGCTTTCAAAACCGATATAGTACTTCATTGTAAGTGTTGCCGGTCTTTTTAATAATTATACCCTATCCTAAGGGTATATTAAGTTGGACACATAGTTTGTAACATAGAAAAATAATCGAGATAGACCGATAGATAGATTGAGCGATGACCGTCCGTCCGTCTGTATGTCACCGCTTTTTGGGCCTTAAATTTTGAGCTAGGACGATGAAATTTCATATCTGGGTTTCTGAGAAAAAAATACAGTACAAGTGTAAAAATTTTTTAAATCCGCCCACTGCCACGCCTACTTTTTTATAACTTCACTAAATTATATGAAACCGAAAAGTTTTGTTATGTCCAAATATTTAGGTATTCAGATTCCCTACAATTCACCCAAAACACAGATTTGGCCACGCCCACTTTTTGGGGGCGTTTTCATCAAAAAACCGATTTTGATAAAATTTTACATGTAACATCCTCAAACGTTCGAGGTTATAGCCATATTTGAGTACCAAATGCAAATTGGCCACGCCCACTTTATAGAGAGGAGGATAGGGTATTAGATGATCCGTTCCAGACGGATTGTAGCTTTTCTGTATGTTTTTTTTCATTTTAAGCAATTATACCCTATCTTAAGGGTATATTAAGTTTGACACATAGTTTGTAACATAGAGAAATAATCGAGATAGGCCCTATAAAGTATATATATTCGTGATCAGCATCAATAGCGGAATCGATTGAGCGATGACCGTCCGTTCATCCGTCCGTCCGTCCGGACCGATACCGAGTCGGCTTTATTACACTTTGAATTTATACACGCTTTTCTAACTTATATTTTCTCAAATTCCTCATAGTAAAATTTTCGGGCGTCTCATATAAAGCGACATTAAACCAATTTGGCTTTAAGTGACTTACATATATGCATAAACATAGCAATATGCAACCCCCATCACTGTTGGATTTAGCGTAGGTACGAGGTTGGCTGTATGCACAGTTTTTTTTATATCTATGTATGTAACTTTGCATATACCAACCTTGCACATACCGCAAATCCAACAGTGACTCCAACCTGGTTGCACGATGGTTGCACGATGCATCATGCGCCCCCATACATATTGCACTGTTTATGCATATATGTAAGTGACATATGTATGTACATAAATTCAAATTGGTTTAATGTCATTTTATCAAAGTGGAAACATTTGCTTTGGCCTTATTTCACAAACAATGTTAGGCTTTATTTCACTTTATGGAAGTGAAATAAGGCCAAATTTCAAAAGTTGTCCTTATTTCGCTTTCATAATGTGAAATAAAGCCGAATATTGAAATTCACGGCACCGCCAAAAAACAAAACAAAAACAAACAGAAAAGCTACAATCCGCGTGGAACGGATCGTATCATACCCTATCCCCTTTCTATAAAGTGGGCGTGGCCAAATTGCGTTTTGTACTCAAATATGGCTACAACGTCGAAAGTTTGAGGATGCTAAATGTAAAATTTCATGAAAATTCGGTTTTTGATAAAAACGCCCCTAAAAGTGAACGTGACCAAAAGTATTGTATGGGTGAATTGTAGGAAAAAAATTTTTAAATGTGCGTGGCAGTGCCCAGTTTTTCATAACTTCACTAAATTATATGAAACCGATAAATTTTGTTAAGACAAAATATTAAGACATTTAGATTCCCTACAATTCACCCATAAGAAAGTTTCGGCCACGCCCACTTTTTGGGGAGGTTTCCATCAAAAAACCGATTTTCATGAAATTTTACATGTAACATCCTCAAACGTTCGACATTATAACCATATTTGAGTACAAAATGCAATTTGGCCATGCTAACTTTATAGAAAGGAGGATAGGGTATCATACGATCCGCTCTAGACGGATTGTAACTTTTCTGTATGTTTATACCCTATCCTAAGGGTATATTAAGTTTGACACATAGTTTGTAACATAGAGAAATAATCGAGATAGACCCTATAAAGTATATATATTCGTGATCAGCATCAATAGCGAAATCGATTGAGCGATGACCGTCCGTCCGTCCGTCCGTCTGTGTGTATGTCACCAATTTTTGGGTCTCAAATCTTGAGCCAGCAGGATGAAACTACTTATCTGGTCTTTTGAGAAGGAGAAGCAGTACAAATGTAAACATTTTTTAAATCCGCCGATTTTTGGGGTTTAAATTTTTAACTAGGGCGCTGAAATTTCATATCTGGGTTTCCAAGGAAAAGATACAGTACAAGTGTAAAATTTTTTTACATCCGCCCACTGCCACGCCTACTTTTTTATAACTTCACTAAATTACATGAAACCGAAAAATTTTGTTAAGACCAAATATTTGGGTATTTAGATTCCCTACAATTCACCCATAGAACAGTTTTGGCCACGCCCACTTTTTGGGGGCGTTATCATCAAAAAACCTATTTTGATAAAATTTTACATGTAACATCCTCAAACGTTCGACATTATAGCTATATTTGAGTACAAAATGCAATTTGACCACGCCCACTTTATAGAGAGGAGGATAGGGTATCATATCCGTTCCAGACGGATTGTAGCTTTTCTGTATGTTTTGTGTTCGTTTTAGAATTGATATAGGCATTGACCACAAAAATCCAATTTAGAACTTTATTTCACAATTTTGAAAAAAATTGGTCTAAACTTTTTTTTAGTTTTTTTATCACAATTTTCAGTTTGCATGCAAATTTTTCAAAAACTATTGACATAAATAATTTGTTCTAAACTTAGGATTAAAAAACAAGTTTCTGGCTTTCAAAACCGGTATAGTACTACATTGTAAGTGTTGCCGTTGTTTTTAATATTTTTTTTTTTCAATTTAAGTAATTTTTTTCTAAAATTCCCCCTACCTCCTAAACGGGGCGAGACCCTCCCATAATAAAAAATTATTGTTTTTGAACTCTCTACAAAACATACAGAAAAGCTACAACAAGTCTGGAACTGATCGCATGATACCCTATCCTCCTTCATATAAAGTGGGCGTGGCCGAATTGCATTTTGTACTGAATTATGGCTATAACGTCGAACGTTTGAGGATGTTGCATGTAAAATTTCATCAAAATCGGTTTTTTGATAAAAACACCTCCAAAATGTAGGTGTGGATAAAACTTTTGTATGGGTGAATTGTAGGAAATCTAAATGCCTAAATATTTGGTCTTAACAAAATTTTTTGGTTTCATAGAATTTAGTGCAGTTATGAAAAAGTGGGCGTGGCAGTGGGAGGATTTCAAAAATTTTTACATTTGTACTGCTTCTCCTTCTCAAAAGACCAGATAAGTAGTTTCATCCTGCTGGCTCAAGATTTGAGACCCAAAAAGTGGTGACATACACACAGACGGACGGACAGACGGACAGACGACGAGCGGATGGACGGACGGTTGACTTACGACGGACGGATGGACGGACGGACGGACGGACGGACGGACGGACATGGCTAAATCGTCTTCGCTATTGATACTGATTACGAATATATGTATATACTTTATAGGGTTTACCTCGATTATTTCTCTATGTTACAAACCATGTGTCAAACTTAATATATCCTTAGGGTACAGGGTATAAAAACCGTTATCAATTTTTGGCTCCAAAGTTAGCGTACTTTTGCCCTCATCAATCTCTTTATTTGCAAAGTATAAAATTTGCATGAAAAAATCGGAATTACACATTCGTTGCATAAACTCCTACATACATACATACTTATGTATACATTGACCGTCAAATGTGTCCACCATACTCTCTTCGAATAATCATCTCTTAAAAAAAAAAAATTGATCAAACTACTTGATTGTTGAAGATCCACAAACTGTGCGTTGAATATGCAAGATCCCCGTATGTACTCATCACCGTCTCATCATCCTCCAAAGTCTCTCTCCGAGCCACCATCAGCATAGAAGATCATTAGCATCTTGCTCCACACGATCAACGATCGTATCAGCTCAACCAAAAAAGTCCACACACAAGAGACTTGTTCAGAGCTCCGCCCCTTCTATCACAAGCCACGAGAAGATTTGATGTGCTCTCCACCATACAGTGCTTTTGAAAAAAGTCAGTCATAAATCAACTACTCACGCTGTTAACATCGTCGCAGTGCCACCGTTCATATCAGTTATCAGCCCGCCAAATCCACCAAGGGAAACGTGAAGGAAGATTTTAAAGAAACATACAGAAAAGCTACAATTCGTCTGGAACGGATAGTATGATACCTTATCCTCCATCCTATCGAGCCCCTTTAAAGTGGGCGTGGCCGTATTGCATTTTATTTACTGAATTACGATGATAACTTCGAACGTTTGAATATGTTACATGTAAAATTTTATCAAAATTGGTTTTTTTGATGAAAACGCCCCCAAAAAGTGAGCATGGCCAAAACTGTTATATGGGTGAATTGTGAGGAATCTGAATACCTAAATATTTGGTCTTAAAAAAAATTTTCAGTTTCATATAATTTAGTGAAGTTATGAAAAAGTGGGCGTGGCAGTGGCAGATTTCAAAAATGTTTACACTTGTACTGTACCTTTTTCTCAGAAGCCCAGATATGAAATTTCATCCTCCTAGCTCAAAATTTAAGGCCCGAAAAGTGGTGACGGACGGACGAACGGACGGACGGACATGGCTGAATCGTTTTCGCTATTGATACTGATCATGAATATATATACTTTATAGGATCTATCTCGATCCTACGAACTATGTATCAAACTTAATATACCCTTCGGGTATAAAAATCAACCCCAGAGAAAGAAGAACAGAAGCAGCAAAATACATACATTCAATTGTAAACAGATGCGTGCAAATTTTATGATCAGTGCAATATTGAACGTATAGTCAAAACATACAGAAAAGCTACAATCCGTCTGGAACGGATCGTCTGATACCCTATCCTCCTCTCTATAAAGTGGGCGTGGCCAAATTGCATTTTGTACTCAAATATGGCTATAACCTCGAACGTTTGAGTATGTTACATGTAAAATTTTATCAAAATCGGTTTTTTGATGAAAACGACCCCAAAAAGTGGGCGTGACCAAAACTCTTCTACGGGTGAATTGTAGGGAATCTGAATGCCTAAATATTTGGTCTTAACAAAATTTTTCGGTTTCATATAATTTAGTGAAGTTATGAAAAAGTGGGCGTGGCAGTGGCAGATTTCAAAAATGTTTACACTTGTACTGTATCTTTTTCTCAGAAGCCCAGATATGAAATTTCATCGTCCTAGCTCAAAATTTAAGGCCCAAAAAGCGGTGACTTACGGACGGACGGACGGACGGACGGACGGACGGTCATCGCTCAATCGATTTCGCTATTGATGCTGATCACGAATATATATACTTTATAGGGTCTATCTCGATTATTTCTCTATGTTACAAACTATGTGTCAAACTTAATATACCCTTAGGATAGGGTATAAAAATAGAAATAAATAGTCTGTATAAATACATATATGTATGGACATTAGGTAGGTATATATTAAAACTTAATTTGATTTATTGTGTCGTATCTACACGTACATATTTAGTCTCTTATTTAAAACTAAATTAAAGAGTGAGTTACTATTGCAAATTAACTTTACGTCTGTGAAAACAAAAACATACTGAAACTTTTTATAGTGATTATCTCATCTGACCGTCGTCGTTCAGGGATATGTTTACCGCGGTGTATATAAATCACCCGAAATTGTGTTCCGTGCAAAAATTATTTCATCTTCCTTCAAAAACAAAGAAGTAAGCAAGTGATATTGTTACAAAGTTCTCCCTGACCGCAGATAATTTTGAATTAGCATGGAAAGCACTTTCTGATCATTACGAGAATAGGAGAATTTTAGTGAATAACCAACTAAAGAAACTCTTTAATTTGACCACTATTACAATCGAATCTGGCAAAAGCATTAAGGATCTTCAGCGCGAGATTCATGATTGTTTATCGATTCTCGAAGCCCATAATGTATCTACGACCACTTGGTATGCCATACTTGTTTATCTATGTTCTAATCGGTTACCGGAAAAGACTCTTGCGCTGTGGGAACAATCCATTCAGTAACCACGAGACGTCCCCTCATGGAGTGTGCTCGAAACAGTACCTGATATTAAATTTCCCTTGAAATCAAAGGGTCAATGCAAAGGTCAAAACCCTCATCCGCATACAGAAAAACATAAAGCCTTTCATTCAAAAGCAAACAAATTCATTTGCAAACTGTGCAATAGTGTGCATTCTCTTCGGCAATGTCAAACTTTTCTGCAGTTGAGTACTAGGGAGCGAAAGTCAATTCGTTAGGGTATTGCTCAAATTGTCTATCCTCTACTCATTTCCAAAAAGATTTCAGAAGTGTTCGCACATGTATGCAGTGTAAACAAAAGCAGCATACACTTTTGAATTCTACCGATAGCAACGCATCCCGAACCGTTCCGTCGTCTTCGGGAATGGTGAAACCAGAATAAGCACCCAATCCCCAATCTCGAAGTTTACAGTCCACTAAAAATTCAAATCCCTATCAAGTTCAATTTTTCTTCTTTCGTAATAACAAGCGGATTCTTTAATCAGCGGCGTTAATTGATATCCACCATTTAGGAACTAAATTTACGCTGCGTGCACTTTTAGATACAGGCTCAGACGTTACTTTATATCCGAAAAGCGCAGAAAAGATTCAATCTACCAGTAAAACCAATACAGGCTCAGATATCTGGTATGAGCGCATTGGTAACCGCAACTGCATCAGCGTTGTGTTCTTTATGTATAGGTTCAAAATATGTTCCAACTTTCACAATTGTCGCCAACGCAATTGTTTTGAAACGTCTCACAGGTGATTTGCCTTCATGCATGATAGATCGGCAAGAAGTTTCATCACCCTTTGAATTCGAACTCGCAGATCCTCATTTCCATGAAACTTCGAAAATAGATACGGTAATTGGTGCAAACTTATATCCCTCAATTGTCCTGGAAGGACTCAAGTCCGATGTTTTGGGATCTGTCGTAGCCCAGAACACAATATTTGAATGATCGGTACTCTCAGGACATCTTTCGCAAGACCGTGTTAGTTCGTTTTCGACATTTTTGTCCTTTTTATACCGTATCCTAAGGGTATATTAAGTTTGACACATAGTTTGTAACATAGAGAAATAATCGAGATAGACCCTATAAAGTATATATATTCGTGATCAGCATCAATAGCGAAACTGATTGAGCGCTGACCATCCGTCCGTCCGTATGTCACCGCTTTTTGGGCCTTAAATTTTGAGCTAGGACGATGAAATTTCATATCTGGGCTTCAGAGAAAAAGATACAGTACAAGTGTAAAATTTTTTTAAATCCGCCCACTGCCACGCCCAATTTTTCATAACTTCATTAAATTATATGAACCGAAAAATTTTGTTAAGACCAAATATTTAGGCATTCACTCAATCCACTCATACAAAAGTTTTGGCCACGCCCACTTTTTGGGCGTTTTATCATAAAACCGATTTTTGGGCCATAAATTTTTAACTAGGACGCTGACGTAAAGCTAATTTGCAATAGAATTATGACCGATGGTCATACGATTTTTTTTCTTTTTGATGTGTTTTTTCTGTGAAATGCGTTTTTTTCGTTATTTGTTTTTAAGAATACGGCTAAATACGGTTTCCTCTATACTTTCTTTAATTTCAAAAGCAGGTACCAAAGGTGCAGCAACACATAAATATAGACCAAGAGCCCGCAGTCAATTTTGGACGTATGAGGCAACCGTATGAATCCTATGTTAATGTGGTGCTTTAATGCCCAAGAATTCAAATATGCCCGTCTGGCAGCACGTAATGGCAGTTAAAGGGTTTAACTGTATATTAAACATACAGAAAAGCTACAATCCGTCTGGACCGGATCGTCTAATACCCTATCCTCCGCTTTATAAAGTGGGCGTGGCCAAATTGCATTTCGTACTCAAATATGGCTATAACCTCGAACATTTGAGGATGTTACATGTAAAATTTTATCAAAATCTGTTTTTTGATGAAAACGCCCCCTAAAAGTGGGCGTGGCCAAAACTGTTCTATGGGTGAATTGTAGGGAATCTGCATACCTAAATATTTGGACTTAACAATTTTTTTCGGTTTCATATAATTTAGTGAAGTTATAAAAAAGTAGGCGTGGCAGTGGGCGGATGTAAAAAAAATTTACACTTCTACTGTATCTTTTCGACAGAAGCCCAGATATGAAATTTCAGCGTCCTAGTTAAAAATTTAAGGCCCAAAAATCGGTTTTATGATGAAAACGCCCCCAAAAAGTGGGCGTGGCTAAAACTTTTTTATGGGTGGATTGTAGGGAATCTGAATGCCTAAATATTTGGTCTTAACAAAATTTTTCGGTTTCATATAATTTAGTGAAGTTATAAAAAAGTAGGCGTGGCAGTGGGCGGATTTAAAAAATTTTTACACTTGTACTGTATCTTTTTCTCAGAAGCCCAGATATGAAATTTCATCGTCCTAAAAACAGGAATAATTGATGCAACCACTTGAATGTACAATTTCATACTACTACACACTACAGCTATCATCTTATCACAATAGACCAACTAGTTGTTTCTAAAAATAGATTCTCTCGAACTAACTAACTAGTTGTTTCTAAAAATAGATTCTCTCGAACTAACGGGTGCTAATAAAATCAATTAATCAAACTCATTACAAGAATATGACTTACAAATATTTTAGAAAACCAATTAAAACGTCTTGGACTTATGTTGTTATATTCTTTGTATGTCATTCTATGTTTGAGAGAGATTTCATGTAGTTGCATCAACAATTTAAGATACATTTGTATGTTTAATGTGGATAAATAGGGTATTTCGTAGCAAATATCGATCATTTGAATGCGTCTGGCAAGGACTTGGCGACAAGTAAAACGTCTTGTACTTATATATTTGTAATCAGGGAGAAAACAAAATTAAGTCATACGGTTGCCTCATACGTCCAAAATTGACTGCGGGCGGTTGTAAATAAGTATTTTAAGTATAAGTATTTTAATAAGTGGAAAATTAATTTGGGACTTAAATTAAATAAGTTGCAGTTAGTAGCATTACATATTTGTTAGAAAATTAATATATATACCTCATAGAAAGTCGGAAACCTTATTTTAATTGATTTTTATCAATATTGGTAAATAAGCCGACATTCCTTTTGAAAAAAAATCACAAGTTGCTGCTTTGTTGACTGATAAGAAGTCCAGCTATGCTTAAATAGCCAAGATTGTTGGAATGGCAAAGTCTTCAGTAGACAACATAGCAAATCACGTGGACGTACCAGGCGGTTCAACCTTGATTACTCCAAATATTCGGCAATACTGTGGCAAAAAAAGAAAAATAACACCATGGACTGACCGGAAAATTATTCATAAAGCTCTACAGGAACGTAATCCACCAGCTCACTGCATTTTGAAGGTTTTGAACGAAGCTGGAATCGACATATCGGTGAGAACTCTGCGGCGTCGATTGGAGACAAACGAAGGAGGCAAGCAAAGAAGCCCAAATTGAACAATGTCATGTGAAAATGGCGTTTATATTGGGCACAACTTCACATAGACTGCGAGAGTGGTTATTGGAACAAAGCAAGTTAATTTGTTCTTCAAATTTCTTTTCACAATAAAAGATGAAACAGTTTTAGCAATTTTCCCGTAATCACGATTTTATTTTAGGTTGTCTTTAGCGATAAGTGTCGCTTAGAAGTCGTGACGGAGACGGCCAAATTCGTCTGCAGAAGGTCCAATGACAGATATTCAGAGCATTGCGTAGTTCAGACGGTCAAACCCTCAGTGATGATTTGGAGTTACATAATATGCGAAAGTACGGGGTCAATTTATTACGTTGATGGAACAATAGACCCCAATCAGTATATTCCTGTCCTGAGGAAATTTCTTCGGCCGTATTTGAACACATTAAACTTTTCCAGAGAAGAATACGTCTTTAGGCAAGATGGAGCACCATTCCACACATATAAAACAAGCATGAAATGCTTGAGTTCCATGAACTTGGAAGTCTTACCATGGCCTGGTAATTCTCCGAATTTGAACCCGATTAAAAACTGCTTAGCCTACCTAAAATCTCGCTCTTTATAGTAGATGAAACAATACCATACAAGAGCTCAAGCAATACATTAAAGATATCTGGAAAAACGAGCCCGAAACGGGCGAAATGCATTGAAAGCATGCCCACACGAATAAAGGAGGTACGAACAAAAGGGCGGTAGTACTAAGTATTAAGATTTAATAAATTTTTTTTTACTTTATAATCACTGATATGCCATGTAACAATAAATATGTGCAACAAGATTTTAAATAATCAAATTAATAAAAAAATAATTATTTGCGGTCAAAGCGAAAATTCGCATATATTTCTCATCGGTCATAATTCAATGGCCACATACTGTAATATGTACGTGTAGATACGACACAATAAATCAAATTAAGTTTTAATATATACCTACCTAATGTCCATACATATGTATTTATATAGACTATTTATTTCTATTTTTTGACTATACGTTCAATATTGCACTGATCATAAAATTTGCACGCATCTGTTTACAATTGAATGTATGTATTTTGCTGCTTCTGTTCTTCTTTCTCTGGAGTTGATTTTTATTCCCTATCCTAAGGGTATATTAAGTTTGATACATAGTTTGTAACATAGAGAAATAATCGAGATAGACCCTATAAAGTATATACATATATATTCACGTATTCAAACGTTCGAGGTTATAGCCATATTTGAGTACAAAATGCAATTTGGCCACGCCCACTTTATAGAGAGGAGGATAGGGTATCAGACGATCCGTTCCAGACGGATTGTAGCTTTTCACAGACTGAATATACTGTTGTTTCATCATCCATAGTAATCGGTTGACTTATACGAGTGCTCTGAAAATCGCCTATGAAATAGTAATTTCCAAGTGAAAAAAAAAATAGAAAGATCAAAAAACAAAAATAAAAGAAGATAGGACTTTTTAACTTTTATTGTAAAATAAAAAAGTAAAAGAAAGTGTTTTTACAATAACTACTTTGCATTTGTAAATAAATACACAGTTTGCAACAACTGCCCCAGTGAGTCGTGTATCTACTGCTGTTATTTTTCACCGCTTTTCTCGCACAAAGTAAGTACACTCATATAATATGCCCATGTGTGACAATTGTAAAGATGAGTTGCCTCCTGTGGGTGACTACGTTATATGCCCATTGTGTTCCCGTAAGCTACATTACCAATGCACCATGGTAACGGAAAGATTCTGGAGATCTACGGGTTCCAAAAGGGAAGTATGGAGGTGCCAGTTCTGTAGAAACGCTAACGAATATTCCAGCAGTGCACCTTACGACTTTTCATCGCTTCCTCTAACACCTGAAATTCAAACTAACAAAAGAAATCGGTCGGAAATTAATAGCCCTCAGCGCAATGAACATGGAAACCAAGGTGCAGACAACACATCAGACATGCACAGTAACACCATAATAACCGAATTAAAAGACATGAAAACAGAAATGAAAAGTATAGCCGACTTTTGCAATTTTGTGTCACAAAAGTTCGATGAAATAAATAAACATACAGAAAAGCTACAATCCGTCTGATACCCTATCCTGCTCTCTATAAAGTGGGTGTGGACAAATTGCATTTCGTACTCAAATATGGCTATAACCTCGAACGTTTGAGGATGTTACATGTAAAATTTTATCAAAATCGTTTTTTTATGAAAATGCCCCCAAAAAGTGGGCGTGGCCAAAACTGTTCTATGGGTGAATTGTAGGGAATCTGAATACCTAAATATTTGGACTTAACAAAATTTTTCGGTTTCATATAATTTAGTGAAGTTATAAAAAAGTAGGCGTGGCAGTGGGCGGATGTAAAAAAATTTTGCACTTCTACTGTATCTTTTCGTCAGAAGCCCAGATATGAAATTTCAGCGTCCTAGTTAAAAATTTAAGGCCCAAAAATCGGTTTTTTGGTGAAAACGCCCCCAAAAAGTGGGCATGGCCAAAACTATTCTATGCGTGAATTGTAGGGAATACCTGAATCTGAATACCTAAATATTTGGACTTAACAAAATTTTTCGGTTTCATATACATAATTTAGTGAAGTTATAAAAAAGTAGGCGTGGCAGTGGGCGGATGAAAAAAAAATTTACGCTTCTATTGTATCTTTTCGTTAGAAGCCCAGATATGAAATTTCAACGTCCTAGTTACAAATTTAAGGCCCAAAAATCGGTTTTATGATGAAAACGCCCCCAAAAAGTGGGCGTGGCCAAAACTTTTGTATGAGTGGATTGTAAGGTGTCTGAATGCCTAAATATTTGGTCTTAACAAAATTTTTCGGTTTCATATAATTTAATGAAGTTATGAAAAAGTGGGCGTGGCAGTGGGCGGATTTCAAAAATTTTTACACCTGTACTCCACCTTTTTCTCAGAAGCCCAGATATGAAATTTCATCGTCCTAGCTCAAAATTTAAGGCCCAAAAAGCGGTGACATACGGACGGACGGACGGACGGACGGACGGTCATCGCTCAATCGATTTCGCTATTGATGCTGATCACGAATATATATACTTTATAGGGTCTATCTCGATTATTTCTCTATGTTACAAACTATGTGTCAAACTTAATATACCCTTAGGATAGGGTATAAAAACATACAGAAAAGCTACAATCCGTCTGGAACGGATCGTATGATACCCTATCCTCCTCTCTATAAAGTGGGCGTGGCCAAATTGCATTTTGTACTCAAATATAGTTATAATGTCGAACGTTTGAGGATGTTACATGTAAAATTTTATCAAAATAGGTTTTTTGATGATAACGCCCCCAAAAAGTGGGCGTGGCCAAAACACTTCTATGGGTGAATTGTAGGGAATCTAAATACCCAAATATTTGGTCTTATCGAAATTTTTCGGTTTCATATAATTTAGTGAACTTGTACTGTATCTTTTTCTTGGAAGCCCAGATATGAAATTTAAGCGTCCTAGTTAAAAATTTAAGGCCCAAAAATCGGTTTTGTGATGAAAACGCCCCCGAAAAGTGGACGTGGCCAAAACTTTTGTATGGGTGAATTGTAGGGAATGTGAATGTCTAAATATTTGGTCTTAACAAAATTTTTCGGTTTCATATAATTTAGTGAAGTTATGAAAAAGTGGGCGTGGCAATGGGCGGTTATCAAAATTTTTACACTTGTACTGTATCTTTTTCTCAGAAGTCCAGATATGAAATTTCATCGTCTTAGCTCAAAATTTAAGGCCCAAAAAGCGGTGACATACGGACGGACGGACGGACGGACGGACTGTCATCGCTCAATCGATTTCGCTATTGCTGCTGATCACGAATATATATACTTTATAGGGTCTATCTCGATTATTTCTCTATGTTACAAACTATGTGTCAAACTTAATATACCCTTAGGTTAGGGTATAATTAAAAGAATCAAACAAAGAAAAAGATGAACAAATCACTAATTTGCAGTCACAGATAAACAAACGAGAACAACAACAACTAAAACACAAAAATACAAATATTTGGCGCAACAGGTCCATGGGACCCAGGGCCTAGCTTCTCACAACCATTCGTGTTGTGCGTGTTATATTCTTCACATGAATGGAAGGGGCCTACTGTTTAATGCCGGATCCGAACGGCAATTTTGAGAAGCTTTTTCATGACAGTTTTACTCTCGGATGTTTGTCAGACGCTCGCGAGAGGTGGGGCCGTGAAAGAAATTTTAGGTGTTGTCTGGGGATTGAACCTGGAACCCATTGCTCCGTAGTCCAACGCACTAACCACTTGAGCCACGGCGCCCACAAACTAAAACACAGCATAGAAATTAAAAACATTCCACCAAAACACAATGAAAATTGAATAGACATCATAAAAAGGATCGGTAAAACTATTAAACAAGACATCTCAAACGCGGACATTACCGACATTTATCGCACTAGATCGAAAAACCCGGAAAAATCTTCGATAATATCTACTTTCCACAATTACTTAACCAAATCTAATTTTATGCAGAATGCTCGTTCAACGCAGCCGTTGACAACCGCCAAAATTAACCAACGTATGGACAGCAATGCAGAAATCAATGAAGCTTACAACAACAACAATATATATGTAAACAATTTGTTAACCATCGCAAACAAACAGTTGCTGTGGCAAGCGAAGAAGAAAGCAAAGACAGGCTGGAAATTCGTGTGGGAGAACACCGGTAGAATTTTCGCGAGAAGAGAAGAGCTAGCAGAAGCATTAATTATTCAATCTCTAAACAATTGATCACATTGCGATCGACGTAAGGCGTGCCTCCAGTATTTTGGATGTCCGAACCTTCCGAGCAGCCAACATCGACTCGGATCATTACGTTGTTGCAGCCACGGTACGAATGCGGATATCCCTAACGTCACAACAAAGAAGAAATACTATGAGAAGATATAACGTTGAAAAACTGCAATCGCAAGAGATCGCCAGAACCTTTGCCGAACGCGTATCCCAAAATCTCGCTACAACTCCTATGCCGCCAACGTCAAATGCCGAGGACCAATGGCAACACTGCCAACATGCCATCAGAAGTGCCGCAACTGATGTACTGGGTTTCGCTCGACCACCACAAAGAAACCCATGGTTTGACGAAGAATGCCGGCAAGCAAATGCAGCTAAACAAGAGGCATACAAAGCGGCGCTGCAAAGAAGGACGAGAGCGGCTCGTGAGCTCTACGAGCATAAGAGACGGGAAGAACATCGGCTTCTCCGAAAGAAGAAAAAAGAGCACGAGAAGCGCGCGATCGAAGATATTGAGAGATTATACTCCAGGAACAATGTACGGAAGTTTTACCAACAGGTAAAAAGAACGTGTCAGGCCAACAAGACCCGTACAGAAGCCGGTAGAGATGAAGAAGGTAACCTCGTAGTAGAGTCACAGTCGGTGCTGAGAATATGGAAAAATTTCTTCTGCGGACTGTATAACGGCGACGAAGACCAACATTCCGCTGTCAGACAGAATGAACCATTCAACATAGACGATGATAGCCAAAACTTCCGTCCACCTGACCAAAACGAAGTGAGGATAGCAATATCCAAACTTGAGTCCAACAAGGCTGCTAGACCTGACGGCTTACCAGCCGAGCTGTTCAAGGCAGCTGGAAATGACCTGGTAGAGAGCATACACAAACTCATTTCTAAAATTTGGTCAGATGAGTGTATGCCTGATGAATGGAATCTCAGCACCGTTTGCCCGATCCACAAGAAAGGAGATCCCCTCAATTGCGCCAATTACAGAGGTATCAGTCTCCTCAACATCGCGTACAAGATCCTATCTGCCATATTGTGTGAACGTCTGAAACCGTTCGTCAACAACCTGATTGGACCCTATCAGTGTGGTTTCAGACCAGGAAAGTCCACAATCGATCAAATATTCACACTTCGGCAGATCCTGGAAAAAACTCAAGACGTACAAATCGATACCCACCATCTCTTCATCGATTTTAAGGCCGCATATGACAGCATCTTTAGAGACGAGCTATACAGAGCCATGTCTAGTTCTGGCATCCCTGCCAAACTCGTTCGCCTGTGCAGGATGACGTTGGAGAATTCTCGCTGCTCCATCAAGGTCGGTAACGATTTCACCGAGACCTTTGATGTCAAAAAAGGATTTAGACAAGGTGACGCGCTGTCATGTGATTTTTTTAACATCGTTCTTGAAAGAATTGTGCGAAACTCACAAGCCAACACCGGAGGCACAATCTTTCAAATTATTGGAAGAACACAGCGGGCTGTCACCGGTGCGTTCGCTAGTATTGAAACAGAAGCTGCCAAAATGGGTTTAGCGGTAAACGAGGGCAAAACCAAGTATATGCTGTCAACCAGAAGGGATATGCAACATCGACGAATTGGACAGAACGTCACAATCGACAGCTATAACTTTGAGGTAGTAAGGGACTTTCTCTACCTCGGCTCTGCTATCAATTCTGACAACAACACTTCGGCAGAAATAAAACGAAGAATAACTCTTGCTAATCGCTGTTTCTTTGGGCTGAGAAGGCCATCGAGTAGTAAAGCCCTATACCGAACAACTAAGGAGACTCTATATAAGACCTTGATCATCCCAGTCCTGCTTTATGGCGCTGAAGCTTGGACTTTATCAAAAGCGAATGAAGATATCCTCGGTCGTTTCGAGAGAAAAATTCTTCGAAAAATATTCGGTCCCGTTTGCGTTGACGGGCTTTGGAGGAGAAGATTCAACAACGAACTGTACGAGCTGTACAGCGACATAGACCTAGTCAAAAAACTGCGCATTAGTCGTTTGAGATATCTAGGACATGTAGAGCGAATGGACACCAATGCTCCGGCCCGAAGAGTCTTCGAATCACACCCGGAGGGACAACGCAGCAGAGGAAGACCTCGCCTTAGGTAGCGCGCACAAGTTGAAGGGACCTGAACAAGCTTGGAGTGCGCAACTGGAGGCAGTTAACTAAGGACTGAGCTAACTGGAGAGGTTTGTTAGTTGAGGCCCAGGTTCACCCCGAACTGTAGCGCCACCTAAGTGAGTAAGTAAGTAAACGATTTGAATGAAATAAAAAGAAATTAATTGTATCTATGAATGAATGTTGAATACCTTTTTATGTTATAATGGATACTAATAATAATGCAGAAGATATGTTCGACTTGAATTTCATGGAGTATGAAGATTTTAGTCAAATAATAAATGAATTAAAAAAATGAAATTTTCGTTGTTTGTGTCTTAACATTAGATCGTTAAGAAAAAATTGGGATATTTTTTGCGCGCGTGTCTGTCCCATATTGAAGTATATTGATGTCGTAGTTTTAGTTGAAATCAACATTAGAGTAGAAGAAAATAGTTTGTATCATTTGGATGGATTCGATGCTGAGTTCGCAAACAGGATACACAAGAACGGTGGTGGAATAGCGATGTTCATTAAAAAGCATCTAAATTATGAACGACTGAATATCGAAACAGTGTCGTACGAAAATCTAACACTGAAGGTAGAACTTAACACAAAAACATACAGAAAAGCTACAATCCGTCTGGAACGGATCGTATGATACCCTATCCTCCTCTCTATAAAGTGGGCGTGGCAAAATTGCATTTTGTACTCAAATATAACTATAATGTCGAACGTTTGAGGATGTTACATGTAAAATTTTATCAAAATAGGTTTTTTGATAATAACGCCCCCAAAAAGTGGGCGTGGCCAAAACTGTTGTATGGGTGAATTGTAGGGAATCTAAATACCCAAATATTTGGTCTTAATTTTTCGGTTTCATATAATTTAGTGAAGTTATGAAAAAGTGGGGGTGGCAGTGGGCGGTTTTCAAAAATTTGTACACTTGTACTGTATCTTTTTCTCAGAAGCCCAGATATGAAATTTCATCGTCATAGCTCAAAATATAAGGCCCAAAAAGCGGTGACATACGGACGGACGGACGGACGGTCATCGCTCAATCGATTTCGCTATTGATGCTGATCACGAATATATATATATCGATTATTTCTCTATGTTACAAACTATGTGTCAAACTTAATATACCCTTAGGATAGGGTATAAAAAAGAGTGATTAGTGCTATTTATAGGCCCCCAAATCTAAATAAAAATGCATTTATCGAAGAATTCTCAAAGATAACAAGTACAAAAGAACTTCATAACGACTTAGTTATTTTGGGAGATATGAATTTAAATATTAATGATTATTCAAACAATCAAGTACGTCACTAGCGTCAAATGGGTTATGTAACATAATTAAAGGAGCTACTAGGGTCTATTCAAATATTGGTAGTTGTACACTTAGTGAGCTTGCCAGATAACAAAACGTTTTCGGCTATAGTTGCAAATGACATTTCAGACCACTACACTACTCTATATGGAGTCTACGAGAAAAGCACGATCGAAGAGAACTCTACTGTACACGAAAAAGTATGGACGAGTCAGCTAAATCATCTAATTAGAGATACAGATTGGACTAAACTTTTACAAGAAACATGCCCTGAAATACTAATGAACTCCTTAGTGGTTAGTATGAATGAGCTATATTCAAAATTAAAACGTGCATGTAAAAAGAGTGATGTAAGAAAAAGGACCGCATGGATAACAAGGGAAGTAATTGATAGCTGCAACGAAAGGGATATAATCTACAGAAGATGGAAAAACAACCGAAGCAACTTAGCGTACGAAACCGCTTTTAAAAGGTTACGCAACCAAGTAAATAAAAAAATTTCTAGAACGAGGGATCAGTATTATAAAACAAAGTTTGATCTTGCAAAATCTGATGCAAAGAAGACGTGGGGTTTAATCAACAAGGTTTTAGGACGAAGAAAACCTTCCTTGGATGAAACTTTAAGTAAGAATTTTCCTTTGAATACAAACAATGGACGAACTTGCAAACGAGTTTGGAGATTTTTTTCAAGACAGGCAGCATCCATAATTCATACATACAACATAACCACATCTGAACATCATGACACATTCCTACAAAACTCGATATTTCTAGGAGATACTAATTGTACAACAGATTTAAAAGCCAACACTGAAATCTTCGTTCCTATACTAACTAAATTAATAAACCTAAGCTTCGAAACGTCAACTGTACCAAAGAAACTCAAAGAAGCAGTTGTTAGGCCGATTTAAAAAAGGTGGTATTAGAAAGTGTGTAGAGAACTATCGTCCAATAGCAATACTTCCGGCTATAGAAAAGATCATGGAGCAGATCATATCAGATCGAATAAAGAATTTTGTTGGAAAGAATAATTTGATAAGCAAACACCAATATGGGTTCCAAAAAGGAAAAAGCACCAACCAACTCCTCGGCGATTTTGCCAACACTACCCTGAGCAACCGCCAACAAGTATTAGTTATATTCCTGGATTTCAGCAAAGCTTTTGATACCCTGGACCACAAAAAACTTATTGATGCTTTAGGAAGAATGGGAATTAGAAAGAAAGTTATTGGACTGGCTACTAAACTACTTTAAAGATAGAACGTTTCGGGTAAAAATCAACAATTCGTTTAGCAGTGAATATGAAGTGTTACATGGGGTTCCTCAAGGATCTAAGCTTGGCCCCCTACTCTTTATGTTATACACGAACGAAATGCTAACGTGTATCAAAGAAAGTACTCCATTTACCTACGCAGACGACACGGCAATCGTCGTATGCCGCCCATCGCTAGAAGAAGCAGCAAGTGTGATGCAATTCGAATTCAAGGCTGTAGGAAGATGGTGTCATGACAATGGACTGGTGATTAACGAATCGAAGACCAAACTGATGCATATCCGAAGTCCAATGTACCCAGATTCGCCCATCATCTTAAAAAGCTTTAGATGCGCCAATTCGCAAAGCTGCAAAAACGTCGAGGTGGTAAACACATGTAAGTATCTAGGCGTCACCATAGATTGCCATTTTCTGCGGGATCCGCATGTAAATGATCTGCGGAACAAGCTGCGGGGATCTCTGTTCGCTCTGTCCTATCTGCAGTACAAATCCCCGACTTGTGTACAAAAACAAGTAAATTATGCTCTCATCGAATCGATGTTGAGGTACGGCGTACTTGCATGGGGAGGAGCGTCGCAAACACATATCGAGAAGCTACAAAATATCCAAGACAGGGCTGTCAGGCTACTCGCAGGAAGAAATGACACCACAGAAAAACAGATATTCGAGATGAGTGTGTTGCGTGCAAATATTGCGCGAAATTCCTTATCCGTTCCATCCCTCCCAACCTTACCCATCCACCTTTTTGACCCATCTTTTTCTATTTCTCCGTTGTCCTCCGAGAGCTTTGCGATCGTTGAGCATTCCTGCTTGAACTTCTCAATCAGTGCTCCCATCCTCGTAAGTCTCAAGGGGGATGACAAAGCAGGTATCTCGGAGCCAGGCAGGTAGCCTGAAGCAGGAAAGAGCCAGGTAGATCGCCTGAATACTCATCCTGACCACCTCAAATGCTTAACTTTGCCGTTTTTATACCCTATCCTAAGGGTATATTAAGTTTGACACATAGTTTGTAACATAGAGAAATAATCGAGATAAACCCTATAAAGTATATATATTCGTGATCAGCATCAATAGCGAAATCGATTGAGCGATGACCGTCCGTCCGTCCGTCCGTCCGTCCGTCCGTCCGTATGTCACCGCTTTTTGGGCCTTAAATTTTGAGCTAGGATGATGAAATTTCATATCTGGGCTTCTGAGAAAAAGATACAGTACAAGTGTAAAAATTTTTGAAATCCGCCCACTGCCACGCCCACTTTTTCATAACTTCACTAAATTATATGAAACCGAAAAATTTTGTTAAGACCAAATATTTAGGCATTCAGATTCCCTACAATCCACCCATACAAAAGTTTTGGCCACGCCCACTTTTTGGGGGCGTTTTCATCACAAAACCGAGTTTTGGGCCTTCAATTATTAACTAGGACGCTGAAATTTCATATCTGGGCTTCCAAGAAAAAGATACAGTACAAGTGTAAAATTTTTTTACATCCGCCCACTGCCACGCCTACTTTTTTATAACTTCACTAAATTATATGAAACCGAAAAATTTTGTTAAGACCAAATATTTAGGTATACAGATTCCCTACAATTCACCCATAGAACAGTTTTGGTCACGCCCACTTTTTGGGGGCGTTTTCATAAAAAAACCGATTTTGATAAAATTTTACATGTAACATCCTCAAACGTTCGAGGTTATAGCCATATTTGAGTACAAAATGCAATTTGGTCACGCGCACTTTATAGAGAGGAGGATAGGGTATCATACGATCAGTCCAAACGGATTGTAGCTTTTCTGTATGTTTAATTCTAAAAATAATTTGCTTAACTCAAATCGATAATGTAAAGGGTAGTTTCCGACTTCCTGGGTTTCTCCCTTGTTTGTCATGTCTTACGGAGGCTTACTTGGTAGGTAGGGCCCGCGGTATATTTTATAATCTATCCCTCCAAATGGTAGGTCCGCAGGGGAATTTTAATTGATATTATGTTCTGAATGTAGGGGAAATCTATGTACGAACCCAAGCAATCACCAGGTTTCGAAAACAAACAGTCTTAAAAATGTCCCCACTAGCGTGATATCAAGTGTCGAATGAGAGAATCAACGAGGGAGGCTGCTGGAGCGCTGGATGTGACTCCCTTCGCTCTGGTAGCTGAATCGACTACAAGGAGGCGAAATCAACCGTACTAATACATGTGCAGCCTTTCCCGCCAAAAAGGACGGCGCGGCAGAAAGGCGTGAATTTTATTCAAAACCGCGAAAAAAACATTTTAAAAATCACAAAATCGAATTTGCTATATATGTGTGACTAAAACCGAATTTTCCAAACATTAGTTAAGTCGTAATGGACACCATCAAATGGCTGAATTCGCCTCAAGTGTGTGAATGCAAAGAGGGTGGATCTGTCCACCCGGCGAACTTACTTGTTGCTTGATAGTGTGCAGAGAAGGACATCACGTTAGTGAGGAGTTTTTTATCTTAGTAAAAAAAAAAAAGAATTTATTTGTGAGAAAAAATTTACCAGAATAAAAAGTAAAGCGAAAAGTAGTGAGAAGTTTTTGGTGAGAAGTCAAAAGGACTGAGAAAAAAAAGGACTTAGTAAAACAAAAACATACAGAAAAGCTACAATCCGTCTGGACCGGATCGTCTCATACCCTATCCTCCGCTTTATAAAGTGGGCGTGGCCAAATTGCATTTCGTACTCAAATATGGCTATAACCTCGAACATTTGAGGATGTTACATGTAAAATTTTATCAAAATCTGTTTTTTGATGAAAACGCCCCCAAAAAGTGGGCGGGGCCAAAACTGTTCTATGGGTGAATTGTAGGGAATCTGAATACCTAAATATTTGGACTTAACAAAATTTTTCGGTTTCATATAATTTAGTGAAGTTATAAAAAAGTAGGCGTAGCAGTGGGCGGATTTAAAAAATTTTTACACTTCTACTGTATCTTTTTCTCAGAAGCCCAGATATGAAATTTGATCGTCCTAACTCAAAATTTAAGGCCCAAAAAGCGGTGACATACGGACGGACGGACGGACGGACGGACGGTCATCGCTCAATCGATTTCGCTATTGATGCTGATCACGAATATATATACTTTATAGGGTCTATCTCGATTATTTCTCTATGTTACAAACTATGTGTCAAACTTAATATACCCTTAGGATAGGGTATAAACATACAGAAAAGCTACAATCCGTCTGGAACGGATCGTCTGATACCGTATCTTCCTCTCTATAAAGTGGGCGTGGCCAAATTGCATTTTGTACTCAAATATGGCTATAACCTCGAACGTTTGAGGATGTTACATGTAAAATTTTATCAAAATCGGTTTTTTGATGAAAACGCCCCCAAAAAGTGGGCGTGGCCAAAACTCTTCTACGGGTGAATTGTAGGGTTTCTGAATACCTAAATATTTGGACTTAACAAAATTTTTCGGTTTCATATAATTTAGTGAAGTTATAAAAAAGTAGGAGTGGCAGTGAGCGGATTTAAATGTACACTTCTACTGTATCTTTTCGTCAGAAGCCCAGATATGAAATTTCAGCGTCCTAGTTAAACATTTTAGGCTCAAAAATCGGTTTTATGATGAAAACGCACCCAAAAAGTGGGCGTGGCCAAAAATTTTGTATGGGTGGATTGTAGGGAATCTGAATACCTAAATATTTGGTCTTAACAAAATTTTTCGGTTTCATATAATTTAGTGAAATTATGAAAAAGTGGGCGTGGCAGTGGGCGGATTTCAAAAATTTTTACACTTGTACTGTATCTTTTCCTCAGAAGCCCAGATATGAAATTTCATCGTCCTAGCTCAAAATTTAAGGCCCAAAAAGCGGTGACATACGGACGGACGGACGGACGGACGGTCATCGCTCAATCGATTTCGCTATTGATGCTGATCACGAATATATATACTTTATAGGGTCTATCTCGATTATTTCTCTATGTTGCAAACTATGTGTCAAACTTAATATACCCTTAGGATAGGGTATAAAAAGGAGAATTAGTGAAAATAAAAAAAAGTTAACCTAGTGATTGTGGCGGAGAAATACCGCGCTTACCCCGTACACAGGATAGGATAGACGTAATCAGGATACAGAGGACCCCAAGTGGAAGGATAGAGGAATCAGGAGTAAAAAGATAAGTAAAGTTTATTTCGTAGCCATAAGTTGTTTTTTTAAAAAAAAAAAAACAAATCCGGTCAGCCTTCGTAGCCGTTTCTTTTTTTTCAATCGTAGCTTTTTTATTGCTACGCGGTAGAATCGCGACCCGTTCTTTGGCCATTCTTTTCTTTTTATACCCTATCCTAAGGGTATATTAAGTTTGACAGATAGTTTGTAACATAGAGAAATAATCGAGATAGACCCTATAAAGTATATATATTCGTGATCAGCATCAATAGCGAAATCGATTGAGCGATGACCGTCCGTCCGTATGTCACCGCTTTTTGGGCCTTAAATTTTGAGCTAGGATGATGAAATTTCATATCTGGGCTTCTGAGAAAAAGATACAGTACAAGTGTAAAAATTTTTGAAATCCGCCCACTGCCACGCCCACTTTTTCATAACTTCAGTAAATTATATGAAACCGAAAAATTTTGTTAAGACCAAATATTTAGGCATTCAGATTCCCTACAATCCACCCATACAAAAGTTTTGGCCACGCCCACTTTTTGGGGGCGTTTTCATCACAAAACCGAGTTTTGGGCCTTCAATTATTAACTAGGACGCTGAAATTTCATATCTGGGCTTCCAAGGAAAAGATACAGTACAAGTGTAAATTTTTTTTACATCCGCCCATTGCCACGCCTACTTTTTTATAACTTCACTAAATTATATGAAACCGAAAAATTTTGTTAAGACCAAATATTTAGGCATTCAGATTCCCTACAATCCACCCATACAAAAGTTTTGGCCACGCCCACTTTTTGGGGGCGTTTTCATCACAAAACCGATTTTTGGGCCTTAAATTTTTAACTAGGACGCTGAAATTTTATATCTGTTCTTCCAAGAAAAAGATACAGTACAAGTGTAAAATTTTTTTACATCCGCCCACTGCCACGCCTACTTTTTTATAACTTCACTAAATTATATGAAACCGAAAAATTTTGTTACGACCAAATATTTGGGTATTTAGATTCCCTACAATTCAGCCGTAGAACAGTTTTGGCCACGCCCACTTTTTGGGGCGTTATCATCATAAAACCTATTTTGATAAAATTTTACATGTAACATCCTCAAACGTTCGACATTATAGCTATATTTGAGAACAAAATGCAATTTGGCCACGCCCACTTTATAGAGAGGAGGATAGGGTATCATACGATCCGTTCCAGACGGATTGTAGCTTTTCTGTATGTTTTCTTTATAAATTATATTTTATTTCGTTAATTCATTATACCGTATCCTAAGGGTATATTAAGTTTGACACATAGTTTGTAACATAGAGAAATAATCGAGATAGACCCTATAAAGTATATATATTCGTGATCAGCATCAATAGCGAAATCGATTGAGCGATGACCGTCCGTCCGTCCGTCCGTCCGTATGTCACCGCTTTTTGGGCCTTAAATTTTGAGCTAGGACGATGAAATTTCATATCTGGGCTTCTGAGAAAAAGAAACAGTACAAGTGTAAAAATTTTTGAAATCCGCCCACTGCCACGCCCACTTTTTCATAGCTTCACTAAATTATATGAAACCGAAAAATTTTGTTAAGACCAAATATTTAGGCATTCAGATTCCCTACAATCCACCCATACAAAAGTTTTGGCCACGCCCAATTTTTGGGGGCGTTTTCATCACAAAACCGATTTTTGGTCCTTAAGTTTTTAACTAGGACGCTGAAATTTCATATCTGGGCTTCCAAGAAAAAGATACAGTACAAGTGTAAAATTTTTTTACATCCGCCCACTGCCACGCCTACTTTTTCCTAACTTCGCTAAATTATATGAAACCGAAAAATTTTGTTAAGACCAAATATTTGGGTATTTAGATTCCCTACAATTCACCCGTAGAACAGTTTTGGCCACGCCCACTTTTTGGGGGCGTTATCATCAAAAAACCTGTTTTGATAAAATTTTACATGTAAAATCCTCAAACGTTCGACATTATAGCTATATTTGAGTACAAAATGCAATTTGGCCACGCCCACTTTATAGAGAGGAGGATAGGGTATCATACGATCCGTTCCAGACGGATTGTAGCTTTTCTGTATGTTTATACCCTATCCTAAGGGTATATTAAGTTTGACACATAGTTTGTAACATAGAGAAATAATCGAGATAGACCCTATAAAGTATATATATTCGTGATCAGCATCAATAGCGAAATCGATTGAGCGATGACCGTCCGTCTGTATGTCACCGCTTTTTGGGCCTTAAATTTTGAGCTAGGACGATGAAATTTCATATCTGGGCTTCTGAGAAAAAGATACAGTACAAGTGTAAAAATTTTTTAAATCCGCCCACTGCCACGCCCACTTTTTCATAACTTCACTAAATTATATGAAACCGAAAAATTTTGTTAAGACCAAATATTTAGGCATTCAGATTCCCTACAAACCGCCCATACAAAAGTTTTGGCCACGCCCACTTTTTGGGGGCGTTTTCATCACAAAACCGGGTTTTGGGCCTTAAATTATTAACTAGAACGCTGAAATTTTATATCTGGGCTTATGACGAAAAGATACAGTAGGAGTGTAAATTTTTTTTACATCCGCCCACTGCCACGCCTACTTTTTTATAACTTCACTAAATTATATGAAACCGAAAAATTTTGTTAAGACCAAATATTTAGGTACACAGATTCCCTACAATTCACCCATAGAACAGTTTTGGTCACGCCCACTTTTTGGGGGCGTTTTCATCAAAAAACCGATTTTCATGAAATTTTACATGTAACATCCTCAAACGTTCGACATTATAGCTATATTTGAGTACAAAATGCAATTTGGCCACGCCCACTTTATAGAGAGGAGGATAGGGTATCATACGATCCGTTCCAGACGGATTGTAGCTTTTCTGTATGTTTTTATATTAATTTGATCTTTTGACACTCTGTATTTTTGTGGCCATCCTTGTTTTAAAATTTTTCTTTATCGTATCGAGGGCTGGAACCTGGTCCAAGCCCCCCTCAGAGCCTAATCCTTTGGTGCAGTTATACGGGGATAGGTAAGTCCCAGCTACCCGCTGAGACGTAGTGAATCTCTGTAACCTCGATACATACCTTACGACATTTCGTCGACTCCCTAAAAGGTTTGGTAATTTTACCTCATTCTTTTCTTTCAAAAAAAATTACCTGGCGCTCAACATATTCTCTTTTTTATACCCTATCCTAAGGGTATATTAAGTTTGACACATAGTTTGTAACATAGAGAAATAATCGAGATAGACCCTATAAAGTATATATATTCGTGATCAGCATCAATAGCGAAATCGATTGAGCGATGACCGTCCGTCCGTCCGTATGTCATCGCTTTTTGGGCCTTAAATTTTGAGCTAGGACGATGAAATTTCATATCTGGGCTTCTGAGAAAAAGATACAGTACAAGTGTAAACATTTTTGAAATCCGCCCACTGCCACGCCCACTTTTTCATAACTTCAGTAAATTATATGAAACCGAAAAATTTTGTTAAGACCAAATATTTAGGCATTCAGATTCCCTACAATCCACCCATACAAAAGTTTTGGCCACGCCCACTTTTTGGGGGCGTTTTCATCACAAAACCGAGTTTTGGGCCTTCAATTATTAACTAGGACGCTGAAATTTCATATCTGGGCTTCCAAGGAAAAAATACAGTACAAGTGTAAATTTTTTTTACATCCGCCCATTGCCACGCCTACTTTTTTATAACTTCACTAAATTATATGAAACCGAAAAATTTTGTTAAGACCAAATATCTAGGTATACAGATTCCCTACAATTCACCCATAGAACAGTTTTGGTTACGCCCACTTTTTGGGGGCGTTTTCATCAAAAAACCGATTTTGATAAAATTTTACATGTAACATCCTCAAACGTTCGACATTATAGCTATATTTGAGTACAAAATGCAATTTGGCCACGCCCACTTTATAGAGAGGAGGATAGGGTATCATACGATCCGTTCCAGACGGATTGTAGCTTTTCTGTATGTTTTTTATCCGATCGAATCATCTTTCCAAATTAGATAATATCTATTTCAATTATTTTTGTTGGTGGCAGTGTAAAACCACAAATTATTCCCGAAAAAAAAAAATATTCCCTGAACCCACCCCTCCTGAGCGGCTGGGAATTCGCTTCGAAATTTTTGACATTTCGTTGCAGTTGGGATCCCTTTCCCCATTCGATCTCTTAAACTCGCGTGCGCGGCCGTCTTTTTGTTTACCTCTCGAGTTTCATTTTAATTTTCCTTTTCTCGCGTAATTATTTTAATTTAATTCCCTATCTTAAAGTCGCGCGTGTAATTAATCCTTGAATCGGGGAAAATACCCAACAAGTGCTGCGCTAGAATATTATGACGATCCGTAGGAGAGCAGAAGGACTGTATCAGCTACCACCAATCATCAACGAGTACGGCCGAAGACAGTTGATGTATACTATTCCAAGAATTTTCCACTTAAGAAATATTGCACAACCTAACGCTAGAAAAAGAAAATTAAAAACATACAGAAAAGCTGACTTTCAGACAGCAAAGTTATGGTGGCACGGTCCTACCTGGCTTTGCCAACCGCAATCTTCTTGGCCTGAATCCATTGTAAAACGACCTGATGATAGAGATCTGGAAATAAAACCAATAAAGGCAAATCTAACTACAATGTCGCCTAATATTGAAAGAATTGTTGAAAGATTTTCTTCATGGTCTAAAGTATTGCATGTTATATGCTATCTTTTGCGTTTTTACCATAGAACCAGTTCTCGCCTTAGGCATAGTTTTTCTTTCACAGCCAGGTTGGACTTGGTTATTCGGCTGACTCAAAGGTTGTATTTTCAGAATGAGTACTCAGCTCTTCTGAAAAACGAACCTATTTCTAAACATACAGAAAAGTTACAATCCGTCTGGAACAGGTCGTATGATACCCTATTCTCCTCTTTATAAAGTGGGCGTGGCCAAATTGCATTTTGTACTCAAATATGGCTATAACGTCGAAGTTTTGAGGATGTTACGCGTAAAATTTTATCAAAATTGGTTTTTTGGTGAAAACGCCCCCAAAAAGTAGGCGTGGCCAAAACTTTAGTATAGGTGAATTGTAGGGAATCTGAATACCTAAATATTTGGTCTTAACAAAATTTTTCGGTTTCATTTAATTTAGTGAAGTTATAAAAAAGTAGGCGTGGCGGCGGATTTAAAAAAATTTTACACTTGTACTGTACCTTTTTCTCAGAAGCCCAGATATGAAATTTCATCGTCCTAGCTCAAAATTGAAGGCCCAAAAAGCGGTGACATACGGACGGACGGACGGACGGTCATCGCTCAATCGATTTCGATATTGATGCTGATCACGAATATATATACTTTTATCTCGATTATTTCCCTATGTTACCAACTATGTGTCAAACTTAATATACCCTTATGATAGGGTATAAAAAGAGCATATTAGCAAATTTAAATCCCATTTTAGATCAAAATCAAATCCTTCGGTCGAATGGAAGGCTCACCTGTTTTACTTTATCTTTTAATGAAAGATACCCAATTATCCTTTCTTATCAAGCTAATATAGCTGCCCTTTTGATGAAATTTGTTCATAACATTTCCATTTATGGTGGTAATCAATTTGTAGTTCGCTTGATTCGGAGTGAATTTTGGATACCAAAATTGAAGAACTTGGTAAAAAAGCACATCCGTTCATGTAAAACATGTATCATTCAAAAAAGAAAGTGCAAACTCAGATAATGGGTGCCTTGCCATTAGAAAGGACACACATTTCAACTATCTCCAACGAGGTATCTAAAAGATATGTGAATCAAAATTTTGAATGAAAATTTATTCCTCCTGGCGCACCTCATATGGGTGGACTCTTGGAAGCCGTGGTTGAAAGTTTCAAGTTTTCGGAAAGTGGTCGGAACCAACAAATTTACGTTTGAAGAGTTCGTCACCCTGTATTGTCAACCTATTAATATATTCTGGAATTACTACATATTTTCTTGCCAAACATGATTGAACGTACCATAAAATTCTAGTAGTCATTTTATACTCAATTGTCAGATGTCGCTTTACAGAATCTTTTTGTGATCGGAAATCGCTTAGCCATATTTTGTATTAACCCATAGTCGGTCTTCTTGATTTCGTCCTCAACAAGATAAGACCTAAACCAACGGTTGTATTTCCAATGAATACAAATAAAAAAGGTACGATTGAGTTAATCGGGATACTATATTTTATGTTCATTCCTTCTGTTCTTTTACAACGAACAAAAAACGTGATTTTTACTAATGACAGCTGTTGGTTTCCATAAAGTAATTGTCATAGAGTGGTGGAGATTACACGGAGATGGCAATTACCACATTCCTCCCTTTTTAGTTTGTTCCAAATCTCTGAGGGGCTCTTATCACTCTACCGTATCGGGTAACATTATCAGTAGCTGGATTGATGATCGTGGTGGGGATAACTACCGTTTCGTTGGGTGTTGACTCGCACGCCTCTGTAAACGAAGGGGGACTTGTTCAACCGAGACTTCAGTTTTTGCGGCAGGTGGTACAAACGGGGACGTAGTTGGGGGCAGTACCTGATCATGGTCATCTCTAGCACATCCACTGGCAGTCGGTATCTCTACAGACATGTAGTTCTCTTCATTCGCACGGCGTTTTATTTGGTCCACGTGACGGCGGGATATCTTATTTTCGATTGACCTTACGACATACGACACCGGCCCGGTGACTTCGATTATCTGGCCTTTGATCCATACAGAGCCAGTCGAGTAGTCACGGAACCAAACGGTGTCTCCAATTTCAAATTTCCTTACTCGCCCGACCCCCCCAGGGGGCAACAAAATCGGTTCTCTATCATCGGGGTGAACAGTATCCAAAACTGTACGTAGACGGCGACCCATTAAAGGCTCCGCAGGTGTTTTACCCGTTGTTGTATGAGGAGTCGTATGCTGTTTAAACAGCACGCGCTGCAGTCGCGTATGCATATCTCTGTCCGACATAGTTTTTAAAGGTGTTTTCAAATATTGAACTATGCGTTTCGCTTGACCATTGCTAGCTGGGTGGTAAGGTGCCGTGGTATTAAATTTGATTCCATTCAAAAGATAAAACTGTTGTATTTCGGCGGATATAAAATCAGTTCCATTATCAGAAATGATTCTTTTCGGTTTGCCGTGTGTAGCAATGATTTCACGTAGTTTGTTCTTCACTTCGGTGGACGACGGATTGCGGACTATTTTAACTTCCAACCATTTAGACATCGAATCCACCACCACTAAAAACAAATATCCCTGGATAGGGCCAGCAAAATCCATATGTAACGTACTCCACGGCTCTTGTGGTGGTTGATTCATCTGTGGTGGAGCCACTGGTGAGTTGTGTCCAGTTTTTTGACGATGAGCACACTTTTCAACCTTCAATTTAATTTGTTGGTCAAGTTTTGGCCACCACACATAGCTTCGCGCATAAGCCTTCATTACGCTAATCCCGGTTTGACAGCCATGTAGTAGTTCCAAAAGTTGTATCTGATATTTAGGTGGCACAACCACTCGACTGCCCCACAATAAGCAGCCCTTGTGGGTAGAGAGTTCGCTCTTCCTCCGGATGTATGGTAGAAAATCCGCAGTACCTTGTATTTTTTGTGGCCAACCATGAAGCAACCACCTCATAACTCGTGACAGTACTGGGTCCTTAGCTGTTTCCTTAGCTATTTCATCGGCGGTAATTGGTGGAGTACTACGTCCCTCTAGCATTAGTATCTCAGCTGGTCCATTACTTGGGGATTCAATTGTAGCAGCTAATGGCAATCGACTTAAGCAATCAGCGTTTATTATTCCTGGCCGATACTCTATCTGGTAATCCTAAGCCGACAGGAGTAAACATCAACGTAACATGCGGGGCGACAACATCTGTTAGATCTGCTTTGTTCTATTGAAAATCTCAAGTAACGGTTTATGATCCGTGATGATACTTATTTCTCGACCTGCTACGTACTGATGAAAATGTTTTATTCCGAATATAATTGACAGGGCCTCTTTGTGAATTTGAGCGTAGTTTCTTTCGTGTACCCCCAAAGTCCGAGATGCGAAAGCAATTGGCCGTTCCGATCCATTATCTCCCTCGCGATGTGCCAATACAGCCCCAACACTATAAGGTGAGGTATCGCAGGCTAGCACCAAAACCTTGGACGGATCATAATGTATCAACACCGTATCTAATTCGAGCAACGCTTTTAGTTCATTAAAAACGCCTTGATGTTCCTCCTACCATTTCCATACAGCATTCTTGTCAAGCAAGCAATGTAATTTCTCGGCGATCGACGCCTTGTTGGGTAGAAAAGCATTATAAAAATTTAAGAGCACCAAAAACGATTTCAACATCTCTTTATTTTTGGGGGTGGGTGCATGTTGTATGGCTTTAACCTTGTCCCTAGTAGGCGAGATCCCATCACCGCTGATCCGGAAAGCAGACATTTAGGCTTATTTACTGTTAACTGGGCTTGTGATAGTTTTTTGAAAACTGCTTCCAAATTACGCCAATGATATTCTTCATCCTTGCCAGAAATTAATATATCATCGAGATACGCTTTAACGCCAACTATACCCGCCAAAAGAGTATCCATAAATTTTTTTGGAACAGGCCCGGAGCAGCCGAAACACCAAAAGGTAATCTTCGTACTCTATACAGCCCTTTATGAGTATTCAGTGTTAATAACTCGGCCGAAAAATCATCCACTACCAATTGCTGATAGGCCTGCTGTAAATCGAGTTTAGTGAACCATTTACCACCCGCAATTGCTGCCATTACCTCTGTAAATAGCGGTAGCGGATACGAGTTGGTTTTCAATACGGCATTTACCGTGCTACGATAATCACCGCAGATAATTACTGATCCATCAGATTTTGCCACTGGCACAATAGGAGTTGCCCAACGGGAGAAGCTGACGGGCTTCAAAATATTTTGTTGAATGAGCTTTTCGATCTCCTTTTCTACAGCTGGTTTCCAGGCAATGGGGCATTGACGATGTAGGAAAATAGGGGATGATCCAGGTAATACATCTAGGAAATACCGGCCGCTCACCGGTGGGCCTTGGTGAGCGCCCAGCTTCTCGGTAAATACATTGCTATATTTTCTTACTAAACTCCATTTGTAACCCGTCACCTCCAATGCACACACACCCCCTTCACCGTAATTCCCAAAATGGGAAACCAATCTCTACTCAGCAAACACCTACCACCACCTGCAACAACAATAACTGGCAGTGTAGGCAATGTAGTCTTTATTTTTATATTGTATATTCACCATTGATGATCCAAGGACTTGCAGCTTTTGCTTGGACCAAGTCTGCAGTGTTATCATACAGCAAGTAAGACGCCGCTTATCGTGATTGATACGATTCCACATCTCCTCTGAAATCACTGTATAGGCTGCTCCTGAATCAACTTCAAATGATTCTAGCACTCCATTGATACAAACATTTGTTAAAATCCTCTTAGAAGTTGAGGCTTGAATAGTATTTAAGTCATAGAAATAGTTGGAAGCTTCCGTTTGTCCAGAGCGAGGTACAGGAACTTCCTCTTCTAGCCCTACCTCGACGGTGTGGATCGGTTTCTGTGTCCGCATTGCTGCCTTTTTCTTATAACATGCCTGGCTTGCATGATCCTTTATGTGACAAAAATCACAGTTTTTATCTTCAAAAAAACATTTATCGGCCAAATGACTCCCTGCACATCGAAAACAACGGACTTGTTCTGCTCGTTGATAATTTTTGTTGGCTGATACCGTCATCACACCATCATTGTTGCGGCGCACATCCATAACGTTCCGATAAGCTGAAAGATTTTGTTTCGCTGAACAACAGTTTTTGTAAACATTCGTCTGCGACTCCGCACACAATCTGGTCTCTCAGCATTTTATCTAACTCCATGAATTCACAGTGTTCAGACAACTTGCGTTAATCCTTAACGAAATCCGCGATAGTTTCGCCAATCTTCTGGCAACGTTTGTGGAAAGTGAAACGCTGCACAATCTCATTAGGTTTTGGGTGGAAATGACCATCCAACTTCTCCACAATTTCATGAAAAGACACATCTTTAGGAGTCAGCGGTGTTAGCAAAGAACGAATTATTTCATAAGTCGCTTCCCCCACACAAGATAGGAATATCGCTCTCATAGACACTTCGTTCGTTATCCCATTGCTTTCAAAATAGAACTCCATGCGTTCTTTATAATTATTCCGGTATTTGGTTGAAATTTTTCCAATGTCCCAAAAGTCTGCGCCGAAGTATGGTTGACATTCGCCATGCTGCTATGTATCATTTAGTGCCATTATTATATTATTATTTTTTTCTCTCGTCGCCAAAAAATGTTGTATTTCCGATGAATACAAATAAAAAAGGTACGATTGAGTTAAATCGGGATACTATATTTTATGATCACTCCACAACTTACAAGAATGGAGTTGTTCTTTTACAACGAACAAAAAACGTGTTTTTTACTAATGACAGCTGTTAGGTTTCCATAAAGTAATTGTCATAGAGTGGTGGAGATTACACAGAGATGGCAATTACCACACCAACATAAAAGAATAAATAGTTGTACTTGATCCCACGGAAAAATCCTCTTTTATCATACCCTATCCTAAGGGTATATTAAGTTTGACACATAGTTTGTAACATAGAGAAATAATCGAGATAGGCCCTATAAAGTATATATATTCGTGATCGGCATCAATAGCGAAATCGATTGAGCGATGACCGTCCGTCTGTATGTCACCGCTTTTTGGGCCTTAAATTTTGAGCTAGGACGATGAATATCTATATCTGGGCTTCTGAGAAAAAGATACAGTACAAGTGTAAACATTTTTGAAATCCGCCCACTGCCACGTCCGCTTTTTCATAACTTCACTAAATTATATGAAACCGAAAAATTTTTTTAAGACCAAATATTTGGGCATTCAGATTCCCTACAATCCACCCATACAAAAGTTTTGGCCACGCTCACTTGTTGGGGCGTTTTCATCAAAAAACCGATTTTTGGACCTTAAATTATTAACTAGGACACTGAAATTTCACAGCCGGGCTTCTGAGCAAAAGATACAGTACAAGTGTAAGCTTTTTTAAATCCGCCCACTGCCACGCCTACTTTTTTATAACTTCACTAAATTATATGAAACCGAAAAATTTTGTTAAGACCAAATATTTAGGTATTCAGATTCCCTACAATTCACCATTCAACAGTTTTGGCCACGCACACTTTTTGGGGACGTTTTCATCAAAAAAGCGATTTTGATAAAATTTTACATGTAACATCCTCAAACGTTTGGGGTTACAGTCATCTTTGAGCACAAAATGCAATTTGACCACGCCCACTTTTTAGAGAGGAGAATAGGGTATCATACGATCTGTTCCAGACGGATTGTAGCTTTTCTGTTTTGTTTTTTTTTTTCTTGGTCATCCGCGAACATCAACGAGCAACCAGCAAGGGATACTACTCACCCCAGCAAAACTTTTTAAATCAAAATTGTCTTTCTTATCAAAAAATCGGCTATCCGATTGTCTTTACCTTTCAGAAATTCTACATCAAATTTATACTCAGCTAACATTATTTTCCAACGAATTATTCTTGAATTTGGTTCTTTTAATGAGTAAAGTCACTCAGTTTTTCTCATGATTGTTCAGTGAGCGACTTGCATAACAGACCGGTTTACCATCCTGACTTAAAACCGCTCCTAAAGCAACATTGCTTGCATCAGTTGTCAAAATAATTTTTTTTTTAAGTTGGGGACGCCAAGAATGAATAGTTTGACATTATTTTTTTTTAATTTATTAAAAGCTTTTATGTAATCTTGATCGTTAAGATTAATTTTAGTACCTTTCTTGAATACTTGACAATGGGATTTGCAATCAATGAATATTTTTTTATAAATTTTCTGTAAAACCCGGTCAGATCAAGAAAGGACTTGATTTCTTTAACGGTCCTAGGTAGATTCAAGTTATTTATTATGTCTACTTTGTAGGATTGGGTTTGATACCTTTGGGCGTGATCCTATGCGCCAATAATTCAGTTTGTTTTGATAAAAATTTATATTTATTCAGTTGAATTTTTAAATTATGTTCATTCACTCTAGCAAATATTTTCTCTGAACTTTCAAAATGTTCTTTTAATGAATTTGAAAAAACCAGAATGCCATCCATATAAATAATGCCTATTTTATTGATAAAATCACCTAAAACGTGATTCATCATCCGCTGAAAGGCAGCGGGAGCATTTTTGAGTCTAAATGGTATTCGAGTATATTCGAAATGACCCATTGAAGTGGAGAACGCAGTCTTTTCAATATCATTTGTATCCATCAGGATTTGATTAAAATCTTTGGCTAAATCCGAAGTTGAAAAATATTGCGGGCGACCCAGCTTGTCACATAACGATTCCATATTTGGAATAGGAAATTTATCCTCTATTGTTATTTTATTTAGTTTCCTAAAATCGCCATTTTAACGACTCGCCATTTTATACCCTATCCTAAGGGTATATTAAGTTTGACACATAGTTTGTAACATATAGAAATAATCGAGATAGACCCTATAAAGTATATACACTGAGTTACAAAAAAAGTGGCGCAGTAATATTTTTCGTATGTTGTTATCATTTTGGTAATATGCCGGTATGTTTGCATAATTTCTTTTAATTTTCTTTTTGATGTGCACATCGTATTGAAGAAAACCGTATTGTATTCGTGTTTTCCTACAGACGTGACACATACCAAATTTAGCTTCCATTATCCCGTATGTGTTGTATTAAGTTTATTGTTCTGGATTTGTTTTAATTTGATTAGTTATTAGTTGTTTCTGATTTTTGTAAAAAAAAAATACAAATAATGACAGAAGAAGTCGCCTGTGCGCTGGCTTTAATTGAGAGTGGCCGAAGCGTGCGCTATGCCAATATTATCATAAGAAAACCGGAGAAGACGTTCAAAAAAGCCATTAAAGGAGCACGGAGACCAACTCCTGCAAACGGCGTCAAGGATCAGGACGCCCCGGAGTAACTACTGCAAGGGTTGACCAATATTTGGTGATTCAAAGTCTTCGGAATCGTCTCAAAACAGCAGTTGAGCTGGCTCACAGACTTCAAACTGTTAGAGGGACAGCTGCGAATGCTCAAACGGTGAGTAGATTAGTAGAAAGGGGATTGAGAGCAAGAAGACCTGCTCGTGTACCGAGAATCACGGTACAACATAAGCGACGTCGACTTGAATTTGCTACTCTTCACCAGGATTGGACAGAGGCCGACTGGGGTAGAGTCCTTTCCACTGATGACTTCAAGTTTCGTCTCCGCTCAACAGATGCATGTAGCAGAGTGTGCGGATGATAAGATGAGAGATACTCTTCGGCAACAGTTGCCCAGCGGGAAAATTGCTGAAGCTGTTCTGTCATGGTGTGGGCAAAAGTTTTTATGCGCAAAAACCGAGCTGTGCATCATGGAAGAATCAGTGACCTCTACGTATTATATCATATATACGTGGGCGTGGCCAAATTGCATTTCGTACTCAAATATGGCTATAACCTCGAACATTTGAGGATGTTACATGTAAAATTTTATCAAAATCTGTTTTTTGCTGAAAACGCCCCGTGGCCAAAACTGTTCTATGGGTGAATTGTAGGGAATCTGAATACCTAAATATTTGGACTTAACAAAATTTTTCGGTTTCATATAATTTAGTGAAGTTATAAAAAAGTAGGCGTGGCAGTGGGCGGATGTTAAAAAATTTTACACTTGTACTGTATCTTTTTCTTGGAAGCCCAGATATGAAATTTCAGCGTCCTAGTTAAAAATTTAAGGCCCAAAAATCGGTTTTGTGATGAAAACGCCCCCAAAAAGTGGGCGTGGCTAAAACTTTTGTATGGGTGGATTGTAGGGAATCTGAATGCCTAAATATTTGGTCTTAACAAAATTTTTCGGTTTCATATAATTTAGTGAAGTTATAAAAAAGTAGGCGTGGCAGTGGGCGGATTTAAAATTTTTTTACACTTGTACTGTATCAGATATGAAATTTCATCGTCCTAACTCAAAATTTAAGGCCCAAAAAGCGGTGACATACGGACGGACGGTCATCGCTCAATCGAAGCCCAGATATGAAATTTCATCGTCCTAACTCAAAATTTAAGGCCCAAAAAGCGGTGACATACGGACGGACGGACGGTCTTAAGTTTTATACCCTATCCTAAGGGTATATTAAGTTTGACACATAGCTTGTAACATCGAGAAATAATCGAGACAGACCCTATAAAGTATTTATATTCGAGATCAGTATCAATAGGGAAGTCGATTTAGCCATGTCCGTCCGTCTGTCTGTATGTCACCACTTTTTGGGCTTTAAATTTTGAGGACAAGTGTAAAAATGTTTGAAATCCGCCCACTTTTTCATAACTTCACTAAATTATATGAAACCGAAAAATTTTGTTAACACCAAATATTTAGGTATTCAGATTCCTTACAATTCACCCATGCAACAGTGTTGGCCACGCCCACTTTTTGGGGGCGTTTTTAATAAAAAAAAACCGATTTTGATGAAATTTTACATGCGACGTCCTCAAACGGTCGAAGTTATGATCGTAGTTCAGTAAAGAAAATGCAATTCGGCCACGCCCATACGATCCGTTCCAGATGGATTGTAGCTTTTCTGTATGTTTGTTTTATTTCTAAGGTCTTCCTTTTTAAACCCTATCCTAAGGTATATTAAGTTTGACTCATAGTTTGTAACACAGAGAAATAATCGAGGTAGACCCTATAAAGTATATATATTCGTGATCAGCATCAATAGCGAAATCGATTGAGCGATGACCGTCCGCCCGTCCGTCCGTCTGTCTCTATGTCACCACTTTTTGGGCCTTAAATTTTGAACTAGGAGGATGCAACTATATATCTGGGCTTTTAAGAAGGAGAAGCAGTACACGAGTAAACATTTTTCAAATCCGCCCACTGCCACGCCCACTTTTTGATAACTTCACGAAATTTTATGAAACCGAAAAATTTTCTTAAGAACAAATATTTAGGTATTTAAATTCCCTACTGTTCACTCATACAACAGTTTTGGCCATGCCCACTTTTATGGGCGTCTTCATCAAAAAAACGATTTTGATAAAATTTTACATGTCACATCCTCAAACGGTCGACGTTACAGACACATTTAAGTACAAAATGCAATTATAGAAACGAAGATAGCTTATCATACGATCCGTTCCAAACGGATTGTAGCTTTTCTGTATGTTTTTATACCCTATCCTAAGGGTATATTAAGTTTGACACATAGTTTGTAACATAGAGAAATAATCGAGATAGACCCTATAAAGTATATATATTCGTGATCAGCATCAATAGCGAAATCGATTGAGCGATGACCGTCCGTCCGTCCGTATGTCACCGCTTTTTGGGCCTTAAATTTTGAGCTAGGACGATGAAATTTCATATCTGGGATTCTGAGAAAAAGATACAGTACAAGTGTAAAAATTTTTTAAATTCGCCCACTGCCACGCCCACTTTTTCATAACTTCACTAAATTATATGAAACCGAAAAATTTTGTTAAGACCAAATATTTAGGCATTCAGATTCCCTACAATCCACCCATACAAAAGTTTTGGCCACGCCCACTTTTTGGGGGCGTTTTCATCACAAAACCGATTTTTGGGCCTTAAATTTTTAACTAGGACGCTGAAATTTCATATCTGGGCTTCCAAGAAAAAGATACAGTACAAGTGTAAATTTTTTTACATCCGCCCACTGCCACGCCTACTTTTTTATAACTTCACTAAATTATATGAAACCGAAAAATTTTGTTAAGCCCAAATATTTGGGTATTTAGATTCCCTACAATTCACCCATAGAACAGTTTTGGCCACGCCCACTTTTTGGGGCGTTATCATCAAAAAACCTATTTTGATAAAATTTTATATGTAACATCCTCAAACGTTCGACATTATAGCTATATTTGAGTACAAAATGCTATTTGGCCACGCCCACTTTATAGAGAGGAGGATAGGGTATCATACGATCCGTTCCAGACGGATTGTAGCTTTTCTGTATGTTTTTGTTTACAGTCGATTAGTAAAAATTTATGTGGTTCGTTTGGCATTGGCAGCAATTAGCTCACTTTTGATAGACTTGGCCTTTGCTTTTAAACGTTGAATTAAATTGTTGACCAGTTGCTGCAGTATTATGAACTATTTCTGTTGCTCCGAACGATGTCATTTGGGAGCATGAATTGAATCTGCGAATGTACTTCAGGATCAGGTTTGAATTTGGATTCGTGCCGATTAGCAAGCCGTTCAATGGTTCTGATGGTGTCTCAATTTCTGGTAGTTGCACTTTTCCTGATGCGCAACACATGCCAGCTGACTCATGTTTGAATTTGAGCGCATGACAATGACGAAATTTTTTGGCCATAGCACCAATCAGCACTTTCGGATGAGCGGAATATTCAAGGTTAGGTTAGGTTAGGTAAATGAGTGAGTTGGGACTGTGTCACTGCTCATTTAGACCACAGTAGTTCGGGTCCATTGTGCCCAATCATTTAACCCTGGAAACCTATAAAGTCCGCTATTATAACCCCCCAGATAATCATATGAATTTTAGGAGGTTCGTCAGTTCTATGTTACCCAAGTCCTCCAAATCCATAAAGAAGTAACTGCCAAGAGTCCTCATTCTCCTGACGGATAGGGCAGGACAGTCGCACAGCAGGTGACGAACTGATTCAATTTCTTCTTCGTCCCTGAAACTTCTACAGAAGTCATTATGTAGTACACCGAGTCGCTCCGCGTAGACACCAATGGCACAATGACCAGTAATTATCCCTGAAACGACCCGTGTTTTATAACGACTCAGTTTCACCAGAGAAGTTGATCTCTTCTTGCTGATACCCGGCCATAGGGCCCTGGCTGTTGCGCATGTTTCCAGATGAATCCAGCGACTATTTGCTTGACCGATGGCTTCATCCTCTATTTTCTTCTGTAAGGAACTGATTGGGGCTACTGCAAAAGGGAGGGCCCGCGATAAGTGCAGCGCCGACCCTTTCCTAGTAAGTTCGTCAGCCCTTTCGTTTCCTACGATATCCATATGCCCTGGCACCCAACAGATGGTCACCGCATTAGGTCTAGATATCTCATTCAAGAGCGATTGGCAGAACTTCACAAGCCTTGATCTGATTGTAGCGGACTCCAGAGCCTTATCGGCTGCCTGGCTGTCTATATACACAGTAATCGTTCTGCCAACGATATTGCTCTCACTTATGATCTTAGCAGCCTGTATAATGGCTGTGACTTCGGCCTGAAAGACGCTGCAATCAGCATGGCCGTACAGGCTCAATGACCACATTCGGCCATCCCTCAGTCTTGCAGCGGTTTTAGCCGCCAGACTGCCACAGTATATATCAAGCGGAATGAAACTAAGCATGGTTTCCATTGCCGGTGTTGGTGTTGTCTTCATTGATCCCATGACTCCGATGCACGCTGCCCTCTGGATTTTGGTGAGGTTAGAAAGCTGGTATTGCTTCTCCAGTACCGTCCACCATACCAGTGAACCATATGTAAGAATGGGTCTTACGACCGCCGTGTATATCCAGTACACCACAGCTGGCTTAAAACCCCACGTGTTACTGAACGTCTTTTTGCAAGAATAGAAAGCTACACTTGCTTTTTTGACGCGTTCAGCAATTTAGTTTGGAATCTAGAATTACACCCAGTTATCGGGCTGAACCTGAGATACTTAGTTCAGTACCACTGATACTTGGAGGTCTGAAGGTAGGAATTGATCTCTTCCTAGTGAAGAGAACTGCCTACGTATTTCAAGGTTTCACTCCTAGCCCTTTGTTGCTAACCCAATTCTTCACTAGTTGTAGTGCGAGATTGAGTCTTTCGCTTAGGACTGAAGGAAATTTTCCCTTGATCAGGATAACCACGTCGGATAATCACGTCGGCATAGGCCGTCACGTTGAAGCCGTTTTCCTTCGATATTACCAAGATCTCATCCACTACAAGGAGCCATATTAGAGGGGATAGGACTCCTCCTTGTGGGCTTCATCTGCAGACGCTTCTCCTGATAGTTACATCTCCTTGCGATGAAGATATAACTCTCGATTGAAGCATCTGAGCAATCCAATTGGAGCGACCGATGCTCAGTCGAGCTCTGTGTAATCGGTGCCTACGTTGTTGAACGCCCTTTCAATGTCTAGGAACGCCCCAAGAGTGAATTCCTTGAAGTGGAGGGATCTTTCTATGCTTGATACGACCCTGTGGATGGCTGTATCTACCGATAGTTATCATCACCAATCACGTTTCTTATGTATACATTTATTAAACGCTCCAGTGTTTTTAGCATAAAAGACGATAGGCTGATAGGTCTCAAGTCTTTAGCGTTTATGTGGCTCGCTTTCCTCGCTTTCCCCACTGTGGGAATAAATGCAACACGCACAACCCGCCGTGCTTTAGGAACATATCCTAGCTTAAGGCATCCCGTGAAGATGCGCTTGAGCCATGGAATAGCAATATCCGCTGACTGTTGCAACATCACAGGTGGAATGTTATCCATTCCTGGAGCCTTATAAGGAGCAAATGACTTAATTGCCCAAGCTATCTTATCTTCATCCACTATATTGCCCACCTCTTCCGCGCTTATTCCCTATGTCGTCTCTGGAATGGGTAGATCATCTCTGGAGATTGATGTACATCCAAGAAAGTGGGTGCTCAGTAGTATATCCAGCGTTTCCTCATGCGACTCTGCCCAAGTACCATCACTTTTCCTGATATTGGATGCCGGTGTTGGTGTCTTGGCCAGGAACTTCCTTAGGCGGGACGCTTCGATTGTTGACTCTATAGATGCGCAAAAGGATCTGTACGAATTCCTCTTTGCGAACCTAATCTCACTCTTTAGGAGTTTTACGCTTTCTTTATAGGTGGACCAGTCGACGACCCCTTTTTTAGCAAGGTTCCATCCTACTCTTGAAAAGCGAATGAGTTGCGCTATTTTATCATTCCACCATGGTGGATGTTTTTTACCGCTATGTCTACTGACCGGGCAGGATTTTTCAAAGGATTGCGTAAGGGAACCGTTTTGAAGCGTATCCAACGATGATCAGATAGTGGCGCCTTGTTGGAGACTCTCCAGTCAACAACTTCAACAGAGCTCTATTCAGACACAAAAGTTACATTTAAGACTTCCTTTCTTGCTTACTTTACTTACTTAACGGGCTCCCGTAAAGAGTCTCTGCCTGAGACACGGCAGCCTTCCACTCTCTTCGATCCCGGGCACGCTGCTTCCAGTTGTCTAGACCAAGCGCTCTGGCATCCGCGATAGCTTGGTCCTTAAAACGGAGGTTCGGTCTTCCTTGTCGTCTCGAACCTGGGGGCTGTGATTCGAAGATCATCTTTGCTGGAGCATTATTGTCCATTCGCTCGATGTAGCCGAGCCAGCGTAGTCGACGTGTTTTGGCTTTTTGGACTACATCCACATCTTGGTACAGCTCATAGAGTTCGCGGTTATATCTTCTCCTCCATTCGCCCTCCTCGCATACGGGACCGAATATCCGACGAAGAATTTTTCTTTTCGAAAGTGTTCAGTATTTGCTCTGCTTTCCTGCTTATCATCCAGCACTCGGCTCCATACAGCAGAACTGGCAGGATCAAAGTTTTGTAGAGCATACATTTCGTATTCCGAGTTAGGTGTTTTGGCCCCATTTGTTTCGCCAAACCGAAGTAGCAGCGGTTTCCTAGGGTAAGTCTTCGTCGAAACTCCACTAAGTTGTCATTCGTGGAGTTGATGTTTACTCCGAGGTAGGTAAACTCCTTAACCACTTCGAAGTTACTGTTGCCAACAGTGACGTTCTGTCCTAGGCGGTGGACAGATGATTCAAGGCCAACTCTTTTCGCCTGTTCTTCAATTGCCGTAAAAGCCTCTAACACGGCGCGCTGGGAACGACCGATGATGTCAATGTCGTCTGCGTATCCCAGCAGCTGGACAGATTTGTTGAAGATAGTGCCTTCCGTGTTTACACCTGCCCTGCGCGCTATCTGTTCTAGCACAAGATTGAAGAAGTCAGTGTGTTTGGAATAGTTCGGAGGAACTGTTTCCGAATTGCACGTTGCACCGCGTGTTTTCCAGCGTCACGCGGCACAGCTGTTTAGTCGGGATCCCGAATTCGGCCATCGTCTTGTAGAGCTCAAGACGATGAATGCTATCATATGCGGCTTTAAAGTCGATGAAGAGATGGTGAGTCTCGACTTGAAATTCGTTGGTCTTTTCCAGGATTTGCCTTACTGTGAAAATTTGGTCGATCGTCGACCCGGGCCGGAAGCCACACTGGTACGTGCCGATTAGTGTGCTGCAGAAAGGCTTCAGATGTTCTCACAGTACGTTGGAAAGGATCTTATATGCGACATTAAGCAGGGATATGCCTCAGTAGTTCTTACAAGACATAGGATCCCCTTTCTTTAAGATGAGGCATATAGAGCTGATAGTCCAGTCATCGGGCATGACTTCATCCACCCATACTTGGTTGATGATTAGGTGCATGCACCCTACCAAAACATCACCACCATGTTTGAAAAGCTCTGCTGGTAGACCATCAGAGCCGGCGGCCTTGTTGTTCTTCAGCTTTTTGATAGCTGAGCCGACCTCTTCAAAACTGGGAAGGGGGATGGATTCTTCATTGACTGGATGCGAGTTCTCTTCTTGCCTTGGGCTTGAAGCCAGCTGCCAGTTGCTTGGCTTTGCTGAAAAACATCCGGATGCTGTTCCTATCGCGGGATACTTCGATATCCTTGAGCTGGGAGACTGCGTGGGCCCTTTTCTTCTTACGCAGGATCTTCTTCTCGTCCCTTCTTCTGGCTCGATACTCTTCTCTCGCTGCCCTTGTTTTGCGCTGCAGCGCTTGCATGTGTGCATTTTCTGTCACCTTTTTCCGACGCACGCACTCATAATCATACCAACGGCTCATTTTGGGTGGTGACTGGTAGCCTATGGTGATCTCTGCTACCCCTTTGATGATGTCGCGATTCTGGTTCCACAGATTGTTGGCGTTTATGGATGGTGAATGCACAGCGCAGAGTCTCTCGCTAAGGCGCTCCCTGTAGACTCTGGCTACTCCAGTCGTGCTAAGGCTTCCAACGTTGAATTTCTTTTTCTGGGCGGCTTGCAGCTTCTTCTCGTTGGATAGTCGAGCTCTGAATTTAGCTGCAACAAAAAAATGATCAGAATCGACGTTTGCTATCTGAAAGTTTGCACATTTAGAATGTTGGATATGGAGAGCGCCAGGTTGCTGTGTGGATTCGTAGTCTTGGAAATCTAGTGCTACTTATCACCGTATTACGAGCTGCTGCCAAATCCATTAGCCGGAAGCCGTTGTCTGTTGTCGTTTCGTGGAGGCTGAGCTTTCCAACTAATCGGCCGAAGATGTTTTCCTTACCGATTTTTGCACTGAAGTCCCCGAGGATCACTTTGACATCATACTCCAGACAGGTCATAAAACTCCTCCTTGATAGAGTCTTCAGCTTCGTCGGTAGGGGCGTGTGCACATATTATGCTGATATTTTGGAATGTTGCCTTGATGTGGATCACAGCCAGGTGATCATTGATCGGCTTAAAGTCAATTATCATTGAGCGAAGCGAATCCGCATCCTAACATGTGCAGTCTTTTGTGACAGCTGTAATAAATGTCACAATCTTTTCGTTTTTGCATACCTGATCCTATCCATCGTATCTCCTGGATCGCGGTAATATCTGCCTTGTACCGCGTGAGGACAGATTCAAATTTTGAATAGCACCTGGAGTATACAGTGTACGTACGTTCCAGGTGCATACTCTTAAATCGTAGTTCGTGGACGTTCCGGGTCGTGATATTAAATGAGGGGTTCCATAATCCGAGGCTTGTGTCTCTCTCATAACTAGTGTTTTTTTACGTGGTAAGGAAGTTACCCCGACGGCACAACCCCCAACCTGGAGGGCCAGTTTCATTTTTTTGAAACCCTTAGGACGAGGGGCCGGTTTTAAACCGATGTCGATGCCTCTAGCATTGATGTCAGTGCTACCCCGCAAAGTGTGGTATTCGAGGGCATGACATCCCAAGACTAAGTTTTTCTTACCTTTTTGAGACGCTGATATGAGGGGACGTTGATGCCGTCATCATAGGGTAGGTACGCAGACGCCACCGTGCAGTTCTCGTTCAGCCCTCTCAAATCCACTACAGTCAAGTCGCCGGAGGTGAAATCAGACCGCATTAGTACATGAATACTCTTTTTAGCCACGATAAAAGTCCTAACCTTGCCAGCGTCACTCCTATAATATACATTATAGTCTTTTGACCCTAATCCCATCACGCGATTGTTATGAATCCACGGTTCCTGGATTAGGGCGCGATGCCACTTCGCTCTGCCGAACGTGGGCGCAGTTGCGCAAGCATTCTTCCGAATGTGGTCAAAGACTCCTCTGGCTAAGGCGTTCCCAATCATTTGGCCACATTCAGTGGAATACTGACCACTCGGTTTTCCGAAGTCCACCACAGCAAGCTGTAGTGAACAATGGATCGCCCCACTGAAGAGCATCGTGTCGGCAGCCTTCGACCTTTTCGGAGGATTTTTGGAGTCCTCGGAGGACCTAAGCCTCTTTGAACTGAAATCCTCCCTCTTGGCATCGGCCATCTTGCGACGTTTTTCCGGTTGACCATCTTTAGCACCTGCCTTAGCGGCAGCGGCCTAAGTCTGACCTTTGCCGGCACTTTTTCCGCTCCCCTTCCGCTGTGGTGTGCCTTAACGGCAACTCCTTTGCGGGTTGCTTTTTTGCCAGGAGCGTTCTGTTTAGGAGCAGGCCTCGTCAGAGCGTCCTTAGCTATCGTTTTGATAGTCCAAGCCAGGGAGTTCTTTTCCTTCTCGGAGAGTGAAGAGGGGTCCATCGCATTCAGGATCGACTTGGCATGCGCCGCTGTTTTGAACAACCGCCGTCGAACGACGTCTGGGGAGACCTTGCTCCTCTTTTCCATTTTCCGGGGACTCCCAGATTCCGGGGACTCTGCAAGCAGCTGCTCCTCCATCTCCAGAGAGATCTCCTCAGTCATCAGTTCTGGTGCTATTCATTTTGGTCCCACGAGTATGACCGGAAAAATCGGTCCACCCAGCCATAGCTGCCATGCCGGGGTACGACATTTATACCACAGACCTCGCCAGGGCATCTGTGGGAGCTCGGTAGTGGTGGGTTAATTTAAAGCCCTTCAACCTTTCATCCTTCGGCACAGTTTTAAGTTGAAAAACTGCTCACTCCACCACTAGAGTTGGGGCTCGACTAGCTCTTAGTTTTGGCGCCTCAGATGTTCGCCGGTCAAAAGCACTGCGCTGTCAAACCATGTGGTATCCACCGCCTTACTTTGGGCTCAACACCGCGACAAGGTGGATAGTCAGCGCTGAGGGGAATATTCAATATCTGGCTCGTACTCGAATGCGAGACGAAGGAACGAAGCGGATGTAAATACTCGATGTCCTTGTTGGCATTGTCGGTCATTTGCTTTGTATGTGTCAATTACGAACCCGCGAGCTTGTCTCCGTTCCAATTGTCGTTGTTGATTTCGTTCAGCTCGTGCCTCTTGTGATTGAGATGCACGCAATAGCAACATTCTCCCAATTTTCGTTATCTTGTTGATGTCTTGCTGGCATTGTTCACTACAACACACACAAAAAGACCAAATTGTTGTACTTACCGATAAAAAACGGAATGCCGATAATGTTTTGTTCTTTTAGTATTTCACCAACCTTTCCCAATCACAAAACACGTATATAAAGTGAATCAATAAGGAACTCTGACACTGACCTGTTTACCTTTCCATAGCTTTAAACTATTTAGTTAAAAAATTCATTATAAAAAAAAAAACAAAATTGTTTTCGTACAGCTATATTATGGTTTAATGAAACATAAAAAGAAAATAGAACAAAATCGTTTGCATTTTTATAAAAAAAACTAAGAATTAAAAATTTACAAATTCAATGTCAAAACATACAGAAAAGCTACAATCCGTCTGGAACGGATCGTATGATACCCTATCCTCCTCTCTATAAAATGGGCTTGGCCAAATTGCATTTTGTACTCAAATATGGCTATAACCTCGAACGTTTGAGGATGTTACATGTAAAATTTTATCAAAATCGGTTTTTTGATGAAAACGCCCCCAAAAAGTGGGCGTGACCAAAACTGTTGTATGGGAGAATTGTAGGGAAGTTGTATACCTAAATATTTGGTCTTAACAAAATTTTTCGGTTTCATATAATTTAGTGAAGTTATAAAAAAGTAGGCGTGGCAGTGGGCGGATGTAAAAAAAATTTACACTTGTACTGTATCTTTTTCTTGGAAGCCCAGATATGAAATTTCAGCGTACTAGTTAATAATTGAAGTCCCTAAACTCGGTTTTGTGATGAAAACGCCCCCAAAAAGTGGGCGTGGCCAAAACTTTTGTATGGGTGGATTGTAGGGAATCTGAATGCCTAAATATTTGGTCTTAACAAAATTTTTCGGTTTCATATAATTTAGTGAAGTTATGAAAAAGTGGGCGTGGCAGTGGGCGGATTTAAAAAATTTTTACACTTGTACTGTATCTTTTTCTCAGAAGCCCAGATATGAAATTTCATCGTCCTAGCTCAAAATTTAAGGCCCAAAAAGCGGTGACATACGGACGGACGGACGGTCATCGCTCAATCGATTTCGCTATTGATGCTGATCACGAATATATATACTTTATATGGTCTATCTCGATTATTTCTCTATGTTACAAACTATGTGTTAAACTTAATATACCCTTAGGATAGGGTATAAAAAGAACTCGTACACGGAGTGTTAAATTTAATTGTAAGTAAAATTAACATAAAATAAAAGAAAATTAATATTGGGTTGGCAGGCCCTTGTTGTTTCGAACAGCATTCAACCTTCTGGGCGTTCCTTATTCCCAATTTTGCAGCACTTTGCTCTAAATTCTCTTTTAAAATTGTAAGATATTTTCCCCGATCAATAATTCCATCAATAATACACAGCTGTCCTGGACCAGCAGCCGACATGCAGCCCCAAACCATCACAGAGCCACCACCATGCTTTACCGTGGCTCTTAAATTGCATTCTTTTAACTCTTCATTTGGTTTTCGCCACACGTAAGATTGACCGTCTGATCTAAGCAAATTAAATTTACTCTCATCCGAGAATAAAACTTGATTCCAAAAGGAAAAATTTTTATTTTTATAGGTTTTAGCGAATTTTAACCTTATACATATCTGTTTATGAACGGTTTCTTACGGGCTACTCTTCCATGTAAATTGTTCCTTCGCAAAACCAGTCTTATTGTTTCAGGATGGGCATTTTTAATTAGGGTCTATGACACTCCTGTAGCTAATTTTGGAGCGCTTAGCTTGGGGTTTTTCTTGATTTGCTGCACAATCCATCGCTCATCAGAAGGTGTGAATAGTTTAGGTCTGCCAGATTTGGGTTTATTTTCTACGGATTTCGATGTTTTGAAACGTTTTATTATGTCATGAACTGTGGAGTTAGATCTATTTACGAGTGCTGCAATTTCACTAACGGATTTTCCTTCATAAAGAAGTCTGGCCACGCTGCCTTCCCATTTTAATATTTATGTCTCAAATTTCAAGAAAACAAGAAAAACGCGTCTTAGATGTTCTTTAGTTGAGGCAACACAGAGAATAAAAAATAAAAATACGGCTATTGTCCTATTAAATTAAACGAAAAACGAAGGACATAATACCTGCCCGAGTTCTTTTTATACCCTTTCCTAAGGGTATATTAAGTTTAATACATAGTTTGTAACATAGAGAAATAATCGAGATAGACCCTATAAAGTATATATATTCATGATCAGTATCAATAGCGAAAACGATTGACCCATGTCCGTCCGTCCGCCACCACTTTTTGGGCCTTAAATTTTGAGCTAGGAGGATGAAATTTAATATCTCGGCTTCTGAGAAAAAGATGCAGTACAAGCGTAAAAATTTTTGAAATCCTCCCACTTTTCCCACTTTTTCATAACTTCACTAAATTATATGAAACTGAAACTTTTTGTTAGGTTAACGTATTTAGGCATTTAAATTCCCTACAATTCATTCATACAAAAGTTTTGGCCACGCCCACATTTTGGGGAAGTTTTCATAAAAAAACCGATTTTGATGAAATCGGCCGTTCGCATGTCACCGCTTTTTGGGCCTTTAATTTTGGTAGGACGATGAAATTTTATATCTGGGCCTGTGAGGAAAAGATACAGTACAAGAGTAAATTTTTTTTAAATCCGCCTACTGCCACGCCCTTTTTTTCATAACTTCACTAAATTACATGAAACCGAAAAATGTTGTTAAAACCAAATATTTAGGCATTTAGATTCACTACAATTGACCCATACGTCAGTTTTGGCCACGCCCACTTTTTGGGGGTGTTTTCATCAAAAAACCGAGTTTGATGAAATCTTACATGTAATATCTTCAAACGTTCGACGTTATAGCCTTATTTGAGTACAAAATGCAATTTGGCCACGCCCACTTTATAGAGAGGAGGATAGGGTATCATACGATCCGTGCCAGACGGATTGTAGCTTTTCTGTATGTTTTTTTCATGTTTTATTTAACTATAATATAATTTGTAAAAAAATAATTTATTTTTTTTTTATTAACGACGTAACGCCATCTGTCATTCAACAACACACAATGGGAGGTGGGGGTAGGAGGATGAAAATTTAGGGTCATATTTATTTTTTGATGCTAAATCTAAAAAAAATACAAAACAAAAATGTTCGCCAAAATAATTGAAAACATTTTTCTGGATAGGGGCACCCTAATCGCCTACATATGTATGGTATGAAAAATACTTCACGACCTATTTGACCACAAACACCGTGACACGGGATTTTTATATATTAGAGTAGCTGACTCGGCCAACTTCGTTCCGCCTAAAATTGATTAAATTATTAATGTCTCTTTCGAAACAGCCTCTCTATTAAAAGAATGAAACTGAACAGGAAATGTTGCATGTTGGTTTGTCACTCATTTGGAGATTCAATGGCAATTTTAACGCTGAATGAGCCTTCCAACCGCCTTCCATCAATACAAAATGGAATTTTCAGATATCGCCACCATCTACCCCTTAAAGTATGCAATTTCTAGTTTTTACGATTTTCCGACATTTCCGGTCGAAATTTCAAATTTTCAGCCCCGTTGTGTTTTACCTGGTTCAATAACCGGCAAACGCAAATGAGAAGTATACACTGCTGTCGATGAAAATATAATTATTAGATGAGTTACAAAGAGTTACTTCAAGTAAGTTGGAAAAAATGTTTTTTTTTAATACAGTTTTTTTTATTTATATAAAAATAAGTAATTCATGTAACAAAAAAAATTAAAAACATACAGAAAAGCTACAATCCGTCTGGAACGGATCGTCTGATACCCTATCCTCCTCTCTATAAAGTGGGCGTGGCTAAATTGCATTTAGCTCAAATATGGCTCTAACCTCGAACGTTTGAGGATGTTACATGTAAAATTTTATCAAAATCGGTTTTTTGATGAAAACGCTCCCAAAAGTGGGCGTAGCCAAAACTGTTCTATGGGTGAATTGTAGGGAATCTGAATACCTAAATATTTCGACTTAACAAAATTTTTCGGTTTCATATAATTTAGTGAAGTTATAAAAAAGTAGTAGTAAAAAATTTTACATGTAACATCGTCAAAAGTTCGACGTTATAGCCATATTTATAGCAATTTGGCCACGCCCACTTTATAAAGAGGAGGATAGGGTATCATACGATCCGTTCCAGACGGATTGTAGCTTTTCTATATTTTTTTTTTTTACAAAAATCAGTAACAACTAATAACTAATCAAATTAAAACAAATCCAGAACAATAAACTTAATAAAACAACAATAAGCTAAATTTGGTATGTCTCACGTCTGTAGGAAAACACGAATACAATACGGTTTTCTTCAATACGATGTGCACATCACAAAGAAAATTAAAAGAAATTATGCAAACTAGCAAACAAATAAGCCATTAAACCAATAGCCCACTAAAAACAAATAAAACTCGGCAAAAACATAGCGGCATATTACCAAACTGATAACAACATACGAAAAAGTATCACTGCGCCACTTTTTTTATAACTCAGTGTACATATACACTATATTAAACATCATGCCAAAAACAACAAAACAATTTTGCATATCTACGTTTGTGTTTAAACGATAAACAAATTAATTAATATCACATCCGTTTAGAATACGAGGTTGATGAAAAAAAAAACCGTAACTTAATCACTCACTGACAGCTGTCAATGTGTATGCGTGTATGCGCTACAACGTGTATTTGCCGTGTGTATGACATCAGCACACAGTATACATACAGCGCACGCTCATATGCGCATACGTACTTGTTGTTTTATTTTTATATGGACAAAATCAGATGTTGACATAAAAAGTCATAACTCACGAAGATTTGCACATCATCAGCGTACATGTGCAAGGAAGAGTTCTTCTGTTCCCTATTAGTTTTAACGCTCGATTTTGAATTCTATCCAGCAGGTGCAAAGAGGTCTTAGGAGCACCAGACCAGATATGAGCATTATACTCGAGCTTGCGGCGGATGTAGGCCTTATATATTGTAGCCAGATCAGAGGGTGTAAAGAACTTCTTGCACCGTTTAAGGAATCCTAAACATTTCGCAGCATTCTTGGCGGATTCGAATATGTGGTCATTCCAACGAAGATGGTCGTTAACACACATACCGAGAATGGAAAGTTTTTCGGTTTCGACGATGCAAGTGCCATTCATTGATAATGGCAAGGGGTTAAGGTTACGCTTGAGCGACAGCTGACAGCATTGGGTTTTCGAAGCATGAAATTCGACTCTGTTGTTTATACCCCATTTAATTATACTGTCAAGATCGGAATTTAATGAGCTTAACATACGCTGCCGTTCCAGTTCTACGGCCGAAGAGCAGGGACGTGAGTCTGGGAACGAATATGAGAAGCTGAGGGTGCTGTCGTCAGCGAAGGAATGTATTGGATTAGAAGTAGCAGACAAGAGATCGTTTATGAAAATAAGAAAGAGAGTCGGAGACAAAACGGAGCCTTGGGGGACGCCAGCATTTATATGGTGGATTGCAGACTTGAAACCATCCAAAACAACTTGAATTGAACGTTCCGAAAGGTAGTTTCTAATCCATTGAAGAAGAGATTCGTCGATGCCAAATGCACGCATTTTCGACAAAAGAGCTTGATGCCAAACTCTGTCAAATGCCTTTGAAATATCAAGCGCAACAATCTTACATTCACCAGAATGATGTAGAGAGTGGTTCCACTTTTCGGTGAGATATACCATCAAATCACCAGTGGACCTTTTGCTACGAAAACCATACTGACGGTCATTAAGGAGCTTTCGTGATTCAAGATATTTCATAAGCTGACGATTTATCAGCGTTTCCATGACCTTGGAAAGAAGGGACGTAAGTGCAATGGGTCGATAGTTGGAGGGAGAAGAAGATTCGCCTTTTTTAGGGACGGGCTGGACAAATGCTGTTTTCCATCTACTCGGGAAGAGTCCAGAAGAGTAGGATAGATGAAAAAGCTTACGCAGTGGTTTTGCCAGCGTGGAAGAACACCTCTTCAGGATAATGGGTGACATACCATCTGGACCAGCGGATTTGTTTATGTTAAGATCTTTAAGCACTCTTGCTACTGTACGAGTGCGAAAGTGGATTTGTCCCATAGAATATTCGACGCGCTCAAGTACAGGGGGAGTCAAAGCACAATCTGGGAGTGTGGAGTTCGCAGCGAGTAAGGCTGCAAGCAGATTAGCCTTGTCCAAAGAGCTGACAGATGGAGTGTCATTGTGAACGAGCGTTGGGGTGGAAGATGAGGCACAATTTTTTATATTTTTGACGAACGACCAAAAATTTTTGCTACCTTTGGGACAGTGTAGAATTTTTTGCCTCAATTTTAGGTCGAAGGAGAATTTTACACGGCGAATTAGAGCATTGCAATCATTTCTGGCTCGTTTAAACATTTTTCGGTTTTCCTCTGTTGGGTCGGTCTTAAAAGACCGAAATCTTAGCTCCCTTAACCTGATAGCCTCTTTGCAGCTCGAGTCATACCACGGGTTTTCCTTTGGCTTGATACTCTTTATTCTGTGAGGAATAAAGGATTTCATGCCGAGGAGGATAGTGTTTGTAATCGTATCGGCGGCGGCGTCCACGTCGTTATCGAGGAAACATAACGACCAGTTAAAACTCCTAAAGAAGCTGTTCATGCCGTCCCAGTTGGCTTTCTCGTACTGCCAGACTAATCTTTTAGGAGTTTTTTCTTTAACTGTGTGGTTAAGGTACGAAAAATTAGCCGATACGACACAGTGGTCTGACGAACCTAGAGGCGATAATACGTTTATGCTGTATTTATCGGAGTGAGAGCATTCCCGCGTTTCACGTCAATCGAGTTCATATTGGTCGAATATTGTCTTATATTGTCGTAATAGAAGACCTAGGTGAAATTTACACACTTTAACACACAAATACCTTAATACATTATAAGAATTATAAGTCTATAATTTCAAGGTAATCTTTCCCCTTAATTGTCTTACCACAGAATAGGACTAATCACACGTGGTTTTTCAATAAAAACATACAGAAAAACTACAATCCGTCTGGAACGGATCGTATGATACCCTATCCTCCTCTCTATAAAATGGGCGTGGCCAAATTGCATTTTGTACTCAAATATAGCTATAATGTCGAACGTTTGAGGATGTTACATGTAAAATTTTATCAAAATAGGTTTTTTTATGATAACGCCCCCAAAAAGTGGGCGTGGCCAAAACTGTTCTATGGATGAATTGTAGGGAATCTAAATACCCAAATATTTGGTCTTAACAAAATTTTTCGGTTTCATATAATTTAGTGAAGTTATAAAAAAGTAGGCGTGGCAGTGGGCGGATTTCAAAAATTTTTACACTTGTACTGTATCTTTTTCTCAGAAGCCCAGATATGAAATTTCATCGTCCTAGCTCAAAATTTAAGGCCCAAAAAGCGGTGACATACGGACGGACGGACGGACGGACGGTCATCGCTCAATCGATTTCGCTATTGATGCTGATCACGAATATATATACTTTATAGGGTTTATCTCGATTATTTCTCTATGTTACAAACTATGTGTCAAACTTAATATACCCTTAGGATAGGGTATAAACATACAGAAAAGCTACAATCCGTCTGGAACGGATCGAATGATACCCTATCCTCCATCCTATAGAGCCCCTATATTGCACTTTCCTTCTGAATTACGATGATAAGTTCGCGAGTTCGATGAAAACGCCCCCGAAAAGTGGGCGTGGTCAAAACTGTTGTATGGGTGAATTGTAGGGAATCTGAATGCCTACATACATATATATTTGGTTTCATATAATTTAGTGTAATTATGAAAAAGTGGGCATGGCAGTGGGCGGATTTCAAAAATGTTTACACTTGGACTGCATATCTCAAAAGCCCAGATATGAAATTTTATCCTCCTAGCTCAAAATTTAAGGCCCAAAAAGCGGTTACATACGGACGGACGGACAGTCATCCCTTAATCGATTTCGCTATTGATGCTGATCACGAATATATATACTTTATAGGGTCTATCTCTATTATTTCTCTATGTGTCAAACTTAATATACCCTTAGGATAGGGTATAAAAACTGTTTTGAAATGTAAGTGCTAAATAAAATATTATTATTTATACCTGGATTTTCGATGAATATTTCAAAACAATCGATGATAGCAGTGAATTTGCAGCCGAGAACTTCCTTAAAATAATTTGGCGTATTATTTTCAAGGGCAATCTGATGAGGCCAACGAACAAATGCGCCAACTTTTGTGATAAGCGCTATTAGATGCTCATGGAAAAGCTTGGAGATGGTAGATAGAGCCACACCATACCTATATGCCAAATAGGCGAATGGCAGATCCACCCTAAGCTTCATGAGAACCATCACAAAGGCGTCAAACACAATTATCCCCTTCAATAACACATCGGTCAAATCCTCTTTGACGAAATCAAATAGAGTTTGAAGAGCAACTAGGAAGACCCGTAAAATCGGTTGCTTTGCTGTCGTCATTGGCAAAACTTTCCATAGAAATTTTTTGCTTTTTGGAGCTGCATCTTCAAACTCTCGATGGTAGCATCTTTATACCCTATCCTAAGGGTATATTAAGTTTGACACATAGTTTGTAACATAGAGAAATAATCGAGATAGACCCTATAAAGTATATATATCGAACAGTTTTGGCCACGCCCACTTTTTGGGGGCGTTTTCATCAAAAAACCGATTTTCATAAAATTTTACATGTAAAATCCTCAAACGTTCGAGGTTATAGCCATATTTGAGTACGAAATGCAATTTGGCCACTCCCACTTTATAGAGAGGAGGATAGGGTATCAGACGATCCGTTCCAGACGGATTGTAGCTTTTGTGTATGTTTATACCCTATCCTAAGGGTATATTAAGTTTGACACATAGTTTGTAACATAGAGAAATAATCGAGATAGACCCTATAAAGTATATATATTCGTGATCAGCATCAATAGCGAAATCGATTGAGCGATGACCGTCCGTCCGTCCGTATGTCACCGCTTTTTGGGCCTTAAATTTTGAGCTAGGACGATGAAATTTCATATCTGGTCTTCTGAGAAAAAGATACAGTACAAGTGTAAAAATTTTTGAAATCCGCTCACTGACACGCCCACTTTTTCATAACTTTAGGCATACAGATTCCCTACAATCCACCCATACAAAAGTTTTGGCCACGCCCTCTTTTAGGGGGGTTTTTCATCACAAAACCGATTTTTGGGCCTTAAATTTTTATCTAGGACGCTGAAATTTCATATCTGGGCTTCCAAGAAAAAGATACAGTACAAGTGTAAATTTTTTTTACATCCGCCCACTGCCACGCCTACTTTTTTATAACTTCACTAAATTACATATATGAAACCGAAAAATTTTGTTAAGACCAAATATTTGGGTATTTAGATTCCCTACAATTCACCCATAGAACAGTTTTGGCCACGCCCACTTTTTGGGGGCGTTACCATAAAAAAAACCTATTTTGATAAAATTTTACATGTAACATCCTCAAACGTTCGACATTATAGCTATATTTGAGTACAAAATGCAATTTGGCCACGCCCACTTTATAGAGAGGAGGATAGGGTATCATACGATCCGTTCCAGACGGATTGTAGCTTTTCTGTATGTTTATACCCTATCCTAAGGGTATATTAAGTTTGACACATAGTTTGTAACATAGAGAAATAATCGATAAATATATAATATATAAAGTATATATATTCGTGAATTATAATTATATGAAACCGAAAATTTTTGTTAAGACCAAATATTTAGGTATTCAGATTCCCTACAATTCACCTATCGTACAGTTTTGGCCACGCCCACTTTTTGGATGCGTTTTCATCAAAAAACCGATTTTCATAAAATTTTACATGTAAAATCCTCAAACGTTCGAGGTTATAGCCATATTTGAGTACGAAATGCAATTTGGCCACTCCTACTTTATAGAGAGGAGGATAGAGTATCATACGATCCGTTCCAGACGGATTGCAGCTTTTCTGTATGTTTTTCTTTTATTTTGTCTTCAAAAGAATTCAACATCTAGAACAAGTTTATATGTTTAATTTAATTGCAAGCTATTATACAAAATATATACTTACTTTTACATGGTCTTCTTTTTGTTTGAGTACTAAGAGATCTTTCTCTGCTAGTTCTTGTCGGAGTTTTTGTATCTCAGAGATTTCTGGCAGACGTGCTAGGCATATTTTCATCGTCGAAGCAAACATTTTCAGTTTGCACCTCCCGATTCTTCAGCCTTTCATATCTCTTAAAACTCTTATCCTGAGTGCTGTACCCCATATTTTTACTAGAAACCCAGTCTGGGTTCAAATTGTTTTTAGGATGTCCTGCACATCTTGTAAAAAATATTTACAATTCTTGTGATTTATATTATTACTATTTTGTTTGACGAACCAGTGATGAAGTGTTCTATGCTTCAAGGATGTCTTCTTGAGATCGGCCCCTTTAATTGCATTCAGACATGCAATTTGTCTTAAACTTTGCATTTCTGCAAGTTCTTTGGACCTCCGGTCTATCGGTAACCTGAAAAACCACACTCTGCAACCATCCCTATCAAATCGATTGCTGCAGCCCACTACACAGCACTTCACCAGAATTTTATTGGATAAATGAAAAGGTCTATTGACAGAGGGTGTGTTCAGTTAATGCAGTTGCTTAGGGTCCGTTTGCTTTATTTTTATACCCTATCCTAAGGGTATATTAAGTTTATATACCCTATCCTAAGGGTATATTAAGTTTGATACATAATTTGTAACATAGAGAAATAATTGAGATAGACCCTATGAAGTATATATGTATATTCATGATCAGTATCAATAGCGAAAACGATTGAGCCATGTTTGACCATCGGTCCGTCCGCCACCATTTTTTGGGCCTTAAATTTTGAGCTGGGAGGATGAGATTTAGTATCAGGACTTCTGAGAAAAAGCTGCAGTACAAGTGTAAAAAATTTTTAAATGCGCGCACTGCCAAGCCCACTTTTTCATAACTTCGCTGAATTATATGAAACCGAAAAATTTTATTAAGACCAAATATTTAGGTATTCAGATTCCCTACAATTCACCCATACAACAATTTTGGCCACGCCCACTTTTTGGGGGTGTTTTAATCAAAAAACAAATTTCGATGAAATTTTACATATACCTATAATATCCTCAAACGTTAGCGGTTATCATCGTACTTCAGTAAAGAAAATGCAATACGGCTACTCCCACTTTATAGGGGCCCCATAGGATGGAGGATAGGGTATCATACAATCCGTTCCAGACGGATTGTAGCTTTTCTGTATGTTTATTCTCTATCCTAAGGGTATATTAAGTTTGACACATAGTTTGTAACATAGAGAAATAATCGAGATAGACCATATGAAGTATATATATTCGTGACCATCATCAATAGCGAAATCGATTGAGCGATGACCGTCCGTCCGACAATAAAATTTGTTGCAAAGATAATCCCCTTTGATTTATAGTGAGAGCCTTATAATTCCGTAAGGGGGCAACATTAAGTTCAAGCCGTTTACCAGAAACTTCCCTTTAAAAATCTCGTGTCAGTTAATTCGTTTTTCATAATCATGAACACCTTAAATCTAAAACGCGGAAATGCGAAAGGCCGTCTGACTCGTGCAGCAACTTTCGTGGACACAATCGAAGCATCCACAACTCTTGAGATGCTAGAAATTCGTTTAAGTAAATTAGAAGAAACGTGGTCTGAATTTTCGTCGCTGCATTACGAACTTTTGCAGCAAGTGCAGGAAGCGGAATCAATACCGTCGTTTTCGGGAAATTATAAGGACTGGCCGTCTTTTCGTGATCTTTTCCTAGGCTCGGTTGACAATCGAAGTGATCTCACTGCTACACAGAAGTTTCACTACCTAAAATCATTCCTTCGAGATGATGCGGCTAATCTAATTAAACATATGTCAAGTTCCGAAACAAATTATGTTGAGGCCTGGGAGCGGCTAGAAAGCGTTACGATCGGGTCCATCTAATAGTGCGCTCATTTATTCAGACATTTCTATCACTTCCTGCAATCAGTGTCAGTAATGTTCAAACGCTACGAAAAATCACTGACGGGGCAGATGAGGTCGTGCGCGGACTTAATGCCCTTGAGCGAAACGGTCGTGATCCGTAGCTAATATATCTGCTTCTGAACAAGCTTGATCAAGAGTCACAACAAGCTTGGGCAGAGGACTCCGGGTATCGGGATGATTGCACATTCAATGAACTTGTAGATTTTTTGCAATCACGTTGTGACGCTCTCGAATCGTGCCAAACAGTGAATCGTTTTGCTACATCGCGTTCAAAGTCAGCAGCTTCAATTCGAACCCATATAGCAGAAGAATCTATTCTTAAACCACAGTGCCCTAAGTACAAAAATGACCATTTATTACCCCAGTGTCCCAAATTCGTGGCTTTGGACGTTGAGTCGCGTCGTCACGGCACCATTCGTTAGTCCATCCTTATGAACCAAATAATTCTCCATCGTCATCGTCCTCAAGGTCATTGCCGAATCATGACCCGTCGTTGCTTCTCCAACAATCTTCGTCTTTCGCACCACATTCAAAATCTGTTTCTCCACTCGTGAATAATCATTCTGTTGAATTTATTCGTCGGAAGCAGACCATTCTACCTACTGTGCTAGCTAAAGTTCGGGATGTTCAGGGGAATCTCATTGATTGTCGGGTGTTACTGGACTCTGGATCCCAATCATCATTTGTCGTCGAGTCCTTCGCTCAAAGACTCGGGTATCCTCGTGTTCATGCTAGGATTCCAGTTCTCGGGTTGTCATCTAAGGAAGCAGGGTATACAAAAGGATATATCTCCTTAAATCTTTGTTCTCGATACAACTCAACTAGCTTATTTGTCGATGCATTTATCCGACATAAGTTGACATCAAATCTACCATCCAAGTCGTTAGATGTATCTTCTTGGCCGCATATAGTTAATCTAGACTTAGCTGATCCACATTTTAATCTAGCTAGTCCAATCGATGTTCTACTTGGCGCCGATAAACTTTGGTGTATTTTAAAAGGAGAGCAAATCCACGGTCCTGAAGGTATTCCACTCGCTCAAAATACGTCCTTTGGATGGGTAGTGACAGGAGAGGTTTTTGATCGTTCCGCTTCTGACAATTCGACTTTGACTTCGCTTCATTCGTCTATGGACGTTGATGTTTTGTTGCAGCGCTTTTGGGAGCTGGAAGACATGGCTCCAGCAAAGAATGAGTGTTTTGCTAACGATGAGGCTGAAAAACGTTTTCAAGAAACATTCACTCGCTCATCGGATGGGAAATATATCGTCCAACTTCCCTTTAAAACGTCAAATCCATCTTTCGGGAATACATTAAAATATGCCATGTCTCGTTTATATTCCATGGAACGTCGCTTTCGGTATAATCCTGAACTTAAATGCTTGTACTCGGAATTATGAAGGAATACATTAAACTTGGTCACATGCGGCAAATTCCTCCTAACGAAATCGAAACAATCCCTGGCAAACATTTTTACCTGCCACATCACTCGGTTTTGAAACCAGACAGTTCATCAACTAAATTACGTGTCGTGTTTGATAGATCTATAAAGGATTCGTATGGACAGTCATTAAATAGCGCGTTGTTAGTAGGTCCTCCAATTCAACGAGATTTGATAGGCATGTGCTTGCGTTTTCGGGAGCATAGATACGTTTTCACCGCCGATGTTGTAAAAATGTTTCGCCAAATCTGGGTTGAGGAGTCGCACACTGACTTTCAGAGGATTGTGTGGCGTGAAAATCCAACTGAACACATCCAACATTTTCGTTTATGTACTGTCACCTATGGTACCGCGTCCGCTACGTCCTTGGCAGTTCGAATATTGAAGCAGCTAGCACTTGATTATAAATCAAAGTACCCATATGCATCCCAGTTCTATTAAATGATGTATATGTTGACGACGTCATGACAGGATCGAGCTCCATTCAATCGCTAATTGACTTGCAGTCTGAGTTAGTTGCGCTGTTAGGAGAAGCTAAACTTCAGCTTCGAAAATGGAGTTCGAACTGTTGGCCACTTCTTTCTCGCTTGCCAAAAGAGGACTGTGAATTTTCCATCTTCGACACCGAACGCTCGCATTCGTTAATCAAAGTACTCGGTATGTACTGAAGTCCTGTTAGTGACGAGTTCTCCTTTCGTATGTCGAAATCTGTTTTATCGTCTTTGTCGATCAAACGAACATTACTTTCAGAAGTATCGCGCATTTTCGATCCCTTGGGACTGTTAGCTACCTCCGTAATTTTGTTCAAGATCCTGTTTCAGGAACTGTGGTCTTCGGAATTGAACTTAAGCTGGGATGATCCGTTACCCACCCAGTTAGCCGAACGGTGGGCTGGCTATCGACAGGAGCTTCCATTTTTAGAACGAATTCGAGTTCCAAGAAATATATTCTCATCGTCGGGAGGGATCGAACTTCATGGATTTTCAGATGCTTCCTTAGTAGCCTATGCTGCAGTTGTATACAGCCGTTGGAGAAATGCCGAAGGAGAATTCAAAACCACCATCATCGCAGCCAAGACGAAGGTTGCACCAATTAAACCGGTTTCCATCCAGCGGTTGGAACTCTGTGGTGCTTTGCTGTTGACTCGGTTGCTGAACCTCGTAAAGTCATCGTTTTCAACAAAGATTTCCCGGACATTGGCGTGGTGCTATTCGGAAATCGTACTCAATTGGTTATCTTCGCCACCTCGTCGTTGGACAACATTTGTAGCTAACCGTACTGCTGCGAACCTTGAAATAGCTCCACGACATTCATGGCATGTCATATGGGTGGCAATGGTGTAGTGGAAATGTGTTCGGTTCTTGAGTAGCAGGTTGTTGGTTCAAGTCCCAACCATAGCTACTCAATTTTTCTAATAAAACTGACCCCCTATCTCCACCTAGAGTGTACACACACTCGGAATTAATATTAGAGTTCTAACCGAATGCACAAAAACCCTACAAATGCTCCCTGACTAGTTCAGACACCACCCACGGAGTAATGAAACCTAACACCACCTGAGTTTCAACCACTACACCAGAATAATCTGTCCTATCTTCTCTCTTCTTACTTCCGACTTTACGCCGTGCAGAGTGCATACTCTTAGGTGTAAGTCTAAAATATCACTTACGCTGTGTTGCTACATTATAAGGGTATTCATAATCCCTTGAGCGTAAGTAAGATTATAAAAAAAAAAATATAAATCATATTGCTTCGGAAATAAATCCCCGATTGTGCGTCGCGCGGTGTAACTCCATCGAATCTCGTCAACCATAATCTCTGGTGGACCGGCCCACCATTCTTGTCATTAACAGATGAGCATTGGACAAGGTCTAGATTTGTTTCGCGAAAATCGGAGTGCAATGACTTTTTAATCTAAGAAAAACAATCATCGCGACAAGTGCTAGTTACCTCTACCGATACGGACGTAATTCAAACCCTCATCGACAGAATATCCTCGTGGTATCGTGTGCAAAGGATAATCGCGTATTGTCTTCGGTATTCGTTTAACTGTCGCGCCAGTTGATCGGCGCACTACTGGCCTCAACTTAAATGAAATTCAAGGGGCAAGAATACTAATACTAAACATACAGAAAAGCTACAATCCGTCTGGAACGGATCGTCTGATACCCTATCCTCCTCTCTATAAAGTGGGCGTGGCCAAATTGCACTTCGTACTCAAATATGGCTATAAACTCGAACGTTTGAGGATGTTACATGTAAAATTTTATCAAAATCGGTTTTTTGATGAAAACGCCCCCAAAAAGTGGGCGTGGCCAAACCTGTTCTATGGGTGAATTGTAGGGAATCTGAATACCTAAATATTTGGTCTTAACAAAATTTTTCGGTTTCATATAATTTAATGAAGTTATAAAAAAGTAGGCGTGGCAGTGGGCGGATGTAAAAAAAATTTACACTTCTACTGTATCTTTTCATCAGAAGTTAAAAATTTAAGGCCCAAAAATCGGTTTTATGATGAAAACGCCCCCAAAAAGTGGGCGCGGCCAAAACTGTTCTACGGCTGAATTGTACGGAATCTGAATGCCTAAATATTTGGTCTTAACAAAATTTCTCGGTTTCATATAATTTAGTGGAGTTATGAAAAAGTGGGCGTGGCAGTGGGCGGATTTCAAAAATTTTTACACTTGTACTGCATCTTTTTCTCAGAAGCCCAGATATGAAATTTCATCGTCCTAGCTTAAAATTTAAGGCCCAAAAAGCGGTGACATACGGACGGTCCGTCCGTCCGTCATCGCTCAATCGATTTCGCTATTGATGCTGATCACGAATATATATACTTTATAGGGTCTATCTCGATTATTTCTCTATGTTACAAACTATGTGTCAAACTTAATATACCCTTAGGATGGGGTATAAAAACTTCCTACCAAATCAAAACTTCTAAGATACTCGGCGTTTGTTGACGATGAAGGCCTGCTCCGAGTGGGAGGAAGACTAAAACATGCTACTTTTTCGTTTAACTTTAAACATTCAATTATTCTTCCTAATAATAACGTAATATCTTCCCTTATCATAACAGATACGCACAGTAATAACTTGCATCCAGGAGTGTCGCAATCGTTTGCTATTGTGCGGCAACAGTATTGGATTTTCGGAAGTCGCAATCTCATTCGGAGGATAGTTCACAATTGTAAGGTCTGCTTTATGCAAAGAAAGCTGACAAGTACGCAACTAATGGGTGATTTACCATGCCATCGAATCCAGCCGAGTCGTCCCTTTTCCAATACTGGGTGCGACTATGCTGGTCCCATAAGCATCAAACTTTCCCGCTGCCGCAAACCCAAAATTCATAAAGCATACATCGCGTTGTTTGTGTGTATGGCTACAAAGGCGATTCATCTGGAGGTGGTGAGCGATCTCACAACGGATGCCTTTCTGGCTGCATTACGCAGATTCGTTTCTCGTCGGGGCCTGTGTTCAAACAAGAACAAGAAGAAGCTCAAGAAGCTCGTCGTTGTTTAAATGAAATGCGTAAGTTGGTTATGTCTCAAGTCCACAACGACACCATTGCTGCATCACTTGCCAAGGATAATATCGCATGGCATTTCATTCCTCCTTCGGAACCACATTTCAGTGGTCTGTGGGAGGCTGGTGTCAAATCGGTCAAATCGCATTTACGGCGAGTAGTTGTACACAGTACTTACTCAAATCGAGGCTATTTTAAACTCTCGTCCTCTATGTGTTCTATCTGATGAAGATCTCAATCCTCTAACACCCGCTCATTTCATTATAGGTGAACCATTCACAGCTGTTCCTGAACCAAGTACTCTCAACACACCTATCAATCGTGTAAGGCACTGGAATCACATCCAAAACATGGTTTTGGAAAAGGTGGCAGAGTGAATATTTAACTACACTCCAAGAGCGACCGAAGTGGCAGCATACCAGCCGAAATTTCACCCAGTTGGGACGAAATTTCAAGGAGCCCAACATTCCGCTTCTTGGAAAAATCGAAGCCATCAATCCAGGTGCGGATGAGCACGTTCGGGTAGCTACGGTTAACACTAATCGGGGCACCTTCATACGTTCAATAACCAAACGTGTTTCAGTTCCAGGGGGGCCGGGATGTACGATAATAACAACACCAGAATTATTTTTATACCCTATCCTAAGGGTATATTAAGTTTGACACATAGTTTGTAACATAGAGAAATAATCGAGATGGACCCTATAAAGTATATATATTCGTGATCAGCATCAATAGCGAAATCGATTGAGCGATGACGGACGGACGGACCGTCCGTATGTCACCGCTTTTTGGGCCTTAAATTTTGAGCTAGGATGATGAAATTTCATATCTGGGCTTCTGAGAAAAAGATACAGTACAATTGTAAAAATTTTTACGCTTTTTACACGTATGTCACCGCTTTTTGGGCCTTAAATTTTGAGCTAGGACGATGAAATTTCATATCTGGGCTTCTGAGAAAAAGATACAGTACAAGTGTAAAAATTTTTGAAATCCGCCCACTGCCACGCCCACTTTTTCATAACTTCACTAAATTATATGAAACCGAAAAATTTTGTTAAGACCAAATATTTAGGGATTCAGACTCCCTACAATACAATCATACAAAAGTTTTGGCCACGCCCACTTTTTGGGGGCGTTTTCATCACAAAACCGATTTTTGGGCCTTAAATTTTTAACTAGGACGCTGAAATTTCATATCTGGGCTTCTGACGAAAAGATACAGTAGAAGTGTACATTTTTTTTACATCCGCCCACTGCCCCGCCTACTTTTTTATAACTTCACTAAATTATATGAAACCGAAAAATTTTGTTAAGTCCAAATATTTAGGTATTCAGATTCCCTACAATTCACCCATAGAACAGTTTTGGCCACGCCCACCTTTTGGTAGCGTTTTCATCAAAAAACAGATTTTGAGAAAATTTTACATGTAACATCCTCAAACGTTCGAGGTTATAGCCATATTTGAGTACGAAATGCAATTTGGCCACGCCCACTTTATAGAGAGGAGGATAGGGTATTAGACGATCCGCTCCAGACGGATTGTAGCTTTTCTGTATGTTTTTTTTTGTTATTCATTATTGTTATTCATTATTGTTATAGTTTTTCGATAACTTTGTTTTGTAAAGTAACTTTTTGTGGTCACTGCATTTTTTTGTTTATATAAAAATTACTTTGATTCACTTTCATTTGTATCGAACCACTTTTCTGCAGTTGTATCCTACCAACAATTGCACGCATTAACTATCGTTCACGAACACACATACGCGCTGCACTCTTGCACTGCGTAGGTGAAAACGAATGCTAGTGTGCGTAAATCAAGATGCACTTCAAATCAAGCAACTCTCGTTTACTTGGATTTTGGTCGCAGCACGTAGTGGTTTGTAAAAAGATAATCGTATCTATTACATATATTATATTACGTATGAATGTATTGTTATATTACACTAAATTATATCGTTTGAGTTACTACTGGGTTTTGATTATTGTTTCGTGGTTGATTTTCTCTGACTCTGTTTGAATCTTAAACAGTGGACGTGGCCGTATTGCATTTTCTTTACTGAATTACGATAATAACTTCGAACGTTTCAGGATGTTACATGTAAAATTTCATCAAAATTGGATTTTTGATTAAAACACCCCAAAAAAGTGGGCGTGGCCAAAACTGTTGTATGGGTGAATTGTAGGGAATCTGAATACCTAAATATTTGGTCTTAACAAAATTTTTCGGTTTCAGATAATTCAGTGAAGTTATGAAAAGTGGGCTTGGCAGTGCGCGGATTTCAAAAATGTTTGCACTTGTATTATTAAATTAATAATGATTTAATGATATTAAATCATCATCCTCCTAGCTCAAAATTTAAGACCCAAAAATTGGTGACTGACGGATGGACGGACGGACATGGCTCAATCGTTTTCGCTGTTGATACTGATCATGAATATATATACTTTATAGGGCCTATCTCGATTATTTCTCTATTTTACAAACTATGTATCAAACTTAATATACCCTAAGTCCGTCCGTATGTCACCGCTTTTTGGGCCTAAAATTTTGAGGAAGGAGGATGAAATTTAATATCTCGGCTTCTGAGAAAAAGATACACTACAAGGGTAAACATTTTTAAAATACGCCCACAGCCACGCCCACTTTTTCATAACTTCACTAAATTATATGAAACCGAAAAATTTTGTTAAGACCAAATATTTAGGCATTCAGATTCCCTTCAATCCACCCATACAAAAGTTTTGGCCACGCCCACTTTTTGGGGGCGTTATCATCAAAAAACCTATTGTGATAAAATTTTGCATGTAACATCCTCACACGTTCGACATTATAGCTATATTTGAGTACAAAATGCAATTTGGTCACGCCCACTTTATAGAGAGGAGGATAGGGTATCATACGATCCGTTCCAGACGGCTTGTAGCTTTGTTGTATGTTCGGGATACAGATAGGAAATATTTAAATTTGGGATATAAGCATTTATGGCTATAAGGTCGAACGTATGAGGATGTTACATGTAAAATTTTATAAAAATTGGGTTTGGAATCTAAATGCGTAAATATTTTGTCTTACCAAAATTTTTCGATTTCATATAATTTAGTGAAGTTATGAAAAAGTGAGCGTGGCAGTGTGCGGATTCAAAAAAATTTTACACTTGTAATGTATCTTTTTCTCAAAAGCTCAGATATAAAATTTCATCGTCCTAGCTCAAAATTTAAGGCCCAAAAAGCGGCGACATACGGACGGACGGACGGACGGAAGGACTGTCATCGCTCAATCGATTTCGCTATTGATGCTGATCACGAATATATATACTTTATAGGGTCTATCTCGATTATTTCTCTATGTTACAAACTATGTGTCAAACTTAATATACCCATAGGATAGGGTATAAAAATGGTGAAAAAAATTAAATTCGCGCGATGCCGGCATCGACCAAATTTTTAATGAAACATACAGAAAAGATACAATCCGTCTGGAACGGATCGTATGATACCCTATCCTCCTTGCTATGTAGCCCTTATAAAGTGGGCGAGGTGATATTGCATTTTGTACTGAAATACGACGTCGAACGTTTGAGGATGTTAAACGTAAAATTTCATGAAAATCTGTTTTTTATGAAAACGCCCCCAAAAAGGGGGCGTGGCTAAAAGTGTTATGTGGATGAATTGTAGGAAATCTAAATGCCCAAATATTTGGTCTTAACACAATTTTTCGGTTTCATATAATTTAGTGAAGTTATAAAAAAGTAGGCGTGGCAGTGGGCGGATTAAAAAAAATTTTACACTAGTATTGTATCTTTTTCTCGGAAGCCCAGATATGAAATTTCAGTGTCCCAGTTAAATATTTAAGGCCCAAAAAGTGGGCGTGGCCAAAACTTTTGTATTGGTTAATTGTAGGGAACCTGAATATCTAAATATTTGGTGTTAACAAATTTTTTTAGTTTCATACAGTGTAGTGAAGTTATGAAAACTTGGGCGTGGCAGTGGGCGGATTAAAAAATTTGTACACTTGTACTGTATCTTTTTCTCAGAAGCCCAGATATGAAATTTCATCCTCCTAGCACAAAAAAAGGTCCAAAAAGCGGTGATATACGGACGGTCATCGCTCAATCGATTTCGCTATTGATGCTGATCACGAATATACATATATACTTTATAGGGTCTATCTCGATTATTTCTCTATGTTACAAACTATGTGTCAAACTTAATATACCCTTAGGATAGGTTATAAAATAAAGTACACGATTGGGTCGTACGAACGTGCACCTTGTTGCAATAAGTTTACAACCTTATAAGAACTGAAATTCAAATCTTGTTTTTCTTACACATGAAGCCTAATAAAGTGGGCGTGGTATTTTGCACTTTCGATGGAATGATCACTGTTGCTACATATCTTGGATATTTCACAAAATTTTTGTTTTGTAAAAATGCTCCCAAAAAGTGGGCATGGCCGTATATGGTGTTCAGGTGAATTATGGAGAAATTCAAGGCCTATTAATTTTGTTTTAACCAATTTCTTCAATTTCTAGTAAAAATTTTAAAAAAAACTTAAATTTTTAAAACTGGTCGTGGCAGTTTTAAAATTTTTTTACATCACATCTTTGTATTTATCATACCAACCTCAGATATTAATTTTAAGCCAATCACTGAAGAAATAGCCGAGAAACAGTCAATTTCTATTTCTAGAGAACTAAAATAAATAATAATAAATTGTTTAACTAATAACCAAATAATCGTTTTATTACTGAGCATTCTCCCGAATCTACTCTTCTCCGGCAAATACATACGGTCATTTCAGTAGTACCATTGGTACATAGTATCAGAATAAATTTCGTCAAGTGATAATACTATTACATTTATATACAGTGGTAGTATTGAAATTGGCCTGTATTCCGCTTTCTCATGTCGGGTAGCAGTTGTTTTTAAAATTAGTATTACTTTGGCTGCCTTCCATTGATGTGGAACAATACTTGTCTATTTCGTATTAAAAATGTGTGTTATAGTCGGAAATATATGAGGCAGAATAATTTTCGCAAAAAGTGGATGTATCTTATCAGGACACAAAGCCTTTGATTTGATATCAAGAACAGCCCCCACAACTTCATGTTCTTCTATTCTTTTAAAATAAAGTTCGATTGAGTCTTTGCAAACTGAATGTTAAGCGGGTCTGGATTTACGTCTACTGGATATTATTCTCATTGCAGTCCAACACCTAATTCTCGGCATAAAAACGAAATTTGACTTCCCTTATTTGAATGGTAACTTTATTCCTTAGACTCCGGAAAATACTGTAGTGTTTTTATACCCTATCCTAAGGGTATATTAAGTTTGATACATAGTTTGTAACATAGAGAAATAATCGAGATAGACCCTAAAAAGTATACATATATATTCATGATTAGTATCAATAGCGAAAACGATTGTCCGTGCGTCCGTCCGTCCGTCCGTCACCACTTTTTGGGCCTTAAATTTTGAGCTAGAAGAATGAAACTTAATACCTGGGCATCTGAGAAAAGGATGCAGTACAAGTGTAAAATTTTTTGAAATCCGCCCACTTTTTCATAACTGCACTAAATTATATGAAACCGAAAAATTTTGTTGAGACCAAATATTTAGGTATTCAGATTCCCTACAATTCATCCATACAACAGTTTTGGCCAAGCCCACTTTTTTTGGGCGTTTTCATCAAAAAACCAATTTTGATGAAATTTTACATGTAACATCCTCAAACGTTCGAAGTTATCATCGTAATTCAGTAAAGAAAATGCAATACGGCCACGCCCACTTTATAGGGGCTCGATAGGATGGAGGATAGGGTATCATACGATCCGTTCCACACGGAGTGTAGCTTTTCTGTATGTTTTTTTTGTTTTTTATGATTCATGCGTGCTCAATTGTTTATTGCTACCCTTTTAATGTCAAGACGCAGCGCGGGTATTAGGGAAATTAGGAAGAGAAGATAGGAGATACCGATTAACGTTGGTTTTAAATGTTTGTGGATTATAATGTGAGGGAAGAATAGAGCTTGGTAAAGCATTCCACATTCGTGTTGTACGGTTTATGAAAGAATCTCTATGCTTGAGGGTATACTGATGCGCATTCAAAGCGTGACGGGTATTCCGAGAAAATTGATGAAGGGGCGGAATGCAACTGGCTATTTCGCTGGAGCACTGTTTATGAAAAAAACGATAGAATAACGAAAGGCAAGAGACATTTCTGCGATGTTGGAGCGAGTCAATGGACTCCGCTTTGCTTCTGTTCCCTATTAGTTTTAACGCTCGATTTTGAATTCTATCCAGCAGGTGCAAAGAGGTATGAGCATTATACTCGAGCTTGGGGCGGATGTATGCCTTATATATTACAGCCAGATCAGAGGGGGTAAAGAACTTCTTGCATCGTTTGAGGAATCCTAGACATTTCGCAGCATTTTTAGCGGATTCGAATATGTGGTCATTCCAACGCAGATGGTCGTTAACACACATACCGAGAATGGAAAGTTTTTCGGTTTCGACGATGCAAGTGCCATTCATTGATAATGGCAAAGGGTTAAGGTTACGCTTGAGCGACGGCTGACAGCCTTGGGTTTTCGAAGCATTAAATTCCACTCTGTTGTTTATACCCCATTTAATTATGCTGTTAAGATCGGAATTTAATGAGCTTAACATACGCTGCCGTTCCAGTTCTACGGCCGAAGAAGAGACGTGAGTCTGGGAACGAATATGAGAAGCTGATGGTGCTGTCGTCAACGAAGGAATGTGTCTCATGTACATTCATATGTGCTTAATTACGGTGACATACAGACGGACAGAGGGACGGACGGACGGACTGACGGTCATCGTTCAGTCGATTTCGCTATTGATGCTGATCACGAATATATATACTTTATAGGGTCTATATCGATTATTTTTCTATGTTACAAACTATGTGTCAAACCACAGAGAATAGAAATATACAGATGTATATATAATGGTAGAGCGAAAGCATGTTACATAAAAGATTTAAAACCACCATACACAATTCCAAAAAACAGCATCTACCATACAATACCTCGTATCAAATGCTTGCAACATGAAGGAAATCAAAGAATGGCGTATGATTCGAACAAAAATATTTTTTTCTCAATTTCCTTTTGTCTGTTTCAGTTGACCTTGCATGATGTCGATGTTGTAATTGAACCGGTGTTTGTGCTTCAAATCATTTTGTTTCGTATGTACCAAGAAAATTGGTTCTTGTTTTTAGTGTAATAAATACCTACAATACTTCAAGGGTGGATATCACTTTTTCGCGATCTTACAAAATATCTAGGCGGCTAACAATTAGATTTTTTTAGCAGCAGGACTCGTAAAATATCAGCCACAAATTTAAAAATATTTTTGAACTTCTCATGTAGAAAGTTCTTATTTTCTTGAAAAAAGCAATAGTGTTAAAAAAACTTCTTAGCATGCATCCGCAACCCTAAGCGCTACCAAAACTTGATTTGCACTGAAAACGAAAATTGAATCAAAGAAATTCAAGTTTTTCGCCAGGGTGTTTATTCCCTATCCTAAGGATATATTAAGTTAGGTACATAGAGAAATAATGGAGATAGACCCTACAAAGTATATATGTATATTCGTGATCGTCCGTCCGTCTGTCTGTATGTCACCACAACATGCGAGAAAGTATCACTGCGATTGTAACTCAGTGTTTATTCATGATCAGTATCAATAGCGAAAACGATTGAGCCGTGTCCGTCCGTCCGAGCGTCACCAGTTTTCGGGCCTTAAATTTTGAGCTAAGAGCACTTTTTCATAACTTCACTAAATTCTATGAAACTGAAAAATTTTGTTAACACCAAATATTTAGGTATTTAGATTCCTCACAATTCACCCATACGGCAGTTTTGGCCATGCCCACTCTTTGGGGGCGTGTTCATCAAAAAACCAATTTTGATGAAATTTTACATGTAACATCCTCAAACGTTCGAAGTTATCATCGTAATTAAGTAAATAAAATGCAATACGGACACCCACACTTTATAGGAGCTCGATAGGATGGAGGATAGGGTATCATACGATCCGTTCCAGACGGATTGTATCTTTTCTGTATATTTATACCCTATCCTAAGGGCATATTAAGTTTGACACATAGTTTGTAACATAGAGAAATAATCGAGATAGACCCTATAAAGTATATATATTCCTGATCAGTATCAATAGCGAAGACGATTGAGCCATGTCCATCCATCCGTCCGTCCGTCCGTCTGTCTGTATGTCACCACTTTTTGGGCCTTAACTTTTGAGCTAGGAGGATGAAACTACATATCTGGGCTTTTGAGAAGGAGAAACAGTACAAGTGTAAAAATTTTTAAAATCCGCCCACTGCAACGCCTACTTTTTCATAACTTCACTAAATTATATAAAACCGAAAAATTTTGTTAAGACAAAATATTTAGGTATTCAGATTGTCAATACATCAATTTTGGGGCGTTTTCATCAAAAAACCGATTTCGAAGTTATTATCGTAATTCAGTAAAGAAAATGCAATACGGTAACGCACACTTTATAGGGGCTCGATAGAAAGGAGGATAGGGTATCATACGATCCGTTAAGGACGGTTTGTAGCTTTTCTGTATGTTTTTTATGTTGCTTTATCCTTCCCTCATACTTGTTGGGACAGAGAAAGAAAGGCGAAATTTCACACAAACGTGTACTGACTTTATCCGTTTGAATACAGAGAGAATAGCAACAAACACACAAAGGAAGCAAAATAAATGTTGGGGTTGGTACGATGTTGTTCGTTACTGTGTGCTTTTCGACACCATACCTGCATGATCATAGAGGAAACGAAAAACAGAACAAGTGGAGCCATCTGCATAAAATAATAGAATTAAACTCGATGAATACCATATTCTACATCCGTATATTTCTTTTGTCTGTGGTCAAACTTAATATATCCTTAGGATAGGGTATAAAAAGGTAGGCGTGTAACAGTTGCAGGTAGTTTGCTTCCAACATGTTTGCATTAAAACCGTAATAACATCATTTCTCATGTACACACATACTTGCTTAGCTGTCTTATAAAACCCATTTCTTATGTACTGAAAATGAAGCGTTTCCTTATGCAACTTATATAAAACCCTTTAAAAAAGGGTTGGCGAACCACACGTTTAACAGTTGCAGGTAGTTCGCTTCGCACATGTTTGCAATATAACCGTAATAACGTCATTTGTCATGTACACACATATTTGCTTAATTATCTTAAAAAACCCATTTCTTGTGTACTGAAAATAAACCGTCTTCCTATGCAGCTTAAATAAAACCTTTACAAAACATACAGAAAAGCTACAATCCGTCTTGAACGGATCGTACGATACCCTATCCTAATTTCTTTAAAGTGGGCGTGGCCAAATTGCATTTTGTACTCAAATATGCCTGTAACGACGACCGTTTGAGGATGTTGCATGTAAAATTTCATCAAAATCGGTTTTTTAATGAAAACGCCTTCAAAAAGTGGGCGTGACCAAAACAAAAAAAATGTTGTGAAGTTATGAAAAAGGGCGTGGCAGCGGGCGGATTTTAAAATTGTTTACACTTGTACTGCATCTTTTTTTCAAAAGCCCAGATATAAATTTCATTCTCCTGGCAGAAAATTTAAGGCCCAAAAAGTGTTGACTTAGCTCAATCATTTTCGCTATTGATGCTGATCAAGAATATTATATACTTTATAGGGATTATCTCGATTATTTCTCTATGTTACAAACTATGTATCAAACTTAATATACCCTTAGGATAGGGTATAAAAAGCATAACATGGAAGATCTGCAAATTAGTCCTCAGCGATTACAATGTTATGTAATCTTACAACAAGAACACAAGTTGGCACATCATAAACAACAGATACTGCAACAGACACAGCAACAAGCCCAACAGTAAGCTCAATAACAGTCAACGACCCCATTTACACTAAGTCCAGAAGGTGTTTTAAATCAATTCAGGCAATTGCAATTGTATAACAGATCAGGTGACTACTTTCTGTCTGCTTTTCCCAAATCAGTGAAGTAACATCACCACATTGTGGGACAAATTTGGAACTCTGATACAACAATATCAACCACACAAAATCTAGCTGAGTTATTTAATTATTGCAGATATGTAAAGGTTAGTAACTTAAGGGAATTATTTAAAGTATTTAGAAATGTAAGCTATGAATAAAACGAATATTATGATTTTGATTTTAAAACATACATACATAGCTACAATCCGTCTGGAACGTATCGTCTAATACCCTATCCTCCTCTCTATAAAGTGGGCGTGGCCAAATTGCATTTCGTACTCAAATATGGCTATAACCTCCAACGTTTGAGGATGTTACATGTAAAATTTTATCAAAATCGGTTTATTGATGAAAACGCCCCCATAAAGTGGGCGGGGCCAAAACTATTCTACGGGTGAATTGTAGGGAATCTGAATACCTAAATATTTGGACTTAACAAAATTTTTCGGTTTCATATAATTTAGTGAAGTTATGAAAAAGTAGGCGTGGCAGTGGGCGGATTTCAAAAATTTTTACACTTGTACTGTATCTTTTTCTCAGAAGCCCAGATATGAAATTTCATCGTCCTAGCTCAAAATTTAAGGCCCAAAAAGCGGTGACATACGGACGGACGGACGGTCATCGCTCAATCGATTTCGCTATTGATGCTGATCACGAATATATATACTTTATAGGGTCTATCTCGATTATTTCTCTATGTTACAAACTATGTGTCAAACTTAATATACCCTTAGGATAGGGTATAAAAATAGTAATAATAGTATATAAGGGAAATGATGGAAATCGAAAATCTTCAGGGAACCATGGTAAATTTTCCATGGACCATGGACGGTCATCGCTCAATCGATTTCGCTATTGATGCTGATCACGAATATGTATACTTTATAGGGTATATCTCGATTATTTCTCTATGTTACAAACTATGTGTCAAACTTAATATACCCTTAGGATAGGGTATAAACATACAGAAAACCTACAATCCGTCTGGAACGGGTCGTCTGATACCCTATCCTCCTCTCTATAAAGTGGGCGTGGCCAAATTGCATTTCGTACTCAAATATGGTTATAATGTCGAACGTTTGAGGATGTTACATGTAAAATTTTATCAAAACAGGTTTTTTGATGATAACGCCCCCAAAAGTGGGCGTGGCCAAAACTGTTCTATGGGTGAAATGTAGGGAATCTAAATACCCAAATATTTGGACTTAACAAAATTTTTCGGTTTGATATAATTTAGTGAAGTTATAAAAAAGTAGGCGGGGCAGTGGGCGGATGTAAAAAAATTTACACTTCTACTGTATCTTTTCGTCAGAAGAACAGATATGAAATTTCAGCATCCTAGTTAAAAATTTAAGGCCCAAAAATCGGTTTTATGAAGAAAACGCCCCCAAAAAGTGGGCGTGGCCAAAACTTTTGTATGGGTGGATTGTAGGAAATATGAATGCCTAAATATTTGGCCTTAACAAAATTTTTCGGTTTCATATAATTTAGTGAAGTTATAAAAAAGTAGGCGTGGCAGTGGGCGGATGTAAAAAATTTTACACCTGTACTGTATCTTTTTCTTGGAAGCCCAGATATGAAATTTCAGCGACCTAGATAAAAATTTAAGGCCCAAAAATCGGTTTTGTGATGAAAACGCCCCCAAAAAGTGGGCGTGGCCAAAACTTTTGTATGGGTGGATTGTAGGGAATCTGAATGCCTAAGTATTTGGTCTTAACAAAATTTTTCGATTTCATATAATTTAGTGAAGTTATGAAAAAGTGGGCGTGGCAGTGGGCGGATTTCAAAAATTTTTACACTTGTACTGTATCTTTTTCTCAGAATCCCAGATATGAAATTTCATCGTCCTAGCTCAAAATTTAAGGCCCAAAAAGCGGTGACATACGGACGGACGGTCATCGCTCAATCGATTTCGCTATTGATGCTGATCACGAATATGTATACTTTATAGGGTATATCTCGATTATTTCTCTATGTTACAAACTATGTGTCAAACTTAATATACCCTTAGGATAGGGTATAAACATACAGCAAACCTACAATCCGTCTGGAACGGGTCGTCTGATACCCTATCCTCCTCTCTATAAAGTGGGCGTGGCCAAATTGCATTTCGTACTCAAATATGGTTATAATGTCGAACGTTTGAGGATGTTACGTGTAAAATTTTATCAAAATAGGTTTTTTGATGATAACGCCCCCAAAAGTGGGCGTGGCCAAAACTGTTCTATGGGTGAAATGTAGGGAATCTAAATACCCAAATATTTGGATTTAACAAAATTTTTCGGTTTCCTATAATTTAGTGAAGTTATAAAAAAGTAGGCGTGGCAGTGGGCGGATGTAAAAAAAATTTACACTTCTACTGTATCTTTTCGTCAGAAGCCCAGATATGAAATTTCAGTGTCCTAGTTAAAAATTTAAGGCCCAAAAATCTGTTTTATGATGAAAACGCCCCTAAAAAGTGGGCGTGGCCAAAACTTTTGTATGAGTGGATTGTAGGAATTCTGAATGCCTAAATATTTGGTCTTAACAAAATTTTTCGATTTCATATAATTTAATGAAATTATGAAAAAGTGGGCGTGGCAGTGGGCGGATTTCAAAATTTTTTACACTTGTACTGTATCTTTTTCTCAGAAGCCCAGATATAAAATTTCATCGTCCTAGCTCAAAATTTAAGGCCCAAAAAGCGGTGACATACGGACGGACGGACGGTCATCGCTCAATCGATTTCGCTATTGATGCTGATCACGAATATATATACTTTATAGGGTCTATCTCGATTATTTCTCTATGTTACAAACTATGTGTCAAACTTAATATACCCTTAGGATAGGGTATAAAAATAGTAATAATAGTATATAAGGGAAATGATGGAAATCGAAAATCTTCAGGGAACCATGGTAAATTTTCAAAATCAGCCTCGGAACACAAATTACAAATGATATTTGTATCTACAGAAAATGAAACAGTAATGTACCTGGTGGACACAGGTTCCACTACTAGCATTATTAGGCCTAATATATTGAAAAACTTTAATGAGTTTCCTTTAAATAAACCCGCATTTTTTACGAATAAGTATCAACTTACGTAAATTTTTTGATGAAGGCTCTTAAGAACTTATTAATTGTAATGAATAAATGGAAATTTCAACGGTTCATTCACAAGAAGAAAACTTCAACGATCACATTCCTATGTACATATATTAGACACCGTAATAAATCGTTTCAAAAACCAAATAGTGTGAGTCGAACAAAAAGAAAAACATACAGAAAAGCTACAATCCGTCTGGAATGGATCGTATGATACCCTATCCTCCTTGCTATGTAGCCCTTATAAAGTGGGCGATGTGATATTGCATTTTGTACTGAACTACGACGTCGAACGTTTGAGGCTGTTAAACGTAAAATTTCATGGAAATATATTTTTTATGAAAACGCCCCCAAAAAGGGGGCGTGGCTAAAAGTGTTATGTGGATGAATTGTAGGAAATCTAAATGCCCAAATATTTGGTCTTAACAAAATTATTCGGTTTCATATAATTTAGTGCAGTTATAAAAAAGTAGGCGTGGCAGTGGGTGGATTAAAAAATTTTTTACAGTAGTACTGTATCTTTTTCTCAGAAGCCCAGATATGAAATTTCATCGTCCTAGCTCAAAATTTAAGGCCCAAAAAGCGGTGACATACGGACGGACGGTCATCGCTCAACCGATTTCGCTATTGAAGCTGATAACGAATATATATACTTTATAGGGTCTATCTCGATTATTTCTCTATGTTACAAACTATGTGTCAAACTTAATATACCCTTAGGATAGGGTATAAACATACAGAAAACCTACAATCCGTCTGGAACGGGTCGTCTGATACCCTATCCTCCTCTCTATAAAGTGGGCGTGGCCAAATTGCATTTCGTACTCAAATATGGTTATAATGTCGAACGTTTGAGGATGTTACATGTAAAATTTTATCAAAATAGGTTTTTTAATGATAATGCCCCCAAAAGTGGGCGTGGCCAAAACTGTTAGATGGGTGAAATGTAGGGAATCTAAATACCCAAATATTTGGACTTAACAAAATTTTTCGGTTTCCTATAATTTAGTGAAGTTATAAAAAAGTAGGCGGGGCAGTGGGCGGATGTAAAAAATTTGTATACTTGTACTGTATCTTTTTCTCAGAAGCCCAGATATGAAATTTCAGCATCCTAGTTAAAAATTTAAGGCCCAAAAATCGGTTTTATGATGAAAACGCCCCCAAAAAGTGGGCGTGGCCAAAACTTTTGTATGAGTGGATTGTAGGAGGTCTGAATGCCTAAATATTTGGTCTTAACAAAATTTTTCGGTTTCATATAATTTAATGAAATTATGAAAAAGTGGGCGTGGCAGTGGGCGGATTTCAAAATTTTTTACACTTGTACTGTATCTTTTTCTCAGAAGCCCAGATATAAAATTTCATCGTCCTAGCTCAAAATTTAAGGCCCAAAAAGCGGTGACATACGGACGGACGGACGGTCATCGCTCAATCGATTTCGCTATTGATGCTGATCACGAATATATATACTTTATAGGGTCTATCTCGATTATTTCTCTATGTTACAAACTATGTGTCAAACTTAATATACCCTTAGGATAGGGTATAAAAATAGTAATAATAGTATATAAGGGAAATGATGGAAATCGAAAATCTTCAGGGAACCATGGTACATTTTCAAAATCAGCCTCGGAACACAAATTACAAATGATATTTGTATCTACAGAAAATGAAACAGTAATGTACCTGGTGGACACAGGTTCCACTACTAGCATTATTAGGCCTAATATATTGAAAAACTTTAATGAGTTTCCTTTAAATAAACCCGCATTTTTTACGAATATCAACTTACGTAAATTTTTTGATGAAGGCTCTTAAGAACATATTAATTGTAATGAATAAATGGAAATTTCAACGGTTCATTCACAAGAAGAAAACCTCAACGATCACATTCCTATGTTCATATATTAGACACCGTAATAAATCGTTTCAAAAACCAAATAGTGTGAGTCGAACAAAAAGAAAAACATACAGAAAAGATACAATCCGTCTGGAACGGATCGTCTGATACCCTATCCTCCTCTCTATAAAGTGGGCGTGGCCAAATTGCATTTTGTACTCAAATATAGCTATAATGTCGAACGTTTGAGGATGTTACATGTAAAATTTTATCAAAATCGGTTTTTTGATGAAAACGCCCCCAAAAAGTGGGCGTGACCAAAACTGTTCTATGGGTGAATTGTAGGGAATCTGTATACCTAAATATTTGGTCTTAACAAAATTTTTCGGTTTCATATAATTTAGTGAAGTTATAAAAAAGTAGGCGTGGCAGTGGGCGGATGTAAAAAAAATTTACACTAGTATTGTATCTTTTTCTCGGAAGCCCAGATATGAAATTTCAGTGTCCTAGTTAAAAATTTAAGGCCCAAAAATCGGTTTTGTGATGAAAACGCCCCCAAAAAGTGGGCGTGGCCAAAACTTTTGTATGGGTGGATTGTAGGGAATCTGAATGCCTAAATATTTGGTCTTAACAAAATTTTTCGGTTTCATATAATTTAGTGAAGTTATGAAAAAGTGGGCGTGGCAGTGGGCGGATTTCAAAAAATTTTACACTTGTACTGTATCTTTTTCTCAGAAGCCCAGATATGAAATTTCATTGTCCTAGCTCAAAATTTAAGGCCCAAAAAGCGGTGACATACGGACGGACGGACGGACGGACGGACGGACGGTCATCGCTCAATCGATTTCGCTATTGATGCTGATCACGAATATATATACTTTATAGGGTTTATCTCGATTATTTCTCTATGTTACAAACTATGTGTCAAACTTAATATACCCTTAGGATAGGGTATAAACATACAGAAAAGCTACAATCCGTATGGAACGGATCGTCTGATACCCTATCCTCCTCTCTATAAAGTGGGCGTGGCCAAATTGCATTTTGTACTCAAATATAGCTATAATGTCGAACGTTTGAGGATGTTACACGAAAATTTTTATTAAAATCGGAAATCGGAAGCCCAGATATGAAATTTCAGCGTCCTATTTAAAAATTTAAGGCTCAAAAATCGGTTTTGTGATAAAAACGCCCCCAAAAAGTGGGCGTAGCCAAAACTTTTGTATGAGTGGATTGTAGGGAGTCTGAATGCCTAAATATTTGGCCTTAACAAAATTTTTCGGTTTCATATAATTTAATGAAGTTATGAAAAAGTGGGCGTGGCAGTGGGCGGATTTAAAAAATGTTTACACTTGTACTGTATCTTTTTCTCAGAAGCCCAGATATGAAATTTCAACGTCCTAGCTCAAAATTTAAGGCCCAAAAAGCGGTGACATACGGACGGACGGACGGACGGTCATCGCTCAATCGATTTCGCTATTGATGCTGATCACGAATATCTATACTTTATAGGGTCTATCTCGATTATTTCTCTATGTTACAAACTATGTGTCAAACTTAATATACCCTTAGGATAGGATATAAAGAGTGTGAAAAAATATTCAGTCATAACAGAATTTATATTGATAGAAATGACATATGTACCTGGGGTCGAATCGCGTCCTCCGTTAACGAGTAACGTGTGAACGGAATGTGTGTATTTGGGATCATGACATCCGTGAACGTATGCGAATTAACGTAATTTGGCATCACGACTTCCGTAAACGAGTACATGAACATGCTCGTTCAGTCGAGTTATTCGATTGCTTGCCACTGATCGTATACATATGTATATTGGGAGTATAATTAAAAACATACAGAAAATACGTATGATACCCTATCCTCCTCTCTATAAAATGGGCGTGGCCAAATTGCATATAGCTATAATGTCGAACGTTTGAGGATGTTACATGTAAAATTTTATCAAAATAGGTTTTTTGATGATAACGCCCCCAAAAAGTGGGCGTGGCCAAAACTGTTCTATGGGTGAATTGTAGGGAATCTAAATACCCAAATATTTGGTCTTAACAAAATTTGTCGGTTTCATATAATTTAGTGAAGTTATAAAAAAGTAGGCGTGGCAGTGGGCGGATGTAAAAAAATTTTACACTGGTATTGTATCTTTTTCTCGGAAGCCCAGATATGAAATTTCAGCGTCCTAGTTAAAAATTTAAGGCCCAAAAATCGGTTTTGTGATGAAAACGCCCCCAAAAAGTGGGCGTGGGCAAAACTTTTGTATGGGTGGATTGTAGGGAATCTGAATGCCTAAATATTTGGTCTTAACAAAATTTTTCGGTTTCATATAATTTAGTGAAGTTATGAAAAAGTGGGCGTGGCAGTGGGCGGATTTAAAAAATGTTTACACTTGTACTGTATCTTTTTCTCAGAAGCCCAGATATGAAATTTCATCGTCCTAGCTCAAAATTTAAGGCCCATAAAGCGGTGACATACGGACGGACGGACGGACGGACGGACGGACGGACGGTCATCGCTCAATCGATTTCGCTATTGATGCTGATCACGAATATATATACTTTATAGGGTCTATCTCGATTATTTCTCTATGTTACAAACTATGTGTCAAACTTAATATACCCTTAGGATAGGGTATAAAAATGTAAGTTAAATCATAAATAAAGAAGAATTATATATTATAAACATTTTTTTGTGACAAACGTGAATAAAAACATACAGAAAAGCTACAATCCGTCTGGAACGGATCGTATGATACCCTATCCTGCTCTCTATAAAGTGGGCGTGGCCAAATTGCATTTTGTACTCAAATATAGCTATAATGTCGAACGTTTGAGGATGTTACATGTAAAATTTTATCAAAATCGGTTTTTTAATGAAAACGCCCCCAAAAAGTGGGCGTGACCAAAACTGTTCTATGGGTGAATTGTAGGGAATCTGTATACCTAAATATTTGGTCTTAACAAAATTTTTCGGTTTCATATAATTTAGTGAAGTTATAAAAAAGTAGGCGTGGCAGTGGGCGGATGTAAAAAAATTTTACACTTGTACTGTATCTTTTTCTTGGAAGCCCAGATATGAAATTTCAGCGTCCTAGTAAATAATTGAAGGCCCAAAACTCGGTTTTGTGATGAAAACGCCCCCAAAAAGTGGGCGTGGCCAAAACTTTTGTATGGGTGGATTGTAGGGAATCTGAATGCCTAAATATTTGGTCTTAACAAAATTTTTCGGTTTCATATAATTTAGTGAAGTTATGAAAAAGTGGGCGTGGCAGTGGGCGGATTTCAAAAATTTTTACACTTGTACTGTATCTTTTCCTCAGAAGCCCAGATATGAAATTTCATCATCCTAGCTCAAAATTTAAGGCCCAAAAAGCGGTGACATACGGACGGACGGACGGACGGACGGACGGACGGTCATCGCTCAATCGATTTCGCTATTGATGCTGATCACGAATATATATACTTTATAGGGTCTATCTCGATTATTTCTCTATGTTACAAACTATGTGTCAAACTTAATATACCCTTAGGATAGGGTATAATAAATCCTGCGCAAAAAATTATTAAGGCGGAGTACATGAATGAGCACCCAAGTTTGGCAAAAAATTTGTTTCCAAACAGTTGCCAAGGGAAAGCCACATCCATAAAGCATTCTTTGCATCCGACTGAATCAGCTGGCTTAAATAAGATATGGAGAGGGCATAATTTTTCTTCTATTTTCTCAAGCACGTATGACGTTTGTTTTGAGTTACTACTTTGGTGACATCCCAATTAGGTAGTGTTGATAACCCCACTTGCTAAAACCGAAAGTGTTGCTGCTAATTGCAATACAGGAGGCACTGCAGTGGGCAATTGGGCACTGAATTGAAGCATTGAAAATACGTATTAGAAAGCGTCCTTACTCAGACTGAACCTTTTAATAAATCTGTAAATAAAAATTATATATATTTACGCAATAGTTTTGAAAAGTACTTCAAATTGTTCTTACACTTTATTTGATAAGTACAGTGGATTGCTAGTATCTCTTAGTTGTCTTCGAACTATTTTTTCATCGATTTCACTCTCATCTGATGAACTAAGATAAAAGAATAGCACCGGATCCATTTTTCAAAGAAAATTATTTTATTTTGCCGAATTTCACTCTCAAATGACATATATTTGAAGTTTAAACTATTACGATTCTAACTTTTAATCTGGTACAACCGGTATGACAAATTGGAAATTACGCTAGGTTTGCTTTCGCAGGACATAATCCCAATACGTTCATTCGTATGACGTGTGACGGAATTTGTATTCGTACGATTACCGATCTGTTCACGGAGGACGCGATTCGACCCCTGATAACATTTCTGATATAGTTCGAAGACACATCAATAGAGGTAAAGTAGCAATTAATTCTGAATTAAACGACTCATTGTATAATGTTCTACAACAAAAAAATCACGAACTTCCAAAGACAAACATTTCTTCATTATCATCTAAAGCTTTAAGGTTACTAGTTGATTACTTGGTTACTTTAAGGAACTAGTTGAAGGTTATAGTTGAACACTCTTATGATATCGTTCACCAAGGGGAAATATGTAATTCGGAGCTCTGTTATTGATCATGATGATTATATTATATCTGATTCCTCTGAAAGTGATGAAGATACTGAAGACTCTGACAGAGAATAACATGTTATTAGACAAGCAATCGACAATTTGAAAATCTTAGCTTATTCTTATTGTACAAATTAAATGAAAAAAAAAACATACAGAAAAGCTACAATCCGTCTGGAACGGATCGTATGATACCCTATCCTCCTCTCTATAAAGTGGGCGTGGCCAAATTGCATTTTGTACTCAAATATAGCTATAATGTCGAACGTTTGAGGATGTTACATGTAAAATTTTATCAAAATAGGTTTTTTGATGATAACGCCCCCAAAAAGTGGGCGTGGCCAAAACTGTTCTATGGGTGAATTGTAGGGAATCTAAATACCCAAATATTTGGCATTAACAAAATGTTTCGGTTTCCTATAATTTAGTGAAGTTATAAAAAAGTAGGCGTGGCAGTGGGCGGATGTAAAAAATTTTTATACTTGTACTGTATCTTTTTCTCAGAAGCCCAGATATGAAATTTCAGCATCCTAGTTAAAAATTTAAGGCTCAAAAATCGGTTTTATGATGAAAACGCCCCCAAAAAGTGGGCGTGGCCAAAACTTTTGTATGGGTGGATTGTAGGAAATCTGAATGCCTAAATATTTGGTCTTAACAAAATTTTTCGGTTTCATATACTTTAGTGAAGTTATAAAAATGTAGGCGTGGCAGTGGGTGGATGTAAAAAAAATTTACACTTCTACTGTACCTTTTCGTCAGAAGCCCAGATATGAAATTTCAGCGTCCTAGTTAAAAATTTAAGGCCCAAAAATAGGTTTTATGATGAAAACGCCGCCAAAAAGCGGGCGTGGCCAAAACTTTTGTATGAGTGGATTGTAGGAAGTCTGAATGCCTAAATAGTTGGTCTTAACAAAATTTTTCGGTTTCATATAATTTAATGAAATTATGAAAAAGTGGGCGTGGCAGTGGGCGGATTTCAAAATTTTTTACACTTGTACTGTATCTTTTTCTCAGAAGCCCAGATATAAAATTTCATCGTCCTAGCTCAAAATTTAAGGCCCAAAAAGCGGTGACATACGGACGGACGGACGGTCATCGCTCAATCGATTTCGCTATTGATGCTGATCACGAGTATATATACTTTATAGGGTCTATCTCGATTATTTCTCTATGTTACAAACTATGTGTCAAACTTAATATACCCTTAGGATAGGGTATAAAAATAGTAATAATAGTATATAAGGGAAATGATGGAAATCGAAAATCTTCAGGGAACCATGGTAAATTTTCAAAATCAGCCTCGGAACACAAATTACAAATGATATTTGTATCTACAGAAAATGAAACAGTAATGTACCTGGTGGACACAGGTTCCACTACTAGCATTATTAGGCCTAATATATTGAAAAACTTTAATAAGTTTCCTTTAAATAAAACCGCATTTTTTACGAATATCAACTTACGTAAATTTTTTGATGAAGGCTCTTAAGAACATATTAATTGTAATGAATAAATGAAAATTTCAACGGTTCATTCACAAGAAGAAAACCTCAACGATCACATTCCTATGTACATATATTAGACACCGTAATAAATCGTTTCAAAAACCAAATAGTGTGAGTCGAACAAAAAGAAAAACATACAGAAAAGCTACAATCCGTCTGGAACGGATCGTATGATACCCTATCCTCCTCTCTATAAAGTGGGCATGGCCAAATTGCATATTGTACTCATATATAGCTATAATGTCGAACGTTTGGGGATGTTACATGTAAAATTTTATCAAAATAGGTTTTTGATGATAAGGCCCCCAAAAAGTGGGCGTGGCCAAAACTCTTCTATGGGTGAATTGTAGGGAATCTAAATACCCAAATATTTGGTCTTAACAAAATTTTTCGGTTTCATATAATTTAGTGAAGTTATAAAAAAGTACGCGTGGCAGTGGGTGGATTAAAAAAATTTTTACAGTAGTACTGTATCTTTTTCTTGGAAGCCCAGATATGAAATTTCAGAGTCCTAGTTAAAAATTTAAGGCCCAAAAATCGGTTTTGTGATGAAAACGCCCCCAAAAAGTGGGCGTGGCCAAAATTTTTGTATGCGTGGATTGTAGGGAATCTGAATGCCTAAATATTTGGTCTTAACAAAATTTTTCGGTTTCATATAATTTAGTGAAGTTATGAAAAAGTGGGCGTGGCAGTGGGCGGATTTTAAAACTTTTTACACTTGTACTGTATCTTTTTCTCAGAAGCCCAGATATGAAATTTCATCGTCCTAGCTCAAAATTTAAGGCCCAAAAAGCGGTGACATACGGACGGATGGACGGACGGACGGACGGTCATCGCTCAATCGATTTCGCTATTGATGCTGATCACGAATATATATACTTTATAGGGTCTATCTCGATTATTTCTCTATGTTACAAACTATGTGTCAAACTTAATATACCCTTAGGATAGGGTATAAACATACAGAAAAGCTACAATCCGTCTGGAATGGATCGTCTGATACCCTATCCTCCTTGCTATGTAGCCCTTATAAAGTGGGCGATGTGATATTGCATTTTGTACTGAAATACGACGTCGAACGTTTGAGGCTGTTAAACGTAAAATTTCATGGAAATCTATTTTGAATTGTAGGAAATCTAAATGCCCAAATATTTAGTCCTAACAAAATTATTCGGTTTCATATAATTTAGTGCAGTTATAAAAAAGTAGGCGTGGCAGTGGGTGGATTAAAAATTTTTTTACAGTAGTACTGTATCTTTTTCTCAGAAGCCCAGATATGAAATTTCATCGTCCTAGCTCAAAATTTAAGGCCCAAAAAGCGGTGACATACGGACGGACGGTCGTCGGTCAACCGATTTCGCTATTGATGCTGATAACGAATATATATACTTTATAGGGTCTATCTCGCTTATTTCTCTATGTTACAAACTATGTGTCAAACTTAATATACCCTTAGGATAGGGTATAAACATACAGAAAACCTACAATCCGTCTGGAACGGGTCGTCTGATACCCTATCCTCCTCTCTATAAAGTGGGCGTGGCCAAATTGCATTTCGTACTCAAATATGGTTATAACCTCGAACGTTTGAGGATGTTACATGTAAAATTTTATCAAAATCGGTTTATTGATGAAAACGCCCCCAAAAAGTGGGCGTGGCCAAAAATGTTCTACGGGTGAATTGTAGGGAATCTAAATACCTAAATATTTGGACTTAACAAAATTTTTCGGTTTCATATAATTTAGTGAAGTTATAAAAAAGTAGGCGTGGCAGTGGGCGGATGTAAAAAAATTTTACACTTGTGCTGCATCTTTTTCTTGGAAGCCCAGATATGAAATTTCAGCGTCCTATTTAAAAATTTAAGGCCCAAAAATCGGTTTTGTGATGAAAACGCCCCCAAAAAGTGGGCGTAGCCAAAACTTTTGTATGAGTGGATTGTAGGGAGTCTGAATGCCTAAATATTTGGTCTTAACAAAATTTTTCGGTTTCATATAATTTAATGAAGTTATGAAAAAGTAGGCGTGGCAGTGGGCGGATTTAAAAAATGTTTACACTTGTACTGTATCTTTTTCTCAGAAGCCCAGATATGAAATTTCAACGTCCTAGCTCAAAATTTAAGGCCCAAAAAGCGGTGACATACGGACGGACGGACGGACGGTCATCGCTCAATCGATTTCGCTATTGATGCTGATCACGAATATCTATACTTTATAGGGTCTATCTCGATTATTTCTCTATGTTACAAACTATGTGTCAAACTTAATATACCCTTAGGATAGGATATAAAGAGTGTGAAAAAATATTCAGTCATAACAGAATTTATATTGATAGAAATGACATATGTACCTGGGGTCGAATCGCGTCCTCCGTTAACGAGTAACGTGTGAACGGAATGTGTGTATTTGGGATCATGACATCCGTGAACGTATGCGAATTAACGTAATTTGGCATCACGACTTCCGTAAACGAGTACATGAACATGCTCGTTCAGTCGAATTGTTATTCGATTGCTTGCCACTGATCGTATACATGTGTATATTGGGAGTATAATTAAAAAAATGTAAGTTAAATCATAAATAAAGAAGAATTATATATTATAAACATTTTTTTGTGACAAACGTGAATAAAATAAATCCTGCGCAAAAAATTATTAAGGCGGAGTACATGAATGAGCACCCAAGTTTGGCAAAAAATTTGTTTCCAAACAGTTGCCAAGAGAAAGCCACATCCATAAAGTATTCTTTGCATCCGACTGAATCAGCTGGCTTAAATGAGATATGGAGAGGGCATAATTTTTCTTCTATTTTCTCAAGCACGTATGTCGTTTGTTTTGAGTTACTACTTTGACACTTCCCAATTAGGTAGTGTTGATACCCCCACTTGCTAAAACCGAAAGTGTTGCTGCTAATTGCAATACAGGAGGCACTGCAGTGGGCAATTGGGCACTGAATTGAAGCATTGAAAATACGTATTAGAAAGCGTCCTTACTCAGACTGAACCTTTTAATAAATCTGTAAATAAAAATTATATATATTTACGCAATAGTTTTGAAAAGTACTTCAAATTGTTCTTACACTTTATTTGATAAGTACAGTGGATTGCTAGTATCTCTTAGTTGTCTTCGAACTATTTTTTCATCGATTTCACTCTCATCTGATGAACTAAGATAAAAGAATAGCACCGGATCCATTTTTCAAAGAAAATTATTTTATTTTGCCGAATTTCACTCTCAAATGACATATATTTGAAGTTTAAACTATTACGATTCTAACTTTTAATCTGGTACAACCGGTATGACAAATTGGAAATTACGCTAGGTTTGCTTTCGCAGGACATAATCCCAATACGTTCATTCGTATGACGTGTGACGGAATTTGTATTCGTACGATTACCGATCTGTTCACGGAGGACGCGATTCGACCCCTGATAACATTTCTGATATAGTTCGAAGACACATCAATAGAGGTAAAGTAGCAATTAATTCTGAATTAAACGACTCATTGTATAATGTTCTACAACAAAAAAATCACGAACTTCCAAAGACAAACATTTCTTCATTATCATCTAAAGCTTTAAGGTTACTAGTTGATTACTTGGTTACTTTAAGGAACTAGTTGAAGGTTATAGTTGAACACTCTTATGATATCGTTCGCCAAGGGGAAATATGTAATTCGGAGCACTGTTATTGATCATGATGATTATATTATATCTGATTCCACTGAAAGTGATGAAGATACTGAAGACTCTGACAGAGAATAACATGTTATTAGACAAGCAATCGACAATTTGAAAATCTTAGCTTATTCTTATTGTACAAATTAAATGAAAAAAAAAACATACAGAAAAGCTACAATCCGTCTGGAACGGATCGTATGATACCCTATCCTCCTTTCTATAAAGTGGGCGTGGCCAAATTGCATTTTGTACTCAAATATAGCTATAATGTCGAACGTTTGAGGATGTTACATGTAAAATTTTATCAAAATAGGTTTTTTGATGATAACGCCCCCAAAAAGTGGGCGTGGCCAAAACTGTTCTATGGGTGAATTGTAGGGAATCTAAATACCCAAATATTTGGTCTTAACAAAATTTCTCGGTTTCCTATAATTTAGTGAAGTTATAAAAAAGTAGGCGTGGCAGTGGGCGGATGTAAAAAAATTTTACACTTCTACTGTATCTTTTCGTCAGAAGCCCAGATATGAAATTTCATCGTCCTAGCTCAAAATTTAAGGCCCAAAAAGCGGTGACATACGGACGGACGGACGGACGGACGGTCATCGCTCAATCTATTTTGCTATTGATGCTGATCACGAATATATATACTTTATAGGGTCTATCTCGATTATTTCTCTATGTTACAAACTATGTGTCAAACTTAATATACCCTTAGGATAGGGTATAATAATTTAATAACAATTAGCACTTTAACTGCACTATATATTTATGAGCATTTATTTGAAAGATCCATAAAAATTAACATGTTTTCTTTCAATACATATCCATTTGAATCGTACACTGAGTTACAAAAAAAGTGGCGCAGTGATACTTTTTCGTATGTTGTTATCATTTTGGTAATATGCCGCTATGTTTTTGCGGAGCTTTATTTGTTTTTAGTGGGTTACTGGTTTAATGGTTTCTTTGTTTGTAAGTTTGCATAATTTCTTTTAATTTTCTTTGTGATGTGCACATCGTATTGAAGAAAACCGTGTTGTATTTGTGTTTTCCTACAGACGTGAGACATACCAACTTTAGCTTCCATGATCCCCCGTATGTATTTTATTAAGTTTATTGTTCTGAATATATTTTAATTTGATTAGTTATTAGTTGTTACTGATTTTTGTAAAAAAAAAATATGCAAATAATGGCACAAGAAGTCGCTTCTGCGCTGGCTTTAGTTGAGGGTGGCCGGGGCGTGCTCTATGCCGATATTATGATAAGAAAACCGGGAAAGACGTTAAAAAAAAGCCTTTAAAGATACAGGGAGACTAACTCCTACAAACCGCGTCAAGGATCAGGTTGCTCCGGAGTAACTACTGCAAGGGATGACCGATATTTGGTGATTCAAAGTCTTCGGAATCGTTTCTAAACAGCAGTTGAGCTGGCTCACGGACTTCGAACTGTTAGAGGGACAGCTGTGAATGATCAAACGGTGAGGATTCGATTAGTAGAAAGTGACCTGAGAGCAAGAAGACCTGCTCGTGTACCGAGACTCACGGTACAACATAAGCGACGTCGACTTGAATTTGCTAATTTTCACCAGGATTGGACAGAGGCCGACTGTGGTACAGTCCTTTCCACTGTTGACTCCAGGTTTTGTCTCCGCTCAACAGATAGACGTAGCGGAGTCTGGGGATGATAAGATGAGAGATACTCTTTGGCAACAGTTGCCCAGCGGGAATATTTCTGGAGCGGCAGAAATTGTCATGCAGAAATTGTCATGCGCGGAAAATGCGAGCTGTGCATCATGGAAGGATCAGTGACCTCTACGTATTATATCACCAACATTGTGGGGGAATATGTGGTTTTTTCTCACCATTTATGGAGGAAAATTTCTTACTGATGCAAGATAATGCTAGACAACACGTCGCCAGTTGCGTTACCGAATATTTGCAAGAAGTGGAAATCGACGTGATGGCTTGGCCTGCGATGAATTCGGACATGAATCCCATTGAACACGTTTGGGACCTGCTGGAGAAAAAGATTGGGATACGATTTGCCCTTCCAGAGACACTCAGCGCCCTGAGATCTGCTCTGTTCGAGTAATGGACAATTTGGACGATACCATCGTAAAAAAATTAATCCAATGTATGCCTCGGCAAATATCTTATTTGTTAGATGTTTAGGGAGACAATACACACTATTACAGGAACAAGGACTCGTTAACCCGGCGAGAGTGTGGTGACAAAATGTAAGATTGAGTATGTGGCAGGGTATGACATACCCACATACAAAATTAGATGTAAATATAGTTATAATAAATATAAACATTTAATAAATGGTATTTTATTATAAACGGTATATAATAATTAGTTGCAAATGAAAAAATACAGTTATATAAATAACATTGTGGGTATGTCATACCCTGCCACACTCTCGCCGGGTTAAAATAAATGATAATAAAAATGTAAAATGTTAATTTATGAAGTTTTTGTCCATTTTCCTTAATTTATGTCTTATTTCTAAGGCCTTCCTTTTTTAATTTTTTTTACAGGAATTACTTATTTTTATATTAATAAACAAAACAGTATTAAAAAAAAAATTTCCAATTTACTTGAAGTAATATCAAAGTGCGCCAATTTTTTTTGTAACTCAGTGTATAACCATCAAATTTTAACCTAGCATTCACTGTGCTCCTCAGCAAAAAGTAATATTTTACATCCTAACATACTTACAGCTGATGATTAAATATAAAATTGATTTTAAGAAACTTTCATGTATGAAACTAGGCATAGTTACGATTTACAATTGTAATACAATTTTTCAATTAAAATACCATCAACAATAATTCAGAAAGAGAAAAATTAATTGTCCGTTCGTCACCACTTTTTGGGCTTTAAATTTTGAGCCAGGAGGATGAAATTTAATATCTGGGCTTCTGAGAAAAAGATGTAGTGCAAGTGTAAGATTTTTTGAAATCCTCCCACTGCCACGCCCACTTTTTCATAACTTCACTAAATTATATGAAACCGAAAAATATTGTTACACCAAATATTTAGGTATTCAGATTCCTTACAATTCACCCGTTTTCATCAAAAAACCGATTTTGATGAAATTTTACATTTAACATCTTCAAACGTTCGAAGTTATGATCGTAATTCAGTAAAGAAAATGCAATTTGGTCACGCCCACTTTATAGGGGCGCGATAGGATGGAGGATAGGGTATCATACAATCCGTTCCAGACGGATTGTAGCTTCTCTGTATGTTTATACCCTATCCTAAGGGTATATTAAGTTTGACACATAGTTTGTAACATAGAGAAATAATCGAGATAGACCCTATAAAGTATATATATTCGTGATCAGCATCAAAAGCGAAATCGATTGAGCGATGACCGTCCGTCCGTCCGTCCGTATGTCACCGCTTTTTGGGCCTTAAATTTTGAGCTAGGACGATGAAATTTCATATCTGGGCTTCTGAGAAAAAGATACAGTGCAAGTGTAAACATTTTTGAAATCCGCCCACTGCCACGCCCACTTTTTCATAACTTCACTAAATTATATGAAACCGAAAAATTTTGTTAAGACCAAATATTTAGGCATTCAGACTCCCTACAATCCACCCATACAAAAGTTTTGGCCACGCCCACTTTTTGGGGGCATTTTCATTACAAAACCGAGTTTTGGGCCTTAAATTTTTACCTAGGATGCTGAAATTTCATATCTGGGCTTCCAAGAAAAAGATACAGTACAAGTGTAAATTTTTTTTACATTCGCCCACTGCCACGCCTACTTTTTTTATAACTTTACTAAATTATATGAAACCGAAAAATTTTGTTAAGACCAAATATTTGGGTATTTAGATTCCCTACAATTCACCCATAGAACAGTTTTGGCCACGCCCACTTTTTGGGGGCGTTATCATCAAAAAACCTATTTTGATAAAATTTTACATGTAACATCCTCAAATGTTCGACATTATAGCTATATTTGAGTACAAAATACAATTTGGCCACGCCCACTTTATAGAGAGGAGGATAGGGTATCATACGATCCGTTCCAGACGGATTGTAGCTTTTCTGTATGTTTTTATTTTGCTCTATTATTTTTTGGTATTAATATTTCAATTCAAGAAGTTATTATGGAATACAGTAGAAATACAGAACACATGCTAAAATACAGAACATTTCTTTGCTTTGTATTAAAAAATAAATCAGAACAGAACAAAGTCTTCAAATACAGTACTTTTCTGTATTATACAGAACGGATGGTCACTGTATCGATGATAGGAGTTTCTTAGACAATACTGAAAATATACAACAAGTATTAAATGACTACCATGACTCACCCTTTGGCGGACATCAGAGCATAACACGAACTCTAAAGAGAATTAAACACAAATATTTTTGGTCCACTACGAACACCGACATAAAAGACTACATACTACACTGCAAATCGTGTCAGCGAAACAAATTAAGCAAAAACCCAAAGTATCTATGAAAATAACGACGACAAGCTCAACCCCTTTCGAGGGAGTAACCTTAGACATAGTAGGACCACTACCCGTGAGTTACGAAAATAATAAATACCTCCTCACCTTTCAGGATGACCTAACTAAATTTACAGAGGCCATACCTATCCAAACTACTGATGCCCCTACCGTGGCAAAAGTATTTGTAGAAAAAATATTATTCGATTTGGTTTCCGGACTCACTTCTTATCGATTTACCATCCACAGACTAATGGAGCGTTAGAGCGCAGACATCCTACGCTAGCAGAGTACCTAACACATTACGTCAATAAAGATCCTCTCTCCTGGGACACATGGATACCCTATGCGATTTTTGTATTCAATACAACCACGGACTGTAGTACTGGCTACATGCGCATCTACCAATTTACCAAACATGCTACAGCAACACCCCCATACAAACTGCAACTAGGAAAATCATTCAGCGGAACTGAAAGCCCGACTCCAACACGGATACCAAATGGTTCGGGAATCCCTATTAACTAAAAACGCGAAATCTAAAGACTACCATGACAAAAATACGACTAAAAGAACATTTAACGTAGGAGTTCAAGTCCTGATAAAAAACCAAACCAGGCAAAACAAATTCTCTACCCTATTGGATGGACCGTACGAGGTAGTCAAAATACTGTCTAACGAAAACACGCTCGTAAAAATTAAAAATAAAACAAAAGCAATACACAACAATAACATACAACTCCTACACCAATAATAAATTCAACACATCAAACAACTAGCTAGAATATTCCATATATTTTCATTAAAAGAACGATCGAACTATAGGGAATAAGTTCCAATACATCCAACAATCTATGGATTACGTATTAATAGACTTAAAGAACTTAGTAAATGTCTACGACAAAGCGAATCTTCATTGCTATGCCAAGCTATACACCCGTTGTACGATTTCCAATCAAACCAAGATCATTGTGAAATACAATTACTCAGAAGAGATATCTACCCAACCGACAGCCGTTCAAGTGAAATAGTCCCCAATTTCAACTATCTTTATTCAGCTCTCCCAACCAGGAAAGTAGTTAGTATCCACTATGGAAGAACTTGATGGATGAAGTATATGGCAGCCAGTTAACCACTCATACGTTCATCAACACTGGAATTATTGAATTTTCTGGCAAATGCTATTTACGTAGCAAGGAATTAACAATTTTTGGCCAAAACTCCGGTCAAACTATTTTAAAAAATGCTTACATCCCAAATTTAAATATTACCTATTTGTATCCCAAATATACAAAAAAGCTTTAATCCGCCTGAAATGGATCGTACGATACCCTATCCTCCTTTCTATAAAGTGGGCGTGGCCGAATTGCATTTTTTACTCAAATATGGCTAAATACATGTAAAATTTTATCAAAATCGGGTTTTTGAAGTAAACGCCCCCAAAAAGTGAATTGTAGGGAATCTAAATGCCTAAATATTTTGTCTTAACAAAATTTTTTTCATATAATTAGTGAATTTATGAAAAAGTGGGCGTGGCAGTGGGCGAAATTCAAAAATGTTTACACTTGTACTGCATCTTTTTCTCAGAAGCCCAGATATAAAATTTTATCCTCCTAGCTCAAAATTTAAGGCCGAAAAAGTGGTGACGGACGGGCGGACATGGCTCAATCGTTTTCGCTATTGATACTGATCATGAATATATATACTTTATAGGGTCTATCTCGATTATTTCTCTATGTTACAAACTATGTATCAAACTTAATATACCCTTAGGATAGGGTGTAAAAATGACGAAAAAAATTAAATTCGCGCGATGCCGGCATCGACCAAATTTTTGATGAAACATACAGAAAAGCAACAATCCGTCTGGATCCGTTCCTTGACGTATGATACTCTATCCTCCTTGGGTGTTTCCAAAAAGGTGTATCGAAATAACATAATTGTTCAAAGGAAAGAAAAACTTTAAATTTTTGAGAAAAGAAAACGTTATAAAAATTTCAACTTTATTCACTCTTTGCTTGGTGATTGATAGAACTCACTGTAGAAGTAGAAGTGTTGCAAACTCATGTATTTCCTCCTTTTATAGCATTTGCTGTGAGCTTTCCGTCCCGTATTGGTAGGCAGGTCGATGCCCCTTGGTTGTTACAGGTTTACGATTTAAAGTTTAATCAATACATGCGTAGCAATTGAATTTAACATTAGACATTGCAATGTATGAGTGCAAAATTCTAAACGAATTTACATTAATGCCCCATATGTTAGGCGGCAAGTTAGAATTACATAGGTAGATCGTGCGAATGTATGCATCCTTTCCCTTTCTTCAAGTCTGCCATTATTAAAGTTAAAGTGAAATGGAAAATCGCTTAATCTGATAAAGTTTATAATGTTAAAAAGGAAAGGATGCATGCACTGCTTCAGGCTTCATATTTGACACTTCCTTGAGTTTAGTTTTCGTGTTTGAGTTTGTCGGTAGTGTTGTTCTGTACATTTAGTGCAAAAATTTGGTTCTGCGGTTTAAATGCATAAATCTGTTGCTTGCATTGAACTTAAACACCAACACCTTATGGTTGAGCAGGCGATGATCTCCATAAAATTATTTGTGTCATCCATATTTGGCGGTACATCATACTAATGTCTGCCACCAATGCCACTTTGAACTTTCTCCATTGGGCAATAAGATCTATAATGTCGGGTTGCAATCGAGGCCCTACCATAAGGGTTTCATTCAATGACAATCCATTTGATGTTTTGCACGAAGCATCGAAGACTACGCGTAATTTGGTAGTGGCACTTGATTCCTTTACCACTGCGTAATGAGGTATAAAGTAGTGACCTGCATCTATTAGTTCCTTTTCTTTCATGATTTTTGTCATGCGCCCTAGTGCGTGTAGTACGGTTTATGAAAAAATCTCTATACTTAACGGTACGGCCGAAAATAGTCTTGAGCGTATACTGATGAGCATTGAAAGCGTGACGGGTATTGCGAGAAAATTGTTGAAGGGGCGGAGTGCAACTGGCTATTTCACTGGAGCACTGTTTGCAGAAAAAGCGATAAAATAAGGAAAGGCAAGAGACATTTCTGCGATTTTGAAGCGAGTCAATAGACTCCGCTATGCTTCTGTTCCCTATTAGTTTCAACGCGCGATTTTGAATTCTATCCAGCAGGTGCAAAGAGGTCTTAGGAGCACCTGACCAGACATGAGCATTGTACTCGCGCTTGGGGTGGATGTATGCTTTATACATTGTAGCCAAATCAGAGGGGGTAAAGAACTTCTTGCACCGTTTGAGGAATCCTAGACATTTTTAGCGGATTCGAATATGTGATCATTCCAACGCAGATGGTCGTTAACACACATACCGAGAATGGAAAGTTTTTCGGTTTCGACGATGCAAGTGCCATTCATTGATAATGGCAAAGGGTTAAGGTTACGCTTGAGCGAAGGCTGACAGCCTTGGGTTTTCGAAGCATTAAATTCCACTCTGTTGTTTATGCCCCATTTAATTATACTGTCAAGATCGGAATTTAATGAGCTTAACATACGCTGCCGTTCCAGTTCTACGGCCGAAGAGCAGGGACTTGAGTCTGCGAACGAATATGAGAAGCTGAGGATGCTGTCGTCAGCGAAGGAATGTATTGGATTAGAAGTAGCAGACAAGACATCATTTATGAATATAAGAGAGTTGGAGACAAAACAGAGCCCTGGGGAACACCAGCATTTATATGGTAAATAGCAGACTTGAAACCCTTCAAAACCACTTGAATTGAACGTTTCGAAACGTAGTTTCTAATCCGTTGAAGAAGAGATTCTTCGATGCCAAATGCACGCACTGTCGACAAAAGAGCTTGATGCCAAACTCTGTCAAATGCCTTTGACATATCGAGCACAACAATCTTACATTATAGAGAGTGGTTCCACTTTTCGGGGAGATATACCATCAAATCACCAGTAGACCTTTTGCTACGAAAGCCATACTGACGGTCATTGAGGAGCTTTCGTGATTCAAGATATTTCATAAGCTGACGATTTATCAGCGTTTCCATGACCTTGGAAAGAAGGGACGTAAGTGCAATGGGTCGATAGTTGGAGGGAGAAGAAGATTCGCCTTTTTTAGGAACGGGCTGGACAAATGCTGTTTTCCATCTACTCGGGAAGAGTCCAGAAGAGTAGGATAGATGAAAAAGCTTACGCATCAGTTTTGCCAGCGTAGAAGAACACCTCTTCAGAATCTGTAAAACTCTAATACTTATGTATATGTATACATAAATGATACCGCAAATTAAACCTACAATGAAGGACCGTCAATTGAAATACAAAGCTTCGAAATCCGTCTACAAGTTTAGAAGATATAATCAATTTTTGGAATTTTTATTTGAAAAAAATAGTATCAAGGTATTTTTTTTACCGTATTATAAAACTAAATTTTAGCACCTTAGACCAAACATGCTATATATCTTGAAACATATTAGTTAACGCGACAAGTTTATTTCCTTAGAAGTGACATTCATCCATTGTCGAGCGAACACTGGAAGTCACATTGCATTGGTATAAGCAAAAGTTTTTCCATTACTATCAATAATCGATCCAAGTAAATATAACCGACGATAGAAGAAAAGGGTCAAATAGGTGCTGCTGAAATTGGAGAATGCGAAATGCTGGGCCGTGTTGTTAAGGGTTCTTGGATTACCCCGGAAATAAAAGAGATAAACATACTTTGATCGGTTTGTTTCAAAAACATGCAGAAAAGCGACAAGCCGTCTGGAGCGGATCGTATGGTACCCTATCTTCCTTTCTATGTAGCCCTTATAAAGTGGGGGTGACCATATTCCATTTGGAACTGAAATACGACGATAATGTCGTACGTTTGAGGATGTGAGGATGAGGATGCCCCCAAAAAGTGGTCGTGGCCTAAACATTTGGTCTTAACCAAATTTTTCGGTTTTATATAATTTAGTGAAGTTATGGAAAAGTGGGCGTGGCAGTGGGCGGATTTGAAAAAGTTTACACTTATGTATACTGTATCTTTTTCTCAGAAGCCCAGATATGAAATGTCATCCTCCTAGCTCAAAATACGGATGGACAGACGGCTCAATCGATTTCGCTATTGGTGCTGATCACAAAAATATATCCATATATACTTTATACGGTCTATAGTTTCTCAATAGTTTCTCTATGTTACAAACTATGTGTCAAACTTAATATACCTTTAGGATAGGGTATAAACTTGTAAGTCATGGAACTATAATACATACAGATTGTTGGAAGGGGTACATGGCTGAGCTTAGGCTACTGTGGGGGTCAGCAGGTGGCGGATCGCTGAATGGCCTGTAACGTCAGGTTAGCTGCGAATAACAAATAAGCAGTCCCCGACCAAAAGCGGCAGAGAAGGAGGGTGAGGCTGAAAACGTCTCAAAAACCTTATGAGTGGCAACGGGGGAACTCGCGAAGACAAAGTCGGCAAACGAAGCTACAATTGAAGTCTACATGTTAGACATTAAGACCGAGCCCGGCAAGGTTTTAATTACGGTATACCGGAACAACGATTGGATTTGAATGCTGTGGGCTGACGGTTGTGGTATTCTGTTACCTTAGTAAGCTGGAGTGAAATCTGGTTGAAACGGCTCTCAGGCCAATGCTGCAACCGCCCCCGTCCCGTTAAAACCTTGGCAGGCCTCAAAGTACGTTCTCCGTCACGTCGCCGTTAAGTTGGTGGTGTATGTTCAGATGTAACATTCCTGATTAGCACCGATCTGGCTCAGGCACAGGCACCCATAAGGTCCTGTGTCAAACCTCGCATGGCCTCCCTGCCTGCATAGATAACCATGGGATCATAGAGGTGAATACACATTCGGACGGAGATAGCGGCTTTGAGTGGTTACCCAAGAGAGATGATACAACAAACAAATCAAACACCAGAAAAACACAGAAAATTTAATAAAAAATCAAAAAAAACATTATTTACAAGGAGAAGGGGAGCTCACTGTTTTAGCTGTAGCACCCCCATTTAGGAGAAGTTCGCTAGTTTCCAGATCGCCGGAAAAGCCAACACCAGTGGAGAAACAGTATAGTACCGAACCCACTGGTCCCAGCACTTCCAAAAGCACGGAAAAATCCACTGAAGCAGAGAGGAAGACGGATACAAGCCCCAGCCTGAATAAACAAAATCGGGAGAGTGATGCTATGAGAATCCTCGGCAGCAAGATCACCGAGCTGATGGATTTCATCCAGGGAAAAAATAACGTGCATCATGAAATTAGGAGACTGGTTAGTTCAATTCGGACCCACTATAAAACAGTGGAGAAACAGGAAATAACCAAGAGGACGATCGGAGTCCAAAATGATCTTTCGTCCCAAAGTACCCAAACGGAGGAAAGGAGCTGCAGTGCGACCTTTAGGATTGGGAATAATAACGCTAGCGGGTCCGGGCGGAGTCCTGCCCAGAATCCCGGAAAGCAGGCAACATCCACCAATAAAAGGAGGAGGGACGCAACTCCCAAGCCGAAAAGGTAAGCGAGCCCGCAAAAACGGCACTTGCCTGAGCCAAAAAGGAAAAACCGGAGACAGAGGTGGATGGAGGATCTTCGAATTTAGATCAACAACAAAAAACGACGAAAAGTCAAGGGCCACCAGAAGGGACGTGAAAGACAGAGAAGGAAGCCAACCCGACCCGATGCGATTGTAATAAAGGCAACAGGAGATCTTTCCTACGCGGACATGCTGAGGAAGGTAAAAACCGACCCCTCACTAAAAGAGCTAAGAGAAAATGTCGACCACGTCCGGAAGACCATGAAAGGAGAATTATTGCTGCAGCTGAAGAAAACAGCAGATGCCCAAACTTCGGACTTCCAGCAACAAGTGGAAAAGATTTTGGAAACAAAGGCCAAATTCAAAACGATGACACATGAGGTCTTAATAGAGGTGAAGGATCTTGATGAAATCACCACCAAGGAAGAAGTCGCTCTAGCCCTCTCAGAGCAGTTCGAATTGCAAAAGCCGATACCGGAAACAGCAATAAAGTCCATGAGGAAAACTTATGCTGGGACGCAGACTGCAGTAGTAAGCCTGCAAGCAAGCATCGCCAACAAAGCGCTATCTACAGGAAAAGCCAGAATCGGGTGGGTAAATTGCCGATTAAGAGAAAAACCGGATCTGAAAAGATGTTACCGGTGGAAATGCGGTGGAAAGGGAGACAAGGCAAAGGATTGCTCCCTAGAGCCGGAATGTATGCTCTGTAAAGGAAGTGGGCATAGCGCCAAACACAGTACTGGAAGCATAAGATGCCCTGTATTCCAGCTCGCGCTGAATGCTTCCCAGAAGCGAACATGAAGGTTATCCAACTTAACCTCAACCATTGCAAGGCAGCTCAGGACCTACTTACACAGATGGTCCGAGAGTACGATGCGGATATCGCAATACTCAGCGAGCCCTACAAGCAGCTTAATGAGAGTGTGTGGACAGCGGACTCTTCAGGTAAAGCAGCGATATGGATATGCCAACGAGCATATCGAAGAAAAAATGACAACGCACCAGGCAGGATTCGTGTGCAGCATTACACAAGAACAATTTGAGCAAATAGTTGACAACATCGCAACCACCGCAAGAGGAAGAAACCGCGTCGTCATTGCAGGCGATTTTAATGCGTGGGCGGTAGAATGGGGTTCACGTACCACAAACGCCAGAGGAAGAACACTCCTGGAGGCATTTGCATCGTTGGACATAGTTCTCGCGAATTCCGGGAGCGAGCTGACTTTCAGCAAAAACGGGAGAGGGTCAATAATAGACATTACTTTTATGAGCACGTGTTTGGCAAGGAATGCTGCGTGGAAAGTATGCACTATGTATACGCACAGCGACCACCAGGCGATCAAGTTCCAGCTACGACCCAGCCCCATTGAAAATAGAAGAGAGCAGGGAAGGCAGCCACGGAAAAGAGGATGGAAACCACATACTCTGGACGTCGAAGTACTTCAGCTGATGATGGAAGATGTATCCCTTAGTGGACCAGCCGCCGACAAGGCGAATCAGCTCAGAAGAGGATTGACACGCGCCTGTGACGCATCCATGCAAAAGAAAACAGCAAGCGCGCGGCGACCTCCAGTATACTGGTGGAACGACGAAATCGCCAGACTGCGCGCAGAGTGCCACAGGGCGCGCAGATTGTACCAGCGGTATAGAGAAGACAGCAGCCATGGAGAACTACATGAGAGATTCATAACCGCTACTGTGGAACTTAATGTATGATGGCGTCCTCAGACTTCGAACCCCGAGGTCTTCGAAAATAATTGGTTTCGCCGATGATATAGCGATCGTTGTAGTAAACAAACACCTTGAGGAGTTGGAGCATGACTGCAATGAAGCTATTGGGATGGTCCAAGACTGGCTAGTACGCATGGGCCTACAACTTGCAGAAGAAAAGACTGAAGTGATGCTCATCAGCAGCAGGCGAGTCATGGAGACTATAAGGGTAACCGTGGGCGATCACGTCATAGCTTCCAAACCAGAGCTGAAGTACCTTGGCATTACCTTAGATGCAAGGTTAACCTATAAGCAGCATCTGCAGTATGCAGCTGGAAAGGCAGCAAAGGCAACGGCTGCCCTATCAAGGATAATGCCGAATATCGGGGGACCAAAACATAAGAAGAGATTACTCTTAGCAAGAGTTGCCTCATCAATAATGCTCTACGGTTCCCAGATATGGGCTAGTGCCGTGAAAACAAAAGCATACAGAAAGAAGACTGAGGCATTCTACAGAAGCAACGCGCTGAGAGTATGCAGCGCCTTCCGAACAACTTCCTACGATGCGGCATGTGTAGTGGCTGGCATGGAACCAATAGACCTTCTTGCAAAAGAAGCGCAACAGAATTACCGTGCCAGCAGGACAACGGCAACAGCAACGATTAGAAGCAATACTGAAGGACAAGGACCAAGGACAAGTCTGGAAGAATGGCAGGAGAGATGGTGTCACTCTGACAAAGGCAGGTGGACGCAGAGATTGATACCCAATATAGACGCCTGGATTAATAGGAAGCATGGGGAGCTGAACTTCTACCTCACCCAGATGCTTACGGGCCATGGATGCTTCAGAGCCTACCTGCATAGATTTGGACACGAAGACAACCCCTATTGTCCAACGTGCACGGGAGTAGTGGAGGATGCGAAACACATCATGTTCCACTGCCTACGATACTACGTAGAACGGCACCTGCTGGTAAACCAATTGGGCGAGGACTTAACCCCAGACAACTTCACCAGACAGATGACGAGCAGCGAAGAGGCTTGGGACGCAGTTAACGACACTGTGACTACAATAATGAAAGAGCAGCGAAGGCAGGAGCAGCAACGAATGAGCCGTGCACATAAGGCTGAAGTCCCTCCTCGCGATGAAATGCTTGACGGCAGTGCCGCGAGGACCAGGGGTAGAAGGGTAGGTGGGTTTAGTGGGTGGAAATCCCACACTGTTACTGAGTACGGGCTCAGTTTCGTCTTTAAAAGATTCCCACCTTCCTACGGAAAAAAAAAAAAAAAAAAAACAAAAGCTACAATCCGTCTGGAACGGATCGTATGATACCCTATCCTCCTCTCTATAAAGTGGGCGTGGCCAAATTGCATTTTGTACTCAAATATAGCTATAATGTCGAACGGTTGAGGATGTTACATGTAACATTTTATCAAAATAGGTTTTTTGATGAAAACGCCCCCAAAAAGTGGGCATGGCCAAAACTGTTCTATGGGTGAATTGTAGGGAATCTGAATACCTAAATATGTGGTCTTAACAAAATTTTTCGGTTTCATATACTTTAATGAAGTTATGAAAAAGTGGGCGTGGCAGTGGATGGATTTCAGAAATTTTTACACTAGTACTGTATCTTTTTCTCAGAAGCCCAGATATGAAATTTCATCGTCCTAGCTCAAAATTTAAAGCCCAAAAAGCGGTGACATACGGACGGACGGTCATCGCTCAATCGATTTCGCTATTGATGCTGATCACGAATATATATACTTTATAGGGTCTATCTCAATTATTTCTCTATGTTACAAACTATGTGTCAAACGTAATATACCCTTAGGATAGGCTATAAAAAGGGGTACATGGATTTAGAAACTTTTGGATATCAGCATTTCACTATGAATCATTTCAAGGAGTTTGTAGATTAGGAAACAAAAGCTCATACCCCAAATATTGAGTAGTTGTGGCGGTGAATGCGTTGTCAATTATCTGGTGGTGTGCCGTGACATAAGCATTTGGCCTTGTGACAATTTGAGAAAGCGACATAAGGCCGAATTATTTTGAGACATAAGACCACACCGTCGAATATGTATGGGAGGCATGCTGCCCCTTGCAAATTGAAGTGTGTAGGTGAGAGGTTGGGTGTATGCAAAGTCTATTTATATCAATGTTTCGAATGTTTCGCATGGATTTCAAAATGCGGCTTTATTTGACATTTTAAAAGCGAAATAAAGCCGAGTCGGCCTTATTACACTTTGAATTTATACACACAATTCTCACTATGTGTTTTCGGTCGGCCCATTTAAAGCGACATTAGACCAATTTAGCTTTATATCACTTATATGCATAAACAGTGCATTATGTATGGGGGGCATGCTGCCCCCTGCAACCCCCCTGCTTGGGGTCACTGTTGGATTTGGAGTAGCTGCGAGGTTGGGTGTATGCATAGTTTCTTTATATCCATGAAACTTTACATATACCAACCTTGCTTACTTACTTACTTAACGGGCTCCCGACCCGTGAAGAGTCTCTGCCACGGCAGCGATCCACTCTCTTCGATCCCGGGCACGCTGCTTCCAGTTATCTAGACCAAGCGCTCTGGCATCTGCGATAGCTTGATCCTTAAAACGGAGGTTCGGTCGTCCTTGTCGTCTCAATAGACCTTCTTGCAAAAGAAGCGCAACAGAATTACCGTGCCAGCAGGACAACGGCAACAGCAACGATTAGAAGCAATACTGAAGGACAAGGACCAAGGACAAGTCTGGAAGAATGGCAGGAGAGATGGTGTCACTCTGACAAAGGCAGGTGGACGCAGAGATTGATACCCAATATAGACGCCTGGATTAATAGGAAGCATGGGGAGCTGAACTTCTACCTCACCCAGATGCTTACGGGCCATGGATGCTTCAGAGCCTACCTGCATAGATTTGGACACGAAGACAACCCCTATTGTCCAACGTGCACGGGAGTAGTGGAGGATGCGAAACACATCATGTTCCACTGCCTACGATACTACGTAGAACGGCACCTGCTGGTAAACCAATTGGGCGAGGACTTAACCCCAGACAACTTCACCAGACAGATGACGAGCAGCGAAGAGGCTTGGGACGCAGTTAACGACACTGTGACTACAATAATGAAAGAGCAGCGAAGGCAGGAGCAGCAACGAATGAGCCGTGCACATAAGGCTGAAGTCCCTCCTCGCGATGAAATGCTTGACGGCAGTGCCGCGAGGACCAGGGGTAGAAGGGTAGGTGGGTTTAGTGGGTGGAAATCCCACACTGTTACTGAGTACGGGCTCAGTTTCGTCTTTAAAAGATTCCCACCTTCCTACGGAAAAAAAAAAAAAAAACAAAAGCTACAATCCGTCTGGAACGGATCGTATGATACCCTATCCTCCTCTCTATAAAGTGGGCGTGGCCAAATTGCATTTTGTACTCAAATATAGCTATAATGTCGAACGGTTGAGGATGTTACATGTAACATTTTATCAAAATAGGTTTTTTGATGAAAACGCCCCCAAAAAGTGGGCATGGCCAAAACTGTTCTATGGGTGAATTGTAGGGAATCTGAATACCTAAATATGTGGTCTTAACAAAATTTTTCGGTTTCATATACTTTAATGAAGTTATGAAAAAGTGGGCGTGGCAGTGGATGGATTTCAGAAATTTTTACACTAGTACTGTATCTTTTTCTCAGAAGCCCAGATATGAAATTTCATCGTCCTAGCTCAAAATTTAAAGCCCAAAAAGCGGTGACATACGGACGGACGGTCATCGCTCAATCGATTTCGCTATTGATGCTGATCACGAATATATATACTTTATAGGGTCTATCTCAATTATTTCTCTATGTTACAAACTATGTGTCAAACGTAATATACCCTTAGGATAGGCTATAAAAAGGGGTACATGGATTTAGAAACTTTTGGATATCAGCATTTCACTATGAATCATTTCAAGGAGTTTGTAGATTAGGAAACAAAAGCTCATACCCCAAATATTGAGTAGTTGTGGCGGTGAATGCGTTGTCAATTATCTGGTGGTGTGCCGTGACATAAGCATTTGGCCTTGTGACAATTTGAGAAAGCGACATAAGGCCGAATTATTTTGAGACATAAGACCACACCGTCGAATATGTATGGGAGGCATGCTTCCCCTTGCAAATTGAAGTGTGTAGGTGAGAGGTTGGGTGTATGCAAAGTCTATTTATATCAATGTTTCGAATGTTTCGCATGGATTTCAAAATGCGGCTTTATTTGACATTTTAAAAGCGAAATAAAGCCGAGTCGGCCTTATTACACTTTGAATTTATACACACAATTCTCACTATGTGTTTTCGGTCGGCCCATTTAAAGCGACATTAGACCAATTTAGCTTTATATCACTTATATGCATAAACAGTGCATTATGTATGGGGGGCATGCTGCCCCCCTGCAACCCCCCTGCTTGGGGTCACTGTTGGATTTGGAGTAGCTGCGAGGTTGGGTGTATGCATAGTTTCTTTATATCCATGAAACTTTACATATACCAACCTTGCTTACTTACTTACTTAACGGGCTCCCGACCCGTGAAGAGTCTCTGCCACGGCAGCGATCCACTCTCTTCGATCCCGGGCACGCTGCTTCCAGTTATCTAGACCAAGCGCTCTGGCATCTGCGATAGCTTGATCCTTAAAACGGAGGTTCGGTCGTCCTTGTCGTCTCGAACCTGGGGGCTGTGAATCGAAGATCCTCTATGATGGAGCATTATTGTCTATTCGCTCGATGTGGCCGAGCCAGTGTAGTCCCCGTGATTTGGCTTTTTGGACTACATCCACATCTTGGTGCAGCTCATAGAGTTCGCGGTTATATCTTCTCCTCCATTCGCCCTCCTCGCATACGGGACCGAATATCCGACGAAGAATTTTTCTTTCGAAAGTGTTCAATATCTGCTCTGCCTTGCTGCTTATCGTCCAACACTAGGCTCTATACAGCAGAACTGGCAGGAGTTTTGTAGAGCATACATTTCGTCTTCCGAGTTAGGAGTTTTGACCCCATTTGTTTCGCCAAACCGAAGTAGCAGTGGTTTCCTAGAGTAAGTCTTCGTCGAATCTCCACTAAGTTGTCATTCGTGGAGTTGATATTTACTCCGAGGTAGGTAAACTCCTTAACCACTTCGAAGTTACTGTAGCCAACAGTGACGTTTTGTCCTCATTCACTTCAAGGCCAACTCATTTCGCCTGTTCTTCACTTGCCGTAAAAGCCTCTAACACGGCGCGCTGGGAGCGACCGATGATGTCGATGTCATCTGCGTATCCCAGCAGCTGGACAGATTTGTTGAAGATAGTGCCTTCCGTGTTCACACCTGCCCTGCACACTATCTGTTCCAGCACAAGATTGAAGAAGTCACATGATAGCGCATCCACTTGCCGAAATCCGGTGCATGTTTGGAATAGTTCAGAGGAACTGTTTCGGAATTGCACGTTACACCGTGTGTTATCCAGCGTCACGCGGCACAGCTGGATCAGTTTAGCCGGGATCCCGAATTCGGCAATCGCCTTGTCGATCTCAAGACGATGAATGCTACCATATACGGCATTAAAGTCGATGAGGAGATGGTGAGTCCCGACTTGAGATTCGTTGGTCTTTTCCAGAATTTGCCTTAGTGTGAAAATTTGGTCGATCGTCGATCTGCCGGGCCGGAAGCCATACTGGTACGTGCCGATTAGTGTGCTGCAGAAAGGCTTCAGACGTTCACACAGTACGTTGGATAGGATCTTATATGCGACATTAAGCAGGGATATGCCTCGGTAGTTCTTACAAGACATAGGATCGCCTTTCTTGAAGATGAGGCATATAGAGCTGATAGTCCAGTCATCGGGCATGACTTCATCCACCCATACTTGGTTGATGACTTGGTGCATGCACCCTACCAAAGTATCACCACCATGTTTGAAAAGCTCTGCTGGTAGACCATCAGAGCCGGCGGCCTTGTTGTTCTTCAGCTTTTTGATAGCTGAGCCGACGTCTTCAAAATTAGGAGGGGGTATGGATTCGAGTTCTCTTCTTGCCCTATCACTCTCTCTACCTGCCCTTTAAGTAGCTGCTGGAAATGCTGCTTAAAAACATCTACTATTCCCTGTACTTCGGTGACTAGGTTTCCTTCACTGTTTCGAAGAGCCTGCATTCCGGGCTTGAAACCAGCTGCCAGTTGCTTGGCTTTCCTGAAAAACACCCGGATGTTGTTCCTATCGCGGGACTCTTCGATATCCTTGAGCTGGGCGGCTGCGTGGGCCCTTTTCTTCTTACGCAGGATCTTCTTCTCCTCCCTTCTTCTGGTTCGATACCCTTCTCTCGCTGCCCTTGTTTTGCGTTGCAGAGCTTGCAAGTGTGCATTTTCTGTCACCTTTTTCCGGCGTAGAGGTAGAAACTAAGAGAGAGGTAGAAGCTCAAGAGAGAGGTAGATTCACTAAAAGAAGAAAACCAGGCTCTAAAGAATTCACTCTCGCACAAAGAACGCGAAGCTACTCTGTCTCATGCAGCTAGTCCCAATTATCACGCGGACGAAGAAGAGCTAGCACGTGGGTAGAAAAGAAAAGACCTAGTAAAAAGCGAAGAGCCGGTTCTTCACCCGAAATCGAGTCACGGAAACAAGGCAAAGAAAATGAGCCGAAGAAGAAACAAGTTGAGGATAATGTACATCTTCCGCCTGCAATAAACGCAGTCGGCATTACAGAGTACAATAAACTGCATCGCCTCCTCAAATGAACTGTGACGTCGGAGTTTACGGTAACGTCATTCCGAAACAATGCTTGGAAAATTAACGTAGTTGACTCCGAAGGCTACCGAGCAATATCCAAGAAATTAAACGTGGCAAATATCCAATGGTACACTTATGAAAATAAGTCAGAAAGATCACTACGTGTTGTAGCAAGGGGTCTCCACCCTTCGTGCACTAAAGATGACATTACAACTGGACTTAAAGCGAAAGGTTTTAAAATTATTGACGCAGTTAATATACTTAAAAACATACAGAAAAGCTACAATCCGTCTGGAACGGATCGTATGATACCCTATCCTCCTCTCTATAAAGTGGGCGTGGCCAAATTGCATTTTTTACTCAAATATAGCTATAATGTCGAACGGTTGAGGATGTTACATGTAACATTTTATCAAAATAGGTTTTTTGATGAAAACGCCCCCAAAAAGTGGGCGTGGCCAAAACTGTTCTGTGGGTGAATTGTAGGAAATCTGAATACCTAAATATGTGGTCTTAACAAAATTTTTCGGTTTCATATAATTTAATGAAGTTATAAAAAAGTAGGCGTGGCAGTGGGCGGATGTAAAAAAATTTTTCACTTCTACTGTACCTTTTCGTCAGAAGCCCAGATATGAAATTTCAGCGTCCTAGTTAAAAATGTAAGGCGCAAAAATCGGTTTTATGATGAAAACGCCCCCAAAAAGTGGGCGCGGCCAAAACTTTTGTATGAATGGATTGTAGGGAATCTGAATGCCTAAATATTTGGTCTTAACAAAATTTTTCGATTTCATATAATTTAGTGAAGGTATGAAAAAGTGGGCGTGGCAATGGGCGGATTTCAAAAATTTTTACACTTGTACTGTATCTTTTTCTCAGAAGCCCAGATATGAAATTTCATCGTCCTAGCTCAAAATTTAAGGCCCAAAAAGCGGTGACATACGGACGGACGGACGGACGGACGGTCATCGCTCAATCGATTTCGCTATTGATGCTGATCATGAATATATATTCTTTATAGGGTCTATCTCGATTATTTCTCTATGTTACAAACTATGTGTCAAACTTAATGTACCCTTAGGATAGGGTATAAAAAACAAGGCAGAAAACGGAACAAGGCCAGGAAATCTTGGCCAAACATGGACTTCCACTCTTTATGCTCACTTTTGATATTAGTGAAAATGTAGACGATATTTACAATATTAAAACAATTTTCAATATCGCAGTTAAGATTGAACCAATGCGTACAAACACACGATCGATACTGCAGTGCAAACGCTGTCAAGCTTTCAATCACACCCAAGCATATTGCCAAAAAGAGCCAAAATGTGTAAAATGTGCCGGCGACCTGCATAAACTGCAAAGGCAACCACCCAGCAAACTATAGAGGTTGTGAAGTTGCTAAGGAGCTCCAAAAAAGACGCGATGCCCTTAAGAATACCTTAGTCAAAAACGCTCAGTTGATTAAGGAAACACGTGTAACCATTAAGGGAAAGGTTACGAACGAAATTAAACCCGCTAAGGTTAAAACGAAAGTGGACCAAACCAAAGTTCCTCTAACAAAAAATAATGAAAAGTCGAAATTTTCAGGAGCGCAATCATATGCTCAAACGCATCACAAGCAACAGCTACGGCAGACCCAATTTCGCAAGTCATCTCTATTATTCTCGCGAAACTTGAGGAGCAAACCAAGATTAACAACACCATATTTGACAAATTGAGCAAGCTCGAGTTTAAACCTCGTACAAAAAGAACTCCTACATGAACATGAAACAGTTGCTAAAAATTTTAACGTGGAACGCAAATGGCCTCCAACATAAAATTACCATTATTCCGGGAGAGCCAGAGGCGCATCCTCCCTATACATCAAAGACTGCATCAAGCACTCCACGAATTCAACGATTGAACTTGGCATTATACAAACAACTTCAGTTCGTGTTAAAAACAAGAACTCATACTTCATCATCGCGTCCATTTATTGTCCTCCACGATGCACGTGTAAAAGTAACGACTTTGTAGATCTCTTCAACGAATTTCAATATTGGTGGTGACTTTAATGCAAAACACACCTTTTGGGGTTCAAAATATAATTCGCCAAAAGGCAGACTTCTATACGAAGTCGGTATGCAATTCGGGGTTGACTTCTATTCGACAGGGAAACCGACATACGACACCTGACTTGATAGACTTTTTCATAACAAAAGGAGTATCTCCAAGTTTTGCTAAAGTAGAGGAAAGTTTTGATCTTTCCTCAGATCACTCACCGGTAATTTTAACAATAAGTGACCAACTCATAGAAGTAGAAGGCGTGCCTAGATTAACTAACAACAAAACTAACTGGGACGGCTTTAAAAATGATTGCGAAGAAAATATTATTTTAAACGTGTCGCTAAAAACACCTCTCGAAATAGAAGGAGAACTCGGTACATTTATTGAATCTATTCAGTATGCCGCATGGAAAAATACTCCCTTAAGGAGAGAAGCAGTCAAACGCAGCGAAGTTAATTATCCGCCCGATATAAAAGAACTCATTCGCGAAAAGAGAAGAGCACATAAAGTATGGCAACAAACCCGTGCCCCCCAACATAAGACATACGCAAATTACTTAAACTCAAAAAAGAGATGCAGTATTTAAAAAATAGAGAGGTCACTGCTTATCTTGTAGGCTTAACAGCCGAAAAGAGACCAAACTATTCGCTCTGGAAAGCTATGAAAAGCTTAAAAAAAACAAAAATGCAATCACCACCAATCAGAAGAGAGAATGGCGAGTGGCCTACCTTTTTGCCAAACATCTGGGGGAAACGTTTAAACCATTTGATGGTCAAACATTAATAAATGCTCACAGAAGTGTGACAACGACATCTGACCACTTTAGAATAAAAAGTGTGTCGCTAACCGAACTTTGCAACGTAATAAAAAAACTGAAAATAACAAAGCACCTGGTTTTGATTTTTTTAACCGGACAAATCCTTAAGCAATTGCCACGAATTAAATTAAACTTCTACATTTAATAAACGTTTCGCTTATATTGCTACACGTCCCAGATGCGTGCAAGGTAGCAGAAGTGATAATGGTTCCGAAACCGGGTTAATCTCCTAACGACAAAAAATTGTACAGACCAATATCGCACCTTCCAATAATATCAAAGGTATTTGAAAGGCTCCTATTGAAAAGCATCCAACCGGTTATTGTAGAAAGACGACTTATACCTGATCATCAATTTGGGTTTAGAATCAAGCATTCCACAATTGACCAGGTTTACAGAATAACCGATGAAATTGAAAAAGCCTTACAAGAAAAAATGGTTCGTTCTAGCGCTTTTCTTGACGTCTCCCAGGCCTTCGACAAGGTTTGGCACGATGGCTTGCAATACAAGCTAAGACAGGTCCTGCTGGAACACTTAAATAAGATCTTAGAATTCTACCTTCAAAATAGATTATTTCGTGTTAAACACGGAACTGAATACTCCGAGTTCAAGGAAATTGCCGCCGGAGTTCCGCAAGGAAGTGTCCTTGGTTCAATTTTATTTTTGATGTACACTCGGGACATACCCCAAACTGAAGGCACCATAGTAGCTACGTTCGCTCACGATACGGCAATTTTAGCAACGAATAGTTCAATTGAGTCATCAACTGAAAAACTCCAATAAGTTTTTGATAAAATCTGTGACTGGACAAAACGCATTGTCCTCAACGAGACCAAATCGACGCATGTTAACTCCACATACAAGAAAATAAACAATCTACACGTTTTTATTAATTCGGTATTTGTATTTGTACCACATGTAAATGAAGCTAAATATCTAGGGATAACACTAGACGCAAAGCTCAAGTGGAAAACGCACGTTAAAAAGAAACGCGATGAGCTTGAAAACCGCTTTAGAGAAATGTATTGGCTTCTTAGAAGATATTCTAAGCTAAGTATACATAACAAACTGCTTATATATAAGCAAGTGCTTAAGCCTATATGGACATATGGCATACAACTATGGGGTTGCACTAAAGCAAGTAATAGAGAATTTATTCAATCTTTTCAAAATAAAGTGTTAAGAGCAAATGTGAACGCTCCCTGGTATATTAAAAACAATGATATATAAAGAGACTTAGGGATCGTAACTGTGAATGAAGAAATAACAAACTGCGCTAGGAAGCTCCATATTCGCCTTCATAGTCACTGCAACCATGCCATACTCCAAACATTGGACGTGAGGAGTCTTGTGCGCCGACTTCAAAGAACGAAACCGTTCGCTCTAGCGCAATAAGATACAACCGCATTTAATGACGGTATTAGCAGGTGATTTTGCTGAAAATCTACCTGCCTCACGCGAATATTATTGAAGCTTAAACCACTTGTTAAGGAAACTTATGTAGTTGTAGTAAACAAAACAAAAAAAGGAAACTGGATAGTCGAGCTCTGAAGTTTCTGAATAGCACCAGGAGTGTACAGTGTATGTACGTTCGTCCCAGGTGCATACTCTTATATCATAGTCCGTGTACGTTCCGGGTCGTAGTATTAAATGAAGGGGTCCATTATCCGAGGCTTGTGTCTCTCTCATAACTATATTTTTTTTACGTCGTAAGGAAGTTACCCCAACCATGCACCTACCCCAAATCCAACAGTAACCCAAAGCACGGGGGTTGTATAATGCATTGTTTCTGTACATAAATGACAAAAAGCCAAATTGATCTAATGTCGCTTTATCAGAGTGGAAACATTTGGTTCGGCCCTATTTCACAAACAATGCTCGGCTTTTTTCCGCTTTATGGAAGTGAAATAAGGCCGCATTTCAAAAGTCGGCCTTAATTCCCCTTCATAATGTGAAATAAAGGAGAATTTTGAAATTCGGCCTTATTTCACTCTACGTTTTTTCACGACACCACTTAGCCTTAATTGGTCTGTAACGCAGCCAGAGATCATCTCTCCTTTGTTAACAAAAGCGCGTGGAGAAAACCGTAAAGACCATTGATAAAAGAAAGTGTGCAAAAGGTTGATGGCAAAACGTAAACATACAATAAGTTTAGTTTTTCTTTTTTTGTTTTGCCGTTTGTTGTATTTTCTTACCCTGAAGGTCTTGAATTGGAATTCAAAACATTTTCGTATGTCGCACAAAGACCACGTAACAATAGCCTTCTATACATGCAGCAATAAACCGTCATCATCTACTGGATGTACACAGCCATCTTCAGACCCATGCCTAGTCTGGTGGCCCGCAGCAAATTAGACCACAGCACTGACAAGGACACAAAGATTAACATGTATAGGGTCCACCAGCGCCATCAGAACCACGCTGAATGCAGCTCTTGAAACCATTTAAGGAAACAAACGGGCGGACGATTTAACAAGGGGTCCGGAGAGGACCTGACAATGGTCATTACCTCTGTTCTTACGCCCCTAACTCTTGTTAAAGCCAATATAGAGCAAGCCTTCGTGAGACTAGCTAATGAGAGATGGAGCGCACTCTCATCTTGTCATGTCTCCAGAAAACTCTGGACAAAACAAAACAATACTAAGACTAAGAAAATGTTAGCGCTTAACAGATCCAACTTACTGGTCTGGCGCCCCACCGAAAAGGAATGCGACTAGATACTGATGACCTCTGCCGAGGATGTGACGACACGGACGCAGAAGAGAACACATCGTAGTTCCTATCCGAATGACCAATCGTGTGTGGAACTTGAAAACCGGTCCTCGGTGAATACCACTGCTAAGATCTGGGCGACCTGTCAGGAAAGCCACCATTAGCCATGCTGAAATTTATAACAATATCGGGTGGGTTCAGGGAGGCCGCTTCCCAAAGATACAGATCAACTTTCGTCTTCGTTTTTAGGTTAACCACGATAGGAGTTCACAATGGATCCAGTGTTGGCTGCTTGTGCAGCCACCCCTTCTACCTTCCTACCTACCTACAGTGTATCAATCTCATATTCGTACACCGCATGGTGCAATACACTTTTAAGTAAAAATTAAGTAAATTGGGCACATACTTAACATTTTTTTTTTTTCAGTAAGAATACATAAGACAACAAAAAACTTTAATTAATTCAAACATTTCTACTAAGGTATTTTAAATTCTTCATAATAAACATAAAAGCAACAAAAATCTTTATCAGAGTGGAAACATTTGGTTCGGCCCTATTTCACAAACAATGCTCGGCTTTTTTCCGCTTTATGGAAGTGAAATAAGGCCGCATTTCAAAAGTCGGCCTTAATTCCCCTTCATAATGTGAAATAAAGGAGAATTTTGAAATTCGGCCTTATTTCACTCTACGTTATTTCACGACACCACTTAGCCTTAATTGGTCTGTAACGCAGCCAGAGATCATCTCTCCTTTGTTAACAAAAGCGCGTGGAGAAAACCGTAAAGACCATTGATAAAAGAAAGTGTGCAAAAGGTTGATGGCAAAACGTAAACGTACAATAAGTTTAGTTTTTCTTTTTTTGTTTTGCCGTTTGTTGTATTTTCTTACCCTGAAGGTCTTGAATTGGAATTCAAAACATTTTCGTATGTCGCACAAAGACCACGTAACAATAGCCTTCTATACAAGCAGCAATAAACCGTCATCATCTACTGGATGTACACAGCCATCTTCAGACCCATGCCTAGTCTGGTGGCCCGCAGCAAATTAGACCACAGCACTGACAAGGACACAAAGATTAACATGTATAGGGACCACCAGCGCCATCAGAACCACTCTGAATGCAGCTCTTGAAACCATTTAAGGAAACAAACGGGCGGACGATTTAACAAGGGGTCCGGAGAGGACCTGACAATGGTCATTACCTCTGTTCTTACGCCCCTAACTCTTGTTAAAGCCAATATAGAGCAAGCCTTCGTGAGACTAGCTAGTGAGAGATGGAGCGCACTCTCATCTTGTCATGTCTCCAGAAAACTCTGGACAAAACAAAACAATACTAAGAATAAGAAAATGTTAGCGCTTAACAGATCCAACTTACTGGTCTGGCGCCCCACCGAAAAAGAATGCGACTAGATACTGATGACCTCTGCCGAGGATGTGACGACACGGACGCAGAAGAGAACACATCGTAGTTCCTATCCGAATGACCAATCGTGTGTGGAACTTGAAAACCGGTCCTCGGTGAATACCACTGCTAAGATCTGGGCGACCTGTCAGGAAAGCCACCATTAGCCATGCTGAATTTTATAACAATATCGGGTGGGTTCAGGGAGGCCGCTTCCCAAAGATACAGATCAACTTTCGTCTTCGTTTTTAGGTTAACCACGATAGGAGTTCACAATGGATCCAGTGTTGGCTGCTTGTGCAGCCACCCCTTCTACCTTCCCACCTACCTACAGTGTATCAATCTCATATTCGTACACCGCATGGTGCAATATACTTTTAAGTAAAAATTAAGTAAATTTTTTCAGTAAGAATACATAAGACTACAAAAAACTTTAATTAATTCAAACATTTCAAATAAGGTATTTTAAATTCTTCATAATAAACATAAAAGCAACAAAAATATGGTCAATTTCGTATTCGTACACATGGATATTTCATGTTAATTTGTTCAAATTATATTATGCAACTAATATTTCGTAGCATACCCTTTGTTATCTATTACCTGTTTAAGACGGTTTGGCATGAATTTGACTAATTTTTCCGTAAATTCAGTGGTAATTTTCGTCCATTCTTCAATAAGCCTTTCTTTGAGATCGTTTGTGTTCCTCATATTGAATGTTCTTATTTTTCGGTCCAACTCATCTCACAAATTCTCTATGACATTCCTATCTGGTGACTGTGGAGGTGTTTCCAATACTTTGGGACAATTATAAAGTAGCCACATTCGAGTTGCATAAGCTTTATGCTTGGGGTCGTTATCCTGATAAAAGGCAAAATTGTTCCTGAGACCCATTTGAACGGCACTTTCCTTCAGGTTTTGCTTCAATATTTCGATGTACTGCTTATGGTCCATTATTCCTTCAATTATGTGCAGAGTCGTCCCACTCCAGCTGCGGAAAAACAGCCCCAGACCATTACCGACCCACCACCATGTTTGACTGTTCCCCGTGTGTTATGTGGGAGATATTCGGTATTTGGTTTTCTCTAAACCATTTGTCGGCCATCCGATCCAAGCACATTAAATTTACTCTTGTCTGTCAATATTACTGTTTTCCGGAAGTAGAAATCTTTAAATTGGTATTGTTTAGCGAATTCTAACCTTTTGCTTCTGTTTATGGAACTAATGAAAGGTTTTTTCGCATAACTATTCCATTATACCCATTTTCACGCAGGCATTTTCTTTGGGTTTCTGTACAAAAATCTTTAGTAATAAGTAATCTCTTAGTACGACGCAGAATTTCTGCAAGTTTTGGTGCACTACATTTAGGTTTTTTTTTTTAATTTCACGTATAATTATTCTCTTATCATGTGCACTGAATATATTTCTGGTGGTATTTCTTGGTTTATTTTCTATACAATTATCATTTTTGAATCGATTAATGATTGTTTGGATGGTTGATCTTGATCGATTTACCAAACGAGATATCTCCATATAAGTTTTTCCATCGCCGTTGTATTTGATAATCAGTTCTCGCAGTTCATTTGTTTTCTGCCCATTTTTCCAACAAATCTCGATTTTTCCAGTAAACTTCACAAAATATTTCACTTTTTTCTTTAAATTGTTTTGAAAAAGAATAACTAAATGCAAAAAACAACTTTGACAAGCTAAATAACAGTAATTTGTATGTATTTAGTGAATAAACGATAGGTGTACGAATACGAAATTGAGCTACTTTTGAGCCCATTTCTTACTTTTATTCTGTTTTCAAACCAAAGTGAATATTAACTATTCTTAAAACTAGGTGGAGCACAATTGTTCAATATCCTGTAATAGTAGATACCATATTTAACTTAATTTTTCAAGTCGTTTGTGATCAGGAGTTGAATGTAATTTTTGATAACTGGTGTACGAATATGAGATTGATACACTGTAACTAACTCACGTGCGATCGACCTTAATGCTATAATTACAACCATTTCAGTATTAAAATTCAAGATTTGCTCCACCTATATAGATACATAAATAAATGGGTGAGGCCTTCTTAATTTTAGATAGAACTTTAAGAGATATTATTGAACTGATGATATTTGAAAGATTTTTTTTTACAAACCCCACCAAAAAGTGGGTATGGCCCTATACGTTCAGATGAGAATTTTAAGGCAAATATATTTTGGTTCAGTAATTTTTTTCGATTGGAACATCATAGGTATATTCCTCAAATATGAATTTTAAAGATAATTACATACATTTATAAAATATGAAATGACACGTGCACCCCTCAGATCCCGGATACAAAGTTTGAAGAAAATCTGTCCTTCTTTTGAATCTGTCTTCCTCCAAAATTTTTCAGGAAGCCAATACTTTCACTATAAGCAACTAACAATGCATACATACGGATGTATGTATGTACATATGTATATCTGATACACATAATACATCTATCGAAAATTACTAGAACAATAAGTGCTGAGTTAACTTCAATATACTCAAATTGTTTACATTTGAAAGCAAAAATAGGCGTAATTGCAAATCAATAAATTGGTTTACATATTATTTACCCCAATTATGCACGTTCTCGTTCGTCCACCTTATTTTATTTCTTAAAACTACCCCGGAGAAATGTATCTTCATTAAGTTAGTTATTCCCACCAAGTAAATGAATTAATTAAGGTTTACCTTGCTTCTACAAACCAGTAATTAAATTAGTATTTGCCCCTGTCTGCATTAAACAAAAATAAAAAGTAAGCCCACGTCATACCATGTGAAAGGTGTGGCGGCGTCCTGCATTAATAACACAACTGTAACCCTTCTATTTGATAAAGAAACATAATTAAGTAATGGCCAGTCAATCCCTCGAGTCGCAGGGAAATTCGCTATAAGGAAGGTGAAAATGTTTCTAATTGCAGATAACATCAATTTTAAGTCCTTGAGTAGTGAATACTGGAACGGCAAGGGCCACCCCTTTTACCTACTGCGAAAGCAAATAATAGTTTAATTTTTCCTTTGTTTATACTGTCTATTTACGACAATTTCAATTTCTCAATTCAATTTCTTGCACTCCTGCCAATAAAATCTCTTGCATGGTAGCGCATGAAGTACAAAACTAATGCCGACTAAGTACAAATAAATCAATTTTTCTCTGTTAGTATTCAAAAAAGGTGCAGGGAAATATGTAACTCCACGAGAATTTACTCCATCTGGGAATTTATTTCACACATTAAGGGAAATAAGTCCACTTTATTAGTGTGGAGTTATTTTCCACTAGAAGTGAGAACTAATTTAACACGAAATTTGATGGAGTTATTTCTCGCATTAGATTTGGAAAAATACTCGACAATTTCTATAAACATTTTATATAGATTCATTTTATTAAAAAGAAAATAACAAAAATTAAATGCATTATTCGAGAATAAGATAAGTGTTTAGTTTTTGATCATTATGTAGATATATTAATAGAAGATTTCAGAAATAGATATTTATTTTTTGAGCATTAAATAAAATAATTGAACAAAAAAGTGTTTACGTTAAAATAAGGAAAACTCGCTTACGATTTATGTAACTATTATATTCTTGGTTCTATGACCGCTCGGTTAAAGGTACAATACATACGGGCATGGAAGATGATATTTCCAAGCGGTATAGCAGCTGAACTGGTCTTCGCAATACTTGCTGGTTAGCTAATCGGACCTGACAAGCCCTCGCCTTTCAATCTCGCCCTTGGAATATTGTCTGCACAAGCGCTTCCACTGCAATCTGGGTTTGTTGGCTTTGTGTACCAATACCACATCACCCCGTTTAACGCTTCTCGTAGAATTATCTTGATAGTGGTGTATGGTACTGATGCAACTTTTGTATGCAATTAAAAAGAACTGCAACTCTACTATTTACACCCTATCCTAAGGGTATATTAAGTTTGATAATCGAGATAGACCCTATAAAGTAGATATATTCATGATCAGTATCAATAGCGAAAACGATTGAGCCATATCCGTTCGTCCGTCCGCCCGTCCGTTCGTCTGTCAGTCCGTATGTCACCGCTTTTTGGGCCTTAAATTTTGAGATAGGAAGATAAAATTTAATATCTGGGCTTCTGAGAAAAAAATGCAGCACAAGTGTAAAAATTTTTGAAATCCGCCCACTGACGCCCACTTTTTCATAACTTCACTAAATTATATGAAACCGAAAAATGTTGTTAAGACCAAATATATAGGTATTCAGATTGTCTACAATTCGCTCATACATCAATTTTGGCCACGACACCATTTTGGTGGCGTTTTTATCAAAAATCCGATTTTGATGAAATTTTACATGTAACATACGCAAACGGTCTAAGTTACAATCGTAATTCAGTAAAGAAAATGCAATACGGCCACGCCCACTTTAAAGGGGCTCGATAGAAAGGATCATACGAACCGTTCCAGACGGATTGTAGCTTTTCTGTATGTTTATACCCTATCCTAAGGGTATATTAAGTTTGGCACATAGTTTGTAACATAGAGAAATAATCGAGATAGACCCCATAAAGTATATATATTCATGATCAGCATCAATAGCGAAATCGATTGAGCGATGGCCGTCCGTCCGTCCGTCCGTATGTCCCCGCTTTTTGGGCCTTAAATTTTGAGCTAGGACGATGAAATTTCATATCTGGGCTTCTGAGAAAAAGATACAGTACTAGTGTCAAAATTTTTTAAATCCGCCCACTGCCACGCCCACTTTTTCATAACTTCATTAAATTATATGCAACCGAAGAATTTTGTTAAGACCAAATATTTAGGCACTCAGACTTCCTACAATCCACTCATACAAAAGTTTTGGCCACACCCACTTTTTGGGGGCGTTTTCATCATAACACCGATTTTTGGGCCTTAAATTTTCATACGATCCGTTCCAGACGGATTGTAGCTTTTCTGTATGTTTATACCCTATCCTAAGGGTATATTAAGTTTGGCACATAGTTTGTAACATAGAGAAATAATCGAGATAGACCCTATAAAGTATATATATTCATGATCAGCATCAAAAGCGAAATCGATTGAGCGATGACGCTCCGTCCGTATGTTACCGCTTTTTGGGCCTTAAATTTTGAGCTAGGACGCTAAAATTTCATATCTGGGCTTCTGACGGAAAGATATAGTAGAAGTGTAAATTTTTTTACATCCGCCCACTGCCACGCCTAATTTTTTATAACTTCACTAAATTATATGAAACCGAAAAATTTTGTTAAGACACAATATTTAGATATTCAGATTGTCTACAATTCACCCATAGAACAGTTTTGGCCGCGCCCACTTTTTGGGGACGTTTTCATCAAAAAACCGATTTTGATAAAATTTTACATGTAACATCCTCAAATGTTCGAGGTAATAGCGGACATGGCTCAATCGTTTCGCTATTGATACTGATCATGATATATATACTTTATAGGGTCTACCTGGATTATTTCTCTATGTTATAAACTATGTATGTATCAAACTTAATATACCCTTAGGATAGGGTATAAAAAAAACATACAGAAAAGCTACAATCCGTCTGGATCGGATCGTATGATACCCTATCCTCCATCCTATCGAGCCCCTATAAAGTGGGCATGGCCGTATTGCATTTTCTTTACTGAATTACGATGATAACTTCGACCGTTTGAGTATGTTACATATAAAATTTCATCAAAATCGGATTTTTGATGAAAACGCCACCAAAAATGGGGCGTGGCCAAAATTGACGTATGAGCGAATTGTAGACAATCTGAATATCTAAATATTGTGTCTTAACAAAATTTTTCGGTTTCATATAATTTAGTACAGTTATGAAAAAGTAGGCGTGGCAGTGGGCGGATTTGAAAAATGTTTACACTTGTACTGCTTCTCCTTCTCAAAAGCCCAGATATGTAGTTTCATCCTCCTAGCTCAAAATTTAAGGCCCAAAAGTGGTGACGTACAGACGGACGAACGGGCGGATGGACGGACATGGCTCAATCGACTTCGCTATTGATACTGATCACGAATATATATACTTTATAGGGTCTATCTCGATTATTTCTCTATGTTACAAACTGTGTGTCGAACTTAATATACCCTTAGGATATGGTATAAAAATAGTATATTTTCCTACTGCTTAGTAAGGGCTATTTATGAAGTTAGTGGATATGAAAATGGAAAATTCTATTACGGAAAAGCTGTACGTGATGGAACATTTCTGATTGCAGATTCGGAATCAGCAGTGTTCATGTGGCAAAATCAATGTTGTTCAGTGTAATTATTCTTATGTTGCTTTAATTAGCCTTAAACTACTATATTATTATATTTTTAGACTGAATCCCTTTCGAAAGAAAATATATAACGTAAACTACAAGTGTGCAAATACTTTTTTTATTCAGGTACATACATACATACATATGTATGTACATATGTACATATTGTATACTTTGTAAGGTCTATAACGATTACTTCTCTATATTAAAAACTAAGTATTAAGTCAAACTTAATATACCGTTAAAATACGGTATAAAAATGTAATGAATTTATATCAAATAAAAGTAACATACAACTACATAAATATTTCAAAACCGGCCTTCTAGGTACAGTCTACGAAGAGTTACCGTAATAAGTGATCTGAACCCAAAGTGGATTTCTTGAACGTATTATTTTCTATTGGTTCAGGGGATACATTAACCAAATTCTGTTTTTTTTTTAACCAAAGAATTATCAGCCGAGGAGGTATTTAGTGACAAGAATAAAATGCTCTTGTAGGGGTAATGCTATACGACCCAGTTGTCCATTTTAGGATTTTATTATTTCTAGATTATAGATACAACTTCTTTTTTAGATGCCTAGGACAGAGTATATCTACTTACAGTGAGTAGGAACACTCTCTACACATATGCATTGCTACCATTGCAAACCAAAACCCACAACATAAATGTACAATAAGCGAAAGCAGGTCAAAGATATTGAATTTCACCCTTACGAGCGATCGCTTAAAATAAACATACAGAAAAGCTACAATCCGTCTGGAACGGATCGTCTGATACCCTATCCTCCTCTCTATAAAGTGGGCGTGGCCAAATTGCATTTTGTACTCAAATATGGCTATAACCTCGAACGTTTGAGGATGTTACATGTAAAATTTTATCAAAATCTGTTTTTTGATGAAAACGCCCCAAAAAAGTGGGCGTGGTCAAAACTGTTCTATGGGTGAATTGTAGGGAATCTGAATACCTAAATATTTGGACTTAACAAAATTTTTCGGTTTCATATAATTTAGTGAAGTTATAAAAAAATAGGCGTGGCAGTGGGCGGATTTAAAAAAAATTTACACTTCTACTGTATCTTTTCGTCAGAAGCCCATATGTGAAATTTCATCGTCCTAGCTCAAAATTTAAGGCCCAAAAAGCGGTGACATACGGACGGACGGACGGACGGACGGACGGTCATCGCTCAATCGATTTCGCTATTGATGCTGATCACGAATATATATACTTTATAGGGTCTATCTCGATTATTTCTCTATGTTACAAACTATGTGTCAAACTTAATATACCCTTAGGATATGTCCAAAGTCCAAATATTTAGGTATTCAGATTCCCTACAATTCACCCGTAGAACAGTTTTGGCCCCGCCCACTTTTTGGGGGCGTTTTCATCAATAAACCGATTTTGATAAAATTTTACATGTAACATCCTCAAACGTTCGAGGTTATAGCCATATTTAAGTACAAAATGCAATTTGGCCAAGCCCACTTTATAGAGAGGAGGATGGGTATCAGACGATCCGTTCCAGACGGATTGTAGCTTTTCTGTATGTTTTAAATCGGTTTCATTTATGGTTTTTGTTATTCTTTCTTTTTTTATACCCTATCCTAAGGGTATATTAAGTTTGACACATAGTTTGTAACATAGAGAAATAATCGAGATAGACCCTATAAAGTATATATATTCGTGATCAGCATCAATAGCGAAATCGATTGAGCGATGACCGTCCGTCCGTCCGTCCGTTCGTCCGTCCGTCCGTCTGTCCGTCCGTATGTCACCGCTTTTTTGGCCTTAAATTTTGAGCTAGAACGATGAAATTTCATATCTGGGCTTCTGAGAAAAAGATACAGTACAAGTGTAAAAATTTTTTAAATCCGCCCACTGCCACGCCCACTTTTTCATAACTTCATTAAATTATATGAAACCGAAAAATTTTGTTAAGACCAAATATTTAGGCATTCAGATTCCCTACAATCCACCCATACAAAAGTTTTGGCCACGCCCACTTTTTGGGGGCGTTTTCATCACAATACCGATTTTTGGGCCTTAAATTTTTAACTAGGACGCTGAAATTTCATACCTGGACTTCTGAGAAAAAGATACAGTACAAGTGTAAAAACTTTTGAAATCCGCTCACTGCCACGCCCACTTTTTCATAACTTCACTAAATAAATATGAAACCGAAAAATTTTGTTAAGACCAAATATTTAGGCATTCAGATTCCCTACAATCCACCCATACAAAAGTTTTGGCCACGCCCACTTTTTGGGTTCGTTTTCATCACAAAACCGAGTTTTGGGCCTTAAGTTTTTAACTAGGACGCTGAAATTTCATATCTGGGCTTCCAAGAAAAAGATACAGTACAAGTGTAAATTTTTTTTACATCCGCCCACTGCCACGCCTACCAGACGGATTGTAGCTTTTCTGTATGTTTTTTTAATATTTTTATACCCTATCCTAAGGGTATATTAAGTTTGACACATAGTTTGTAACATAGAGAAATAATCGAGATAGTCCCTATAAAGTATATATATTCGTGATCAGCATCAATAGCGAAATCGATTGAGCGATGACCGTCCGTCCGTATGTCACCGCTTTTTGGGCCTTAAATTTTGGGCTTCAGAGAACAAAATACAGTACAAGTGTAAATTTTTTTTACATCCGCCCACTGCCACGCCTACTTTTTTATAACTTCACTAAATTATATGAAACCGAAAAATTTTGTTAAGACCAAATATTTGGGTATTTAGATTCCCTACAATTCGCCCATAAAACAGTTTTGGTCACGCCCACTTTTTGGGGGCGTTATCATCAAAAAACCTATTTAGATAAAATTTTACATGTAACATTCTCAAACGTTCGACATTATAGCTATATTTGAGTACAAAATGCAATTTGGCCACGCCCACTTTATAGAGAGAAGGATAGGGTATCATACGATCCGTTCCAGACGGATTGTAGCTTTTCTGTATGCTTTCAAAAGGGTTAGTTACGGATCTTTACATTAAATGTTCCATTCCAAAACATCAAAATGAACATATGTACTTTGCTACTATACTTAGCGATTCAAAATTTTCTATTCATCATTATTTGGCTGCTAAGTTTTTTTGTAGCTGGTAACACTAATTGAGTAGTTATATTGTGGTGAGGGTTGTTTACATTTTTTTCGCACGTCTTTTTAAAGGCGTGTTGACTTGAATTGTTATCAGTCGTGGCAAAGAGAACAAGCAAAGAAATAAAGAGTGTTTCGTGTATTTTATATAGGTAGTGGAAGTACAATTTTAAAACATTTCAAATGGGTAAACATGTTTGTAAATGTTTACCGTGCGATCTAGAGGAAAAGGAAAGTTCTGGCGTAAAATACTTTACTTTAGCCTATACCTAATTTGGACATTTCGGTAGTGAAACTGCGTTTTACTACTTTGCAATTCACCAAAAACACATTCGTCAGTCGGAATTGGGTCAGCAACCTAATGTTTCCTCCTATAATATATATAGCATAAGTCATATGTGAAATTATATCATTTATTAAATGTATAATAAAAATGTATGGGAAAATAATTCTTGTGTTTTTTTTTTAACGGAACACCCTGATCTACTTTCTGAAATAATTTTTCCAATCTTCTATCCCTCTTTCACTGCCGTCTTTTTATTGCCGTCTATTTCGCGTGTCGGTGAACTTACTGATAACATTTCTTCAAAAACACGTGGAGAGTGTCCCTACTCACTGTAAGTAGATATACTCTAGCCTAGGAAAACAATAATATGAAGAAAGGAATGTGAAAAAACTCTCTGCCAAATCAATATAATACTACTCGCTTTCTTTTCACTTCAACAGCATTTAAATTGGAGACCATGTCTAAGGGATGGGCATATTTTTCCCAAAGGAAATCAACTAAATAAGTGGAGAAACTGATGCATGAAAGGAGTGGTTTGTTAGTTAATGTGTACATTACTTTTATTCTATAACGACTGAGTCAGATATCAACTGTCGAGATTTTTCACTTGAGTGAGTTTTAATGTATGCGACATAACATTCGAGAAGGCATGTAAATACAAATTTAAATTTATGTTTAAATAAGGTAAGACTACTACGTTTAAAATAAACACGTTTACACCAACAAACTGACATTTCAAGGCATTTTTTTTTTGTGTCCAATTTATTCCAAACGTGTAAATGACAGACGAAAATAACCACACATATATGTATGTATGTATGTATGTATATCCAAGTGCAGTGCAGTGTATGCACCGTCAAAATATGTTTATTGACCCATAAAGTCGATAAGTCAATTACTGAATTACTCTAAATAAGCATAATGATATGTAATTTTGAAAGAGCTTAACTATGTACAGCAAGCTATTAACTTGTATAAATAGCGAATTGAATGTGATAATAAAGTCAAAATAAGTTGAAGACACAACCAACTAATCTCTCATATATTTAATACAGTACTACCTGGATAATGTGAACTAATTAATGGGTAGTTCACATTTTCGAGATCTTCACATTACTTGCTTACTTAACGGGCTCCCGACCCGTGAAGAGTCTCTGCCTGAGACACGGCAGCCTTCCACTCTCTTCTATCCCGGGCACGCTGCTTCCAGTTGTCTAGACCAAGCGCTCTGGCATCCGCTATAGCTTGATCCTTAAAACGGAGGTTCGGTCGTCCTTGTCGTCTCGAACCTGGGGGCTGTGAATCGAAGATCCTCTTTGCTGGAGCATCATTGTCCATTCGCTCGATGTGGCCGAGCGTGTTTTGGCTTTTTGGACTACATCCACATCTTGGTACAGCTCATAGAGTTCGCGGTTATATCTTCTCCTCCATTCGCCCTCTTCCCATACGGGACCGAATATCAGACGAAGAATTTTTCTTTCGAAAGTGTTCAATATCTGCTCTGCCTTCCTGCTCATCGTCCAACACTCGGCTCCATACAGCAGAACTGGCAGGATCAAAGTTTTGTAGAGCATACATTTCGTCTTCCGAGTTAGAAGTTTTGATCTCATTTGTTTCGCCAAACCGAAGTAACAGCGGTTTCTTAGGGTAAGTCTTCGTCGAATCTCCACTAAGTTGTCATTCGTGGAGTTGATATTTACTCCGAGGTAGGTAGGTAAACTCCTTAACCACTTCGAAGTTACTGTAGCCAACGGTGACGTTTTGTCCAAGGCGGTCCTTTTTTTTTTTGTTGACAACTTGTACTTGGTTTTGTCCTCATTCACTTCAAGGCCAACTCATTTCGCCTCTTCTTCAATTGCCGTAAAAGCCTCTAACACGGCGCGCTGGGAGCGACCGATGATGTCGATGTCGTCTGCGTATCCCAGCAGCTGGACAGATTTGTTGAAGATAGTGCCTTCCGTGTTCCTGCCCTGCGCACTATCTGTTCCAGCACAAGATTGAAGAAGTCACATGATAGCGCATCCACTTGCCGAAATCCGGTGCATGTTTGGAATTTGGAATAGTTCAGAGGAACTGTTTCCGAATTGCACGTTGCACCGTGTGCAACACCTGGATGAGTTTAGCCGGGATCCCGAATTCGGCCATCGCCTTGTCGATCTCAAGACGATGAATGCTGTCATATGCGACTTTAAAGTCGATGAAGAGAAGGTGAGTCCTGACTTGAAATTCGTTGGACTTCTCCAGAATTTGCCTTAGTGTGAAAATTTGGTCGATCGTCGATCTGCCGGGCCGGAAGCCATACTGGTACGTGCCGATTAGTGTGCTGCAGAAAGGCTTCAGACGTTCACACAGTACGTTGGATAGGATCTCATATGCGACATTAAGCAGGGATATGACTCGGTAGTTCTTACAAGACATAGGTTCGCCTTTCTTGAAGATGGGGCATATAGAGCTGATAGTCCAGTCATCGGGCATGACTTCATCCACCCATACTTGGTTGATGACTTGGGACTTCGCGGGACTCTTCGATATCCTTGAGCTGGAAGGCTGCGTGGGCCCTTTTCTTCTTACGCAGGATCTTCTTCTCCTCCCTTCTTCCGGCTCGATACTCTTCTCTCGCTGCCCTTGTTTTGCGTTGCAGCGCTTGCAAGTGTGCATTTTCTGTCACCTTTTTCCGGCGTACACATTCTTCGTATGGTGCTCTCTGCTACCCCTTTGATGATGTCGCGATACTGGTTCCACAGATTGTTGGCGTTTGTATGCTCTGGCTACTCCAGACGTGCTAAGGCTTCCAACGTTGAATTTCTTTTTCTGGGCGGTTTGCAGCTTCTTCTCATTGGATAGTCGAGCTCTGAACTTAGCTGCAACAAGAAAATGGTCAGAGTCGACGTTTGCCCCTCTGAACGTCTGCACATTCAGAATGTTGGATGCGTGCCTCGCATCTATTAGCACGTGGTCGATTTGGTTGGCGGTTCGACCATCTGGAGAGCGCCAGGTTGCTGTGTGGATTCGTAATCTTGGAAACCTAGTGCTACTTATCACCGTATTACGAGCTGCTGCAGAATCGATTAGCCGGAAGCCGTTGTCTGTTGTCGTGTCGTAGAGGCTGTGCTTTCCAACTAATCGGCCGAAGACGTTTTCCTTACCGATTTTGGCATTGAAGTCGCCGAGTATGATTTTGACATCATACTCCGGACGGGAGGCTCCGAAAGCTCCGTCCAGGAGGTCATAAAACTCCTCCTTGATAGAGTCATCAGCTTCATCGGTAGGGGCGTGTGAACATATTATGCTGATGTTTTGAAATGTAGCCTTGATGCGGATCACAGCCAGGCGATCGCTGATCGGCTTAAAATCAATTATCATTGAGCGTAGCCGATTTCCCACGACGAATCCGCATCCTAACATGCGCCGTCTTTTGTGACAGTTGTAATAAATGCCGCAATTATTCCGTTTTTGCATACCTGATCCTATCCATCGTATCTCCTGGATCGCGGTAATATCTGCCTTGTACCGCGTGAAGACAGATTCAAGTTTTTGAATAGCACCAGGAGTGTACAGTGTACGTGTATATATTCATGATCAGTATCAATAGCGAAAACGATTGAGCCATGTCCGTCCGTCCGTCACCACTTTTTGGGGCTTAAATTTTGAGCTAGGAATATGAAATTTAATACCTGGGCTTCTGAGAAAAAGATGCAGTACAAGTGTAAACATTTTTTAAATCCGCCCACTGCCACGCCCATTTTTTCATAACTTCCCTAAATTATATGAAACCAAAAAATTTTGTTCAGACCAAATATTTAGGCATTCAGATTCCCTACAATTCACGCATACAACAGTTTTGGCCACGCCCACCGTTTTGGGGCGTTTTCATCGAAAAACCAATTTTGATGAAATTTTACATGTAACGTCCTCAAACGTTCGAAGATATCATCGTAATTCAGTAAAGAATATGCAATACGGCCACACCCACTTTATAATGGCTCGATAGGATGGAGGATAGGGTATCATACAATCCGTTCCAGACGGATTGTAGCTTTTCTGTATGTTTTCTTTAAGATTCCATTCATGACCAGTATCCATAGAAAAGGGAATAGGACCGCACTTTTCGGGGTGCCTCTAGAGACAGCGCATGTACTTGGCAGTCACCGAATTCTAAGTTCATATGATGAGTTGATGTGTCTCGTCTTGAGCATGCATTCAACCCAGTCTGAGTTTACTGGCTGTATGTTTTGTTGGTTCGGTGCTAGTGGTATATGTACATTCCAATTTTACATTGTTAAAGGTTCCTTCTACATTAAGAAATGCCGCTTGTGCGAAGTTTTTTGTGATGGGTGAGCTATGGATCCTTGTTACCACCTCATGTAAAGCTGTCTTAACAGATCGGCCTTTCGTATAGGCATATTTTGGTGGGGACATATCCCTAGGACTTAGTTTGAAACGAATGTGAAATGGTTGGCCTTGTATTTGAGTGCTTACCCACTTTGGGTATGACAATGATTTTGACTTCTCTCCAGGCTCGGGAAATATATAAGAAATTAAGATTCCTTGTGGCTTTGCTGAATCTTGGGGGAAGATTTCGTCAGAGTTAGGTGTTTTGAAAAAGGCAGAGAAGGAGGCGCCCAGTTGATTTTCTTTACGTCTACAATGTGGTTTCATGTAATTTAGTAAAGTTATGTAGTAAGTGGCAATAAGTGTATGTTTACTTTATAAAACCGATCTCGATTATTTCTCTATGTTACAAATAATGTGTCAAACTTAATATTTAGGATAGGGTCTAAAAACATAACGTGGAAGATTTGCAAAACGAACTTCAGCGGTTACAAGTTTTCTTACACAGGAACAACTTTTGGCACAGCATGAAAACCAAATGTTTACGTTTGACCCCAGAAGGCGTTTTAAATAAATACATCCGATTGAAATTGTATAACGTATTAGATGACTCTTTGTCTGTCTTTGCTAAATCAGTGGAAATAACTCCAACACTTTGTGGGTCAAATGTGGAACTCTACACCTATGCAATTTACAATTCCAAGGGGAAGTAGCGACTTGGGAACCACCTCGACTGGTCTGTTTTTATAACATACAGAAAAGCTACAATCCGGAGTGGATTGTTTGATACCCTATCTCTCTTCCTTCCCATTAGCCTTTAGAAAGTGGAAGTGGCGTACTGCATTTTTATATGACAAGTTAAACACGGAAAATTTGTCGTGCATTTAAACCAAGTTTCTATATATAAAACTCATTCTTATAAAAAAAGTGTTCCTTATCATTTTATAGTATCCGTTTAATACGTTTGCTCCTTATATTTTACTGAAAGTTGGACAATTTGTCATAATACATATTTTGCTTTAATCATTCCTGTGTTTAACTGTGGCCGAATCACAACAACAACAAATTCGCGAAACCCGCAAGACTACTGCCATAAAAAAACATCATCAAAAATTTGCCTACACCACACACACCACCCTCATCAAGCACAATTAAATTGAATTTTGTTAAAGCATTGGAACTGGTTACAATTAAGCAAAACACACAATATGAAGAACTTTATATTTCATTAAGGGAGAAAATAATAAGCTTTCTGTTAAACTGGATAAAATTGAAAATGATTTTCGCCAAACCATCGCACACTTCAAAGAACAAATTTCGGACCTATCTCAAAGAGTTCAACAATTGGAAGCACAAATGAATCAATTGGGTGTGTGTTACACCTTACACATCACTTCTTAATCAACGTATTGATGAACTCGAACGAGAAAAAGTATCGAACATTGCTGTTCTACGTGGAATACCCAAAAACTGAAACTCTGTAAACTGCACATCACCACCAACATTGCAAGAACATCTTTCGCGTTAGACCCAAAAGAACTGCCGATGAAAATACAGCGATCATCATTAAATTCAACTCTGTTGCAGATAAAAACCTTTTGCTGAGCACAGTGTACCGCCAATAGATAAATAACAAAAGAAACATTTGTTTACATGACGTCGGGTTACCATCTGACAGCCGCATCTACCTAAACGAAAGTTTGACGTCCACTAACCTGATACTGCGAAAAGCTCTTCTCTTAAAACGTGGGAAGAAGTTATCAACTGTATACACACTTATGTACGACAAGTCACCCAGCCGGGCACTAAAGCAGAAGGAACGCTTTTGATAACCTCACTGAAGCACTTGGATCAAATCGCCGATAATGCAAAGTATGAAGAAGGTAAACAAAATGATGAAATTCTATAAGCTGCTTTTAATGCATCGAACGATATATCCGTAAGCTAACAACGTATGTATGTACATGGTCGATAGTGTCCCACATGTGATGAGGCGGCCTCTGAAGGGGAATCATACGATGGGCCCAAGAGGGACTAACGCTGCGTACCACTGATCAGGCGAGAGATCCGCTAAGCCACACTCTCTCTATGGTCTGGCCATTCATGTACGCAGTGGCAGTGGTTAATCGCGCGAAGGGCGGAACCAACTTTGGGACAAAAATTTCCCATCCATCAAAGCAAGGAGAAGAGGCAAAAGCCGACGTGCAGATGAGTGAGTCGAAGCTAAGTATTTCTGAAATTCGTCCACTGCCACGTCCACTATTTCATAACTTCACTAAATTATATGAAACCGAAAAATTTTGTTAGGACAAAATATTTAGGCATTTAGATTCCGTACAATTCTGCCACACAAAAGTTTTGGCCACGCCCACTTTTGGGGCGTTTTTATCAAAAAACCGATTTTCTTAAAATTATACGTGTAACATCCTCAAACGTTCGACGTTATAGCCATATTTCAGTACAAAATGCAATTTGGCCATGCCCACTTCATAGAAAGGAAGATAGGGTATCATACGATCTGTTCCAGATGGATTGTAGCTTTTCTGTATGTTTATGGAAAGCTTTCACCTGCAATCTGGTTCCGTTCCACATTTAAATTTAAATTCCTTAAGAGCATAATAAGAGTGCCCATCTTCAATATTATTTTGTGTGAAGGAATACCTGGGGGGGGGGGGGGGGCTTGAGAATACATTCATGCCATTATGTGTCGAATAGCACATCATTTAAATGGCCGTCTCGGCTTTGCTGGCAGTGCTTAAACCGGTCGATCCAATTTTTGATGGCTCTGTCCAATATGTGCGGCGTTATTCCGCTGGTTTGGCAACCCTGTGTTTTTTAAAATGTGATCGATAAAAAAGATAAAAGTAATTAAAGAACAAACACGAATAAATACCAAAAAGTATTGCAATCACATCATAAATCATCCCGCTTTAAGATAAAATTCGAATATCTGTAACTTAATACCAAATATTTAGGCATTTAGATTCCCTAAAACTCACTCATACAGCACTTTTTTGGAATATTGATGAAATTTTACATGTGACATCCTCAAACGTTCGACGTTATCGTCGTATTTCAGTACAAAATGCAATATAGCCACGCCCACTTTATAGGGGCTACATAGAAAGGAGGATAGGATATCATACGATCCGTACTAGACGGATTGTAGCTTTTCTATATGTATGTTTTTTTTTTGGAAACTATTTCAAACACTATCAGATTTTTATTTATTTTTATAATGATAAAAGAAAGATTTGATTTTCTTTTTGTTTCGACAGGTGTAAGTCCATAATGTGCACCACTTGCATATATTACGTCATGAGAAGACTTATTTTCTCACGACGCGTGTCTGGCTGCCTTAGAAAATGACACTTGATTGGCCTCCGTCTTTTCTTGGGAAGTTGAGCTGGTGATTAGAAAGCAAACTGTTTGGTTCTTATTTACTCAACATAAATTTTGGCGCAGCCGGTGGTTCAAAGTCTACATTCCATTCTCCCAATAGTAGCATCTAAATCGTATGCTTCGACATCCATACAAAATAAAAATCAGCTAGAGTGTTTGAAAAAATTTGCGACCCAGACATGAAAGCAATGACATCTCGATATTTTACACTACAAAGGTCGGTAACGATCTCACCGAGACCTTTGATGTCAAAAAGTATTTAGGCAAGGTGGCATACTGTCATGTGACTTCTTTTGCATCATACTTGGAAGAATTGTGCGAAAGTCACATGCCAACACCAAAGGCACAATCTTTCAAAAGTCTGTGCAACTAGTAGCGTATGCTGACGACATAATTGGGAGAACTCAGCGTTAACGGTACGTTCGGTACTATTGAAACAGAAGCTCTCAAAATGGGTTTAGCGGTAAACGAGGGCAAAAACAAGTAAATACATATGTGTTGTCAACAAGAAGGGACACACAACAGCTTAAAACTATGTAGGTAGTAAGGGACTTTGTCTAAGGCAATTGAGTAGAAAGGCCCTATCTCGAGCTAAGGAGGCTATTTAAGATCTTAATCATCCAAGTCCTACTCCATAGCATAGGCATTTTCCTAAGGGGATGAAGATATCCGCGGTCGTTTCGAAAGAAAAAAGTTTTCGTAAAATTTTCTATGGAGGAGGAGATGCAACGATGAACTATGCGAGTTATATAGCGACATCGACCTAGTAAGAAAATTACGCATCAGTCGTTTAAGTTTGTATCGTTGACCGTCATACTGTTTAAACGTATTTTGCTTTTCTTCCCGCTCCGCTACTAATAATTTTCCAATTTCTGTCGCCTCATATAAAAACCTTAGTTCCGTAATTTGTCTCCCCGCTCATTGTTTCCGCCGCCTTTGTTCGTTGACATCTCTAGTGCAGTTTTTGTTTGTCTCTGCTAATTTATCGTTTTGTGCAACTGGCCTACATACATTCTTAATCTGCAATGGAAAAATCGTGTGCTAATCTTAATTGCGTCATTAACCATAACGACGTATTGCGTGATTGTAACGGCCTTTGTGAGAAATCATTCCACCCCGTGTGTATCGGTTTGAGAAAAAAACATACAGAAAAGCTACAATCCGTCTGGAACGGATCGTCTGATACCCTACCCTCCTCTCTATAAAGTGGGCGTGGCCAAATTGCATTTTGTACTCAAATATGGCTATAACCTCGAACGTTTGAGGATGTTACATGTAAAATTTTATCAAAATCGGTTTTTTGATGAAAACGACCCCAAAAAGTGGGCGTGACCAAAACTCTTCTACGGGTGAATTGCAGGGAATCTGAATGCCTAAATATTTGGTCTTAACAAAATGTTTCGGTTTCATATAATTTAGTGAAGTTATGAAAAAGTGGGCGTGGCAGTGGGCGGATTTCAAAAATTTTTACACTTGTACTGTATATTTTCCTCAGAAGCCCAGATATGAAATTTCATCGTCCTAGCTCAAAATTTATGGCCCAAAAAGCGGTGACATACGGACGGACGGACGGTCATCGCTCAATCGATTTCGCTATTGATGCTGATCACGAATATATATACTTTATAGGGTCTATCTCGATTATTTCTCTATGTTACAAACTATGTGTCAAACTTAATATACCCTTAGGATAGGGTATAAACATACAGAAAAGCTACAATCCGTCTGGAACGGATCGTATGATACCCTATCCTCTTCTCTATAAAGTGGGCATGGCCAAATTGCATATTGTACTCAAATATAGCTATAATGTCGAACGTTTGAGGATGTTACATGTAAAATTTTATCAAAATAGGTTTTTTGATGATAACGCCCCCAAAAAGTGGACATGGCCAAAACTTTTGTATGGGTGGATTGTAGGGAATCTGAATGCCTAAATATTTGGTCTTAACAAAATTTTTCGGTTTCATATAATTTAGTGAAGTTATAAAAAAGTAGGCGTGGCAGTGGGCGGATGTAAAAAAGTTTTACACTTGTACTGTATCTTTTTCTTGGAAGCCCAGATATGAAATTTCAGCGTCCTAGTTAAAAATTTAAGGCCCAAAAATCGGTTTTGTGATGATAACGCCCCCAAATAGTGGGCGTGGCCAAACCTTTTGTATGGGTGGATTGTAGGGAATCTGAATACCTAAATATTTGGTCTTAACAACATTTTTCGGTTTCATATAATTTAGTGAAGTTATGAAAAAGTGGGCGTGGCAGTGGGCGGATTTCAAAAATGTTTACACTTGTACTGTATCTTTTTCTCAGAAGCCCAGATATGAAATTTCATCGTCCTAGCTCAAAATTTAAGGCCCAAAAAGCGGTGACATACGGACGGACGGACGGACGGACGGTCATCGCTCAATCGATTTCGCTATTGATGCTGATCACGAATATATATACTTTATAGGGTCTATCTCGATTATTTCTCTGTTACAAACTATGTGTCAAACTTAATATACCCTTAGGATAGGGTATAAACATACAGAAGAGCTACAATCCGTCTGGAACGGATCGTCTGATACCCTATCTTCCTCTCTATAAAGTGACCAAATTGCATATTGTACTCAAATATAGCTATATAGCTAACGTCGAACGTTTGAGGATGTTACATGTAAAATTTTATCAAAATAGGTTTTTTGATGATAACGCCCCCAAAAAGTGGGCATGGATAAAACTGTTCTATGGGTGAATTGTAGGGAATCTGAATACCCAAATATTTGGTCTTAACAAAATTTTTCGGTTTCATATAATTTAGTGAAGTTATAAAAAAGTAGGCGTGGCAGTGGGCGGATGTAAAAAAAATTTACGCTTGTACTGTATTTTCTTCTCAGAAGCCCAGGTATGAAATTTCATCGTCCTAGCTCAAAATTTAAGGCCCAAAAATCGGTTTTGTGATGAAAACGCCCCCAAAAATTGGGCGTGGCCAAAACTTTTGTATGGGTGGAATGTAGGGAATCTGAATGCCTAAATATTTGGTCTTAACAAAATTTTTCGGTTTCATATAATTTAGTGAAGTTATGAAAAAGTGGGCGTGGCAGTGGGCGGATTTCAAAAATTTTTACACTTGTACTGTATCTTTTTCTCAGAAGCCCAGAAGGACGGACGGACGGTCATTGCTCAATCGATTTCGCTATTGATGCTGATCACGAATATATATACTTTATAGGGTCTATCTCGATTATTTCTCTATGTTACAAACTATATGTCAAACTTAATATACCCTTAGGATAGGGTATAATCAGCAACCCATGTTAAAGATTTTTCCTTTTTCTTTTTCTGCGATGAGTGCAAAGAATTTTCACATTCGCAATTCGCGAGCCACAACAAATTTAGTGATGAATCAATTTGTGGAATTTGATGAGGTCACCAAACAACGACAACGGTCGTTAACAATACCTGTGATCGAATATTCAAACCAGACGGTTCATATTTATGTGTGCTCTAATTATACCCTATCCTAAGGGTATATTAAGTTCGACACATAGTTTGTAACATAGAGAAATAATCGAGATAGACCCTATAAAGTATATATATTCGTGATCAGCATCAATAGCGAAATCGATTGAGCGATGACCGTCCATCCGTCCGTCCGTCCGTCCGTATGTCACCGCTTTTTGGGCCTTAAATTTTGAGCTAGGACGATGAAATTTCATATCTGGGCTTCTGAGAAAAAGATACAGTACAAGTGTAAAAATTTTTGAAATCCGCCCACTGCCACGCCCACTTTTTCATAACTTCACTAAATTCTATGAAACCGAAAAATTTTGTTAAGACCAAATATTTAGGCATTCAGATTCCCTACAATCCACCCATACAAAAGTTTTGGCCACGCCCACTTTTTGGGGGCGTTTTCATCACAAAACCGATTTTTGGGCCTTAAATTTTTAACTAGGACGCTGAAATTTCATATCTGGGCTTCCAAGAAAAAGATACAGTACAAGTGTAAAATTTTTTTACATCCGCCCACTGCCACGCCTACTTTTTTATAACTTCACTAAATTATATGAAACCGAAAAATTGTGTTAAGAACAAATATTTGGGTATTTAGATTCCCTACAATTCACCAATAGAAGAGCTTTGGCCGCGCCCACTTTTTGGGGGCGTTATCATCAAAAACCTATTTTGATAAAATTTTACATGTAACATCCTCAAACGTTCGACATTATAGCTATATTTGAGTACAATATGCAATTTGGCCATGCCCACTTTATAGAGAGGAGGATAGGGTATCATACGATCCGTTCCAGACGGATTGTAGCTTTTCTGTATGTTTATACCCTATCCTAAGGGTATATTAAGTTTGACACATAGTTTGTAACATAGAGAAATAATCGAGATAGATCCTATAAAGTATATATATTCGTGATCAGTATCAATAGCGAAATCGATTGAGCGATGACCGTCCGTCCGTCCGTCCGTATGTCACCGCTTTTTGGGCCTTAAATTTTGAGCTAGGACGATGAAATTTCATATCTGGGCTTCTGAGAAAAAGATACAGTACAAGTGTAAAAATTTTTGAAATCCGCCCACTGCCACACACACTTTTTCATAACTTCACTAAATTATATGAAACCGAAAAATTTTGTTAAGTCCAAATATTTAGGCATTCAGATTCCCTACAATTCACTCATACAAAAGTTTTGGCCACGCCCACTTTTTGGGGGCGTTTGCATCATAAAACCGATTTTTAACTAGGACGCTGAAATTTCATATCTGGGCTTCTGACGAAAAGATACAGTAGAAGTGTAAAATTTTTTTACATCCGCCCACTGCCACGCGTACTTTTTTATAACTTCACTAAATTATATGAAACCGAAAAATTTTGTTAAGTCCAAATATTTAGGTATATAGATTCCCTACAATTCACCCATAGAACAGTTTTGGCCACGCCCACTATTTGGGGGCGTTTTCATCAAAAAACAGATTTTGATAAAATTTTACATGTAACATCCTCAAACGTTCGAGGTTATAGCCATATTTGAGTACGAAATGCAATTTGGCCACGCCCACTTTATAGAGAGGAACATAGGGTATTAGACGATCCGTTCCAGACGGATTGTAGCTTTTCTGTATGCTTTTTAATTAAATTCATGGTGACCCCGACGTGATTGTCAACCAATTGCTTGATAAAGTCATATATACACGTTTTGCAAAAAATTAACTTAACATGACCCAACAAGGAGCAAAGCTCGATACATAGGCTGAAAAACGTCTTGATGTACTAAAAATTTGACGCACGGTGGTGTGTAATCGATCGTGCTGAGGATTTCGTGAATGGCATGGCGAGCAACGTATTGTTGCAAGAACTCGAACTCCGATTAACTGGGCTAACCACCTGCTTCACAACCTTCGAATCTTCGAACCACGAATGCTGGTAAAAATTGAATCACTTCAACGTTTTAAGACACACCACGAGGCGGATGCTAGCACTCAGGCTAAGTCGTCTGATCAGTTAAAACTACCAAAAATAAAATTGCCCTTTTTTACAGGTTAGATCACAAAATGGTTGGACGTCTACGAATCCGCTATGAGAATAAACGTCTCATATGCTCTGAACACTCCCTAACCACTTTGATGCAATTTATTGAGCGATGATGCCAAGTTTTGGACTGTTATCCATCCACCATCAGTTCACAGGCAAGTAGTATTGTTACATCTTCTAGAAAGCATAAAAACCCTCCCAGCAAAAGCTTAGCCTTAACCAAGGATGCTGATCATAACAAAACCAAGTGTCTGAATTGTGATAACATAGGGTATATTATTCAAAAGTGCTATAAATTTCTAAATCTACCATTGAGTGAGAAATTAGAATTCATAAATAATCGTCATATCTGTGCCAACTGTCTTCGAAATGATCACAGTCTTGACTCCTGTAAATCGTCGCTATGCCGCAAATGTAATCAACCACATCACACAATTCTTCATTCCCCTAATCAGATATCGTCAAGCCGTTATATCGATTCACTCAATGCGGCTGCTAAGGAATATGTCGCTGCATCATCTCAACACAGAAATAAAGTCCACCATGCAACTGGCCCTGGAGACCACACTTCCACTATACTGGCTACCGCCATTGTTAACGTGTTAGATAAACATAACACTCCAATTCCATGTCGTGTTCTTCTTGATTCCGGTTCGCAACTCAATTTAATAACTGATCGCCTTGCACAAATCCTAGGGATCAAAAGGGAAAGATTTAAAACAAAATTCAAAACAAACATTATTCTCAAGTCCAGATTCTATGATACATCCCATGTCTTGGAAGCAATTGTCATCAAATGTATTACTCATACACTACCTAAAAGGTACGTTGGCATCTCTCAATGGAAAATTCCTTCAAATATCAGGCTCGCTGACCCCCAATTCAATAAACCTCAACAGGTGGACATATTGCTAGGAGCAAGCCATTTCTTATCACTTCTTTCCATTGGGCAGATTCGCATTGATGAGCATTTACCGGTTTTCCAAAACACTGTTTTTGGACGGATTGTTTCTGACATAGTTAATGAAATATACGAACGCGATACTACCTGCATGAATTTGAATGAAAGCATAAAATCTATTATGAGTTCTTTTCGAAAACCGAAAATCTGATTGAATCTGCGCCTCTAACGAAAACCGACCAAATATGCGAGCAATTATTTGTTAATCATTTCGAGCGTTTGCAAACCGGACGCTACAAGGTACGACTTCCATTTAAGACTGATCCGCACGAGTTGGGTAGGTCATACCATACAGCTATGCGTCGATTCGCCAGTCTGGAAAGAAAAATACACAAGGATGAAATTATCTCCAGAGATTACATCAACTTTATGCGGGAGTACCTTGCGCTCTCCCATATGGAACCTGTTGACAACGTTGATTACAGTAAGCCCCATTTTTTATGCCTAACCACTGCATCATCAAACCGGACAGTTCTACCACGAAGCTGAGGGTCGTTTTTGATGCTTCATGCAAAACTGACAGTGGACTCTCTTTAAATGACGTCATGCACATCGGTCCAGTGTTGCAATTGGATCTGTTTATACCCTATCCTAAGGGTATATTAAGTTTGACACATAGTTTGTAACATAGAGAAATAATCGAGATAGACCCTATAAAGTATATATATTCGTGATCAGCATCAATAGCGAAATCGATTGAGCGATGACCGTCCGTCCGTCCGTCCTTCCGTCCGTCCGTCCGTCAAGTGTAAAAATTTTTGAAATCCGCCCACTGCCACGCCCACTTTTTCATAACTCCACTAAATTATATGAAACCGAAAAATTTTGTTAAGACCAAATATTTAGGCATTCAGATTTCCTACAATCCACTCATACAAAATTTTTGGCCACGCCCACTTTTTGGGGGCGTTTTCATCATAAAACCGATTTTGGGCCTTACATTTTTAACTAGGACGCTGAAATTTCATATCTGGGCTTCTGACGAAAAGATACAGTAGAAGTGTAAATTTTTTTTACATCCGCCCACTGCCACGCCTACTTTTTTATAACTTCACTAAATTATATGAAACCGACAAATTTTGTTAAGACCAAATATTTGGGTATTTAGATTCCCTACAATTCACCCATAGAAAAGTTTTAGCCACGCCCACTTTTTGGGGGCGTTATCCTCAAAAAACCTATTTTGATAAAATTTTACATGTAACATCCTCAAACGTTCGACATTATAGCTATATTTGAGTACAAAATGCAATTTGGCCGCGCCCACTTTATAGAGAGGAGGATAGGGTATCATACGATCCGTTCCAGACGGATTGTAGCTTTTTTGTATGTTTTTCATTGCTCTCAACTTTCGGTATTACAAGTACGTATTCACGGCCGATATCACCAAAATGTACCGGCAAGTGATCATGCACGAAGATGATCGAAATTTCCAATACGTACTTTGGAGAGAATCACCTAATGAAGAACTCAAGGTATACAGACTCTGTACGGTTACTTATTGCACCACCCCGGCCTCTTATTTTGCGACTAGAGTATTACATCAGCTGGCTGATGACGAGCGAGTTTTATTTCCTCTCGGTTCACATGTCCTCAAAAATAATTTTTATGTTGATGATGTACTCGCGGGAGACAGTACATTGGAGGAAGTTATCAGAATGAGGATAGAACTTCAATCGATTTTAGAACTGGGTGGATTCCATTTACGGAAATTGTGCGCTAATTCGGAAAAAACGATGAAGGATATACCAGCAGAGGATAGAGAGCAGCTATTTCAATTAAGGCAAGACAACGTAATAAAAACCTTGGGTTTAATTTGGGAACCGTTGAATGACACCTTCCAAATAGAGGTCAACCTCCAGGAAATTGATAAGGTTACCAAAAGAGCGATTCTTTCCGACGTTGCGAGACTGTATGACCCTTTAGGATAAATTAATCCAGTGATTGTGAGGGCCAAACTTTTTATGCAAAGACTCTGGAAAGACAAGCTGCACTGGGACGAAGCGTTGCCTCAAGATCTTTATCAATCCTGGATATCTTTCAGGGGGGAATTGTGAAAATTGGAAAAAATAACAATCAAACAACACGTTTTAGAAGATTCCTTTGATTAAGCAGAGTTGCACGCGTTTTCCGACAGCTCAGAGAAGGCCTATGGCGCTTGTTTATATGTGCGGTCAGTGAAGGCGAATGGTGGCATAGCTGTTAGGCTACTATGTGCAAAATCAAAATAGCGCCTTTCGATAAGCATCGCGTAACGTTGCCCGGGTTTGAATTGTGTGCCGCCGTGATAATGGTGCAACTTGTGGATAAAGTTCGTGCTGTCACTACAGAAGGGTTTGGCAGGTATTATTATTGGACCGATTCAAGCATCGTTTTGCACTGGATTTCAGAAGAGACACATCAATGGCCAACGTATATAGCTAATCGTGTTGCCATCATCCAACGATCGTCCGAACTTCACCAGTGGCATCATATCTGCGGCAATCATTACCCGGCGGATATCTTATCGAGAGGTTCAACTTCCTTAGAGCTTATTGGATGTGACAAATGGTTTTTTGGCCCATTATTCCTTCGTGAAGAACAAGAAAAATGGCCGAATTGGGAAATAGAAACTATCGCCGACGAGGAATTAGAACGAAAGAAACCTAAAACCCCGATGTTATTGCTAGCTAGAGAAGTAGTTGACATTTTCGAAAACATTAAATTTAAGGGTAATTACATGCGATTTGTCAATACGGTGGTAAGATTTGGTAGAAATGCTTTACTAAAAGGAAAAAAGGATAGACTGAAAGGAGAAATTACAGTTTGTGAATTCAAATCCGCTATTAATAAGAAAATTCAGGCAGTGTAGCGTCAGCATTATCACGACGAAATCGCATTGCTTCAGGTCAGCAAGTAAAAATGAATTCCCACATAGCGTCGTTGAATCCGTTTTTAGATGGCGATTAAGTTATCCAAGTTGGAGGACGCCTTAGGCATGCTGAAATCGCTTTCGATCATAAACACCCAATTCTTTTACCTGATAAGCAATTTTTCACAGTAGCAATGATGCGGCATCTTCATCAACAAAATCATCATTTGCGAAGACAGGCATTATTGGCTCTTGTTAGGCAAAATTACTGGCCAATACATGGACGGGTTTTGGCGAAGAAAATAATTCGACGTTGTGTTAAATGTTTTAAGACTAATCCAAAACCTGAGCACTCTCTCATGGCATTCTTACCGCGACATCGCGTAGTCCCTTCACGTCCTTTTGCTATTATCGGCACTGATTTTAAACGTAGGGAAACTGCCCCGGTAAAGGCCTACGTAGCCATTTTTGTATGTTTTAGCACAAAGGCTGTTCATTTGGAGTTGGTCGGCGATTTGAGCACTGATAGTTTTCTTGGAGCCCTGCGACGATTCTTCGGAAGACGAGGTTTAAGTAAAGTAATTTATAGTGACAATGCCACAAACTATGTCGGTGCGCGAAATAAATTAAAAGAGATATACTCTCAGTTGGCATCTCCGGACTACCATGACAAAAGAAGGCGTTGAATGGCGTACAATACCTCCCAGATCACCTCACTTTGGTGTAATATGGGAGGCTGCAGTCAAAGCTGCCAAGCATTACATGAAGCACGTACTACATCTAGCCTCCTTAACATATGAGGAGTTAAATACACTTACAGACCATACCTGATCCATCCATCACCGACAAAAATATCGCGTACCTCAGCCGATGGTAACGAGTCCTATGGCTCATTCAACAGTTCTGGCAAAGGTGGAGAAAGGAATACCTTCATAACCTGCAAGCGAGGTACAAGTGGCGAAAATCAAGTAAAGGGCTCAATATAAACTATAAGAAGCTTGGCCGAGTAGCTGAACTGCATAGATCAGATGATGGAACTGTTCGAGTAGCAACACTTCAAACAGAGAAGGGCTTAACCACGAGGGCAGTGACTAGACTTTGTGCTTTACCGAAGGTTGAGGACCCAGCGATCACTCAAGGGAGGATGTTTGCGAATAATAAGCTAAAGTTTTGAATGCTATCATTATACCCTATCCTAAGGGTATATTAAGTTTGACACATAGTTTGTAACATAGAGAAATAATCGAGATAGACGCTATAAAGTATATATATTCGTGATCAGCATCAATAGCGAAATCGATTGAGCGATGACCGTCCGTATGTCACCGCTTTTTGGGCCTTAAATTTTGAGCTAGGACGATGAAATTTCATATCTGGGCTTCTGAGAAAAAGATACAGTACAAGTGTAAAAATTTTTGAAATCCGCCCACTTTTTCATAACTTCACTAAATTATACGAAACCGAAAAATTTTGTTAAGACCAAATATTTAGGCATTTAGATTCCCTACAATCCACCCATACAAAAGTTTTGGCCACGCCCACTTTTTGGGGGCGTTTTCATCACAAAACCGAATTTTGGGCCTTAAATTTTTAACTAGGACGCTGAAATTTCATATCTGGGCTTCCAAGAAAAAGATACAGTACAAGTGTAAAATTTTTTTACATCCGCCCACTGCCACGCCTACTTTTTTCTACCTTCACTAAATTATATGAAACCGAGAAATTTTGTTAAGACCAAATATTTGGGTATTTAGATTCCCTACAATTCACCCATAGAACAGTTTTGGCCACGCCCACTTTTTGGGGGCGTTATCATCAAAAAACCTATTTTGATAAAATGTTACCAGTAACATCCTCAAACGTTCGACATTATAGCTATATTTGAGTACAAAATGCAATTTGGCCACGCCCATTTTATAGAGAGGAGGATAGGGTATCATACGATCCGTTCCAGACGGATTGTAGCTTTTCTGTATGTTTTTTATTTTATTATACATAATAAGCTAAAGCTTTGAATTCTGTCATTTCATTTGATTTTAGATTTCTAAATGTTGGCATGCATGAGTGGCATAATTTTGGCTATATATACTACCGTGTCGCGCATGTCCAACCCTCTTTTGTCACATTTTTTTTCGATACTCTGATTCGCAGAGCACATGTAGTAGCACATACAGTAGCACATATACTACCTATAAATATCCCATGTATACACAACTATATTAACTATGTATAAGATTTGCACATATTGTATTAAAGAGCAAAAGGCTTGTACAAGCAAGTCAAAAGACAAAAAAGCCTGTTTATACCCTATCCTAAGGGTATATTAAGTTTGACACATAGTTTGTAACATAGAGAAATAATCGAGATAGACCCTATAAAGTATATATATTTGTGATCAGCATCAATAGCGAAATCGATTGAGCGATGACCGTCCGTCCGTCCGTATGTCACCGATTTTGGGCCTTAAATTTTGAGCTAGGACGATGAAATTTCATATCTGGGCTTCTGAGGAAAAGATACAGTACAAGTGTAAAAAATTTTGAAATCCGCCCACTGCCACGCCCACTTTTTCATAACTTCGCTAAATTATATGAAACCGAAAAATTTTGTTAAGACCAAATATTTAGGCATTCAGATTCCCTACAATCCACCCATACAAAATTTTTGGCCACGCCCACTTTTTGGGGGCGTTTACATCATAAAACCGATTTTTGAGCCTAAAAGTTTAACTAGGACGCTGAAATTTCATATCTGGGCTTCTGACGAAAAGATACAGTAGAAGTGTACATTTTTGTTAAATCCGCCCACTGCCACGCCTGCTTTTTTATAACTTCACTAAATTATATGAAACCGAAAAATTTTGCTAGGTCCAAATATTTAGGTATTCAGATTCCCTACAATTCACCCGTAGAAGAGTTTTGGCCACGCCCACTTTTTGGGGGCGTTTTCATCAAAAAACCGATTTTAATAAAATTTTACATGTAACATCCTCAAACTTTCGAGGTTATAGCCATATTTGAGTACAAAATGCAATTTGGCCACGCCCACTTTATAGAGAGGAGGATAGGGTATCAGACGATCCGTTCCAGACGGATTGTAGCTTTTCTGTATGTTTTTTAATTAAATTCAATATCGTTAAAGTACATGAAAAGTACTAATTGTGTTAAATAGTGCTAAGACATCTTGTTTCATTGTATTGTCCAATAAGCAAAACAAAAACAATTCATACAGTTTTTTTTTAAACTAAAAAAATGTCTAAGCCGACCTTATATAAAAACATACAGAAAATCTACAATCCGTCTGGAACGGATCGTATGATACCCTATCCTCGTCTCTATAAAGTGGGCGTGGCCAAATTGCATTTTGTACTCAAATATAGCTATAATGTCGAACGTTTGAGGATGTTACATGTAAAATTTCATGAAAATCGGTTTTTTGATGAAAACGCCCCAAAAAGTGGGCGTGACCAAAACTGTTCTTTGGGTGAATTGTAGGGAATCTGTATACCTAAATATTTGGTCTTAACAAAATTTTTCGGTTTCATATAATTTAGTGAAGTTATAAAAAAGTAGGCGTGGCAGTGGGCGGATGTAAAAAAAATTGACACTTCTACTGTATCTTTTCGTCATAAGCCCAGATATGAAATTTCAGCGTCCTAGTTAATAATTTAAGGCCCAAAACTCGGTTTTGTGATGAAAACGCCCCCAAAAAGTGGGCGTGGCCAAAACTTTTGTATGGGTGGATTGTAGGGAATCTGAATGCCTAAATATTTGGTCTTAACAAAATTTTTCGGTTTCATATAATTTAGTGAAGTTATAAAAAGTGGGCGTGGCAGTGGGCGGATTTCAAAAATTTTTACACTTGTACTGTATCTTTTTCTCAGAAGCCCAGATATAAAATTTCATCGTCCTAGCTCAAAATTTAAGGCCCAAAAAGCGGTGACATACGGACGGACGGACGGACGGACGGACGGACGGACGGACGGACGGTCATCGCTCAATCGATTTCGCTATTGATGCTGATCACGAATATATATACTTTATAGGGTCTATCTCGATTATTTCTCTATGTTACAAACTATGTGTCAAACTTAATATACTCTTAGGATAGGGTATAAACATACAGAAAAGCTACAATCCGTCTGGAACGGATCGTCTGATACAATGATATAGGGAATCTGAATGCCTAAATATTTGGTCTTAACAAAATTTTTCGGTTTCATATAATTTAGTGAAGTTATGAAAAAGTGGGCGTGGCAGTGGGCGGATTTCAAAAATTTTTACACTTGTACTGTATCTTTTTCTCAGAAGCCCAGATATGAAATTTCATCGTCCTAGCTCAAAATTTAAAGCCCAAAAAGCGGTGACATACGGACGGACGGACGGACGGACGGTCATCGCTCAATCGATTTCGCTATTGATGCTGATCACGAATACATATATATACTTTATAGGGTCTATCTCAATTATTTCTCTATGTTACAAACTATGTGTCAAACTTAATATACCCTTAGGATAGGGTATAATCAACAAAGACGGACAAAGGCAAGTAATCCATTAAAAGTTTTAACTTTAAGCGATTCAAATGAAATGCAAAACGTAGGCGTAGTAAGTATTAATACAGGGAACAACAAGAGTCGAAGGACGTACATGCTTTGCTAAAAAATGTTGTTAAGAAGAATTATATTATTAATAAGACAAGTACAAAACATACTATAAGGCTATTTTATAGAGATGATTATAGTGCAGTGAAAATTGCATTAGAAAAGGCCAAAGCACCATATTACACATATACATCTAAAGACGAAAAACGACAAAACTATTTACTCAGAGGACTAGACAACAGCAACACGCCTGAAAAAATTTTAAATGAACTGACAAATTTATCTGTAGAAAACTCGAATTTCATGAACTCCTTTCGTTTCCAAACGAACCATAGTAAGAAAGAGAATAAGGATCTTTCATTAATCGTAATACAATTATCTCCAGAATGCAAGTCCGCTGAACTAAGAAATATAAAATCATGTGGTTCAATGGGAAAAAATCAAAAAACAAAATAACATTTAATGCCATTATTGTCTGCGATTTACTCATACAGCTGCAAATAGTCATATGGAGTACAGGTGCGTTAAATGCGGAGGTGGGCATGATGACAATTCAGATAGAGCATAGCTATACTGCGTTCTTTGTAAGGAGCACGGGCATCATGCTTCTTATGGAGGATGCAAAGCACAGAGCTTAAACAGAGGGCTTTCCTTGCAAGGGAATATAATAAAGAGAAAGGACATATGTTCCAAAATTATGTCGAAAAGGGAGTCGGCTTTGCTGATCATTTGCGCGGCACAAAAAGTCCTAATGTGACGAGTTCTACCTTACAACCATACACTTCAAAGACAAGTCCCTTAGAGGATATAAAGAATGCAATAATGAACGCAATGAAAATTCAGTTTGAGCATCTTTCAAAAACTCTTGTGATGCAATCGAAAAGGATCGACACCCTTTTCGACATAATTGGACATTTGGATGAATAGAGTTACATTTAGATATCTTAAAATAATATCTTTGAATGTGAAGCCTGACATCGTTGTTCTTTGCGAGACGAAGCTGAATAATCGCCACAATTTAAGTTTTGCGGACTACTTCCTTTACAGGGATGACAGGGTTAACGTCAGTCAAGGCGGAGGCACAGCCATTCTTGTCAAGAGAGGAATATCGTGTCGCAAATTAGAACATTTATAAATACATAGTTTTAGTTGTAAACGACAGTCATATCATTGGATCTAGTAAATAGTAAAGTTTTGAAAATAATTAGTAAGTATGCCGCGGAAAGTAGTATTCAACATTTTTCGGAGGAATTTACACGACTTTTCCAAATTTTAAGGTTAACCGATTTAGATAATTATCAGGCGACTTGAACGCTAAACATACAAGTTGGTTAAATTCTAGTAAAAACGCACGTGGCAATTTTATTATAAATTTCCTTGACGATAACCAACTCGATTTCAAAATTGAATTTTACTCTTCTGTTACCCCATCTTTTCCCAGAGGGAATTCATATCTAGATATCGGTTTTATTGATGCTCGGCTTGAAGTAGAAACCATTATCAACCGTGGAAGCACAATACTGGTGCTGCCTTATGACAGCGATCATTGCGCGATATTAATGAATGCACGGTTCTCAAACGACTCTGTTTATACCCTATCCTAAGGGTATATTAAGTTTGACACATAGTTTGTAACATAGAGAAATAATTGAGATAGACCCTATAAAGTATATATATGTATTCGTGATCAGCATCAATAGCGAAATCGATTGAGCGATGACCGTCCGTCCGTCCGTCCGTCCGTCCGTCCGTCCGTATGTCACCGCTTTTTGGGCCTTAAATTTTGAGCTAGGACGATGAAATTTCATATCTGGGCTTCTGAGAAAAAGATACAGTGCAAGTGTAAAATTTTTTGAAATCCGCCCACTGCCACGCCCACTTTTTCATAACTTCACTAAATTATATGAAACCGAAAAATTTTGTTAAGACCAAATATTTAGGCATTCAGATTCCCTATAATCCACCCATACAAAAGTTTTGGCCACGCCCACTTTTTGGGGGCGTTTTCATCACAAAACCGATTTTTGGGCCTTAAATTTTTAACTAGGACGCTGAAATTTCATATCTGGGCTTCTGACGAAAAGATACAGTGCAAGTGTAAAATTGTTTTACATCCGACCACTGCCACGCCTATTTTTTTATAACTTCACTAAATTATATGAAACCGAAAAATTTTGTTAAGACCAAATATTTGGGTATTTAGATTCCCTACAATTCACCCATAGAACAGTTTTGGCCACGCCCACTTTTTGGGTGCGTTATCATCAAAAAACAGATTTTGATAAAATTTTGCATGTAACATCCTCAAACGTTCGACATTATAGCTATATTTGAGTACAAAATGCAATTTGGCCACGCCCACTTTATAGAGAGGAGGATAGGGTATCAGACGATCCGTTCCAGACGGATTGTAGCTTTTATGTATGTTTTTAGTTTACTGACCGAAGAGGGACCGTACAGGTACAATTTTAACAAAGCTGACTGGAGTCGTTTCGAAAGATTTGCCGCGACAGAATGTAGGCAACAATTTCAGAACTCGACAATACCTAACAATATGAACTTAACGAATTCGGAAATTGATGCCTACATCGAAAAATTAAATACAGTAATAAGTAACTCTATAGAATCCTCAGTACCTAAATTTAACAATAAAAATTCCATGGAATGTTATCTAACCTCGATGATTCGGCGATTACTAAAGTACAAAAGCTTTCTATTAACTAGAGTAAATTATTTCTATCGAAATTTTAATTATGTCAACAATGTAGAACTTATACGATTGTAGGCTCTTCTAAGAAATGTTAAGCAGTTGCTGAAACAACTCAACTCGCAACTCAATAAACGATTTTTGGAAGAGGAAATTTCTCGCGGTTCAAAAGAAAGATTCGAAATAAATGTTCCCTCAAATCAATCAAATATTTAGGCCGAAGGGCAAAGTATCAATTCCTGCATTAAAAGTACCTGACAGTAATGTTGGCCGAGTACTTTTGCAAAGTGCAGGAATTGATACTCACGAAAATTTTAGATCTAATAATGAATTCGTAGTAAGTGATAATATTAAAAAACTCAATCTTATTGGTTCACATTTTGAAAAAATTCACAGTGCCATTATGGACAATTCGGACAATACATACGCGATTCAAGAAGAAATTTCACGTTTTCAAGAAAGACATATTCAACTTAATAATATAGTTCAGTTCAGTAATGATAGAAAATCTGATTTCCTTAATGATGAACAAGCGGATAATTATTTTATTACTTTTACTAATCTTTTGGATATTTTTCGAAATTCAAATAACAAAAAAAATCATTAGATAACATCCCAAATATAGCATTAAAACATTTACCAAAAATTGTCATAAGGAAGTACTGTGTTGTACATATATAATAACTTATTGAACAATCTATATTTTCCGGAATGCTGGAAGAGGTTTTCCCGATAAAGAAAAAGAATAAAGACGGATCAGTCCCTTCAAACTATAGACCGATTAGTCTACTGTCTAACGTCGGGGAAATCTATGAGATCTTGATCAGCAGAGCTATGTATATTACATAATTGTGAACTAAAACATCTAATTCCGGATAATCAGTTCGGCTTTCGAAGGAACCACTCGACAGTGCACGCTATAAAAAAACTAGTTTCCAATATTAATTGGAAACTAATTGGTAAACAATCTACCGCCGCATGTCTTGTGGATCTGGAAAAAGCTTTCGATTAAGTTTGGACCCACGGTTTGATAGCAAAATTAGTCAGATATGAGTTCCCAGAGTATTTGATGGCGCGGACACTACAGCTAGAATTTTTAACATCGAAAATGGTCTGCAACAGGGCACAGTGAATTCGCCTGTTCTCTTTAGTATTTTTATAAGCGATTTTTTGATGGACAGAGAAGAAACTATAGCGTTTGCCGACGACATGATACTATACTCTCATGGGTCAAATGTAGGGGCAATCCAGGTTAATCTATAGCGAAAATTCAATCAGCTGCAGGAATTCTGTGCTGATTGGAACCTGAAATTAAATTTCGATAAATGTGAAGTTATTTTATTCAGAACAGTCTTAAGTCAAGCGAATCGCGATTTGAGAAAAAACTGGAGAAAATTAAGAATCATAAGCAATATAAGCAACGGTAATGTGCAACTAAAAAGTTCCACTAGTGTAAGATATTTAGGCATAAGGCTGGACCAGTATTTATATTTTAATGAACACGTGAATATACAACTTGGCAAAGCGAGGGCAGCCTTTATGAGCCTTAAACGTTTGTTTTATTCCGCACATCTTACCTCTGACGTTAAGCTTATATGCTACTTGACATTGATTCGTCCAATACTGACTTACGGCTGTCCTATATGGTTCAATATTAGTCCATCGTATATGGAGAAACTTCGAGTTTTTGAAAAGAAGTGCCTACGTACCTGTTTGGGTAAGTATAGATCAGCTGAGAGTGAGTATTTGCACTTGATTTCAAACAAAAACATTTACGATGACGCGGGGACATTGCGGATAGATAACTTCATGATTAAATTGATCACAAATCATTTTGCGCGATCGGCAGACGTTATAATAAACAATTTAGTGTCAGGTCCAGCACTATACTATAATCCCCTCTTCTTCAAGAGATCGCTTGAAACAGGTCATGTACCACCTGAGGCATTTATGTATCTTAATTCCTTATAGATATATACATACAGGATAGTCAAAATGTACTTGTATTCTATCACGCTTATCGCAGGGTAACGAATAAAGCAGTACTGTTGAACTCCAGTGCACCTGATGCTATCTGGAGATATAACATGGCTATATCTAGTAGAGATGCTGAGGATTAGTTCACATAGATACTTCTGGCTCGATGGAGGCGGCGCCTATCTCGATGAAATATGACTTGGTAATTTTCACTGCACTATAATTCCATCTCATTGGGCCTTACTAACAACCAAATCTAGTATACGGCTTAAGTATAATCTCCACATTTTCCAAAATGTGCGTACCAATAACGAATTTAATAGTCGGCTTTAGTGCTAGTAAGGAGTTAAATTTTAATGTACAGAAAGTCATGTTTAATTTTACAAATATGTCTTAAATACTAGAGTAATGCCAATGTACTAATTTAATAGCACGAACAATACTAAAAAGGATTAGATTTGGTATCTAGAATACTAAAATTATGCGTTAAATGGTACTTGAATTCAGCTGAAACTGTATAAGTTTTATTCGATTTTCATGAATTTTAAAAATTCCTTAATCTTCATTATTATATACTGTAATACTTGACAGTAAAAATGTGTTTTTCATGAATGTTTCATTTAAACAATTAATTACTACATATTTCGTTATACAAAATTATTGTTTGATGAAAATAATATTATATTAGAGTTTTAAAAAGAATTGTTATGGAATCCAGTTTCCATTTAGGAGGGAAAATGGAACCAACAAAGAGTATTAACTTCAGTGCATTGGTATCATTGGTATCATCGCTTTATATGTATGAACAAGCGAAGAAAACAATATCAGCTGATTTTCTTTATTTCGACTTTCGAACGCCAAGTGTGTAGGCGTCTCCTGATATTGGTATCTAAAATAAACATTCAATTCAATTTTAAATTATAACCACTGTCCTCATAGCACAATGGAAGAAAATAAAAATTCAAATTCAAGTGCAAATATGAAACGTCAAACCAATGTTATGTAGTAGATTCAATGAAAATGTAGTAAATTCTTTGAAAGAGCCAAGTTTAAGTAAAAGTCGACTATTAAAACATTATTAGTACACTTTAGACTTAAGTGTGTGTTAATATTTAAGTCGACACCTTTTTTAAGTCACGACTAATGATTCGTTGTTAGTAAGGCCCATTGTCTTTAAGGTAGGTTAGTTTTATTTACTTTTTGTTTTTTTAGTTTAATTATTATTATAAAATTTGTACATATTATTAGTTATAATGTAAGTGGAGCCAGATTATCTAGATTTGTGTTTTTAAGAATTATGTTTTCGTTTATGTATATTATATCACTTGTTGCTTATATAGATTTATATAAATTAAGTTATTGGTTTTAAGTCAATGTACATACGTATATAAAAATGTTTGTGTAAAAATTATTTCTTTTTATACCCTATCCTAAGGGTATATTAAGTTTGACACATAGTTTGTAACATAGAGAAATAATCGAGATAGACCCTATAAAGTATATATATTCGTGATCAGCATCAATAGCGAAATCGATTGAGCGATGACCGTCCGTCCGTCCGTCCGTCCGTCCGTCCGTCCGTATGTCACCGCTTTTTGGGCCTTAAATTTTGAGCTAGGACGATGAAATTTCATATCTGGGCTTCTGAGAAAAAGATACGGTACAAGTGTAAAAATTTTTGAAATCCGCCCACTGCCACGCCCACTTTTTCATAACTTCACTAAATTATATGAAACCGAAAAATTTTGTTAAGACCAAATATTTAGGCATTCAGATTCCCTACAATCCACCCATACAAAAGTTTTGGCCACGCCCACTTTTTGGGGGCGTTTTCATCACAAAACCGATTTTTGGGCCTTAATTTTTTAACTAGGACGCTGAAATTTCATATCTGGGCTTCCAAGAAAAAAATACAGTACAAGTGTAAATTTTTTTTACATCCGCCCACTGCCACGCCTACTTTTTTAAAACTTCACTAAATTATATGAAACCGAAAAATTTTGTTAAGACCAAATATTTGGGTATTTAGATTCCCTACAATTCACCCATAGAAGAGTTTTGACCACGCCCACTTTTTGGGGGCGTTATCATCAAAAAACCTATTTTGATAAAATTTTACATGTAACATCCTCAAACGTTCGACATTATAGCTATATTTGAGTACAAAATCCAATTTTGCCACGCCCACTTAATAGAGAGGAGGATAGGGTATCATACGATCCGTACCAGACGGATTGTAGCTTTTCTGTATGTTTTTATATAAAATCTGGAACGGATCGTATGATACCCTATCCTCCTCTCTATTAAGTGGGCGTGGCAAAATTGGATTTTGTACTCAAATATAGCTATAATGTCGAACGTTTGAGGATGTTACATGTAAAATTTTATCAAAATAGGTTTTTTGATGATAACGCCCCCAAAAAGTGGGCGTGGTCAAAACTCTTCTATGGGTGAATTGTAGGGAATCTAAATACCCAAATATTTGGTCTTAACAAAATTTTTCGGTTTCATATAATTTAGTGAAGTTTTAAAAAAGTAGGCGTGGCAGTGGGCGGATGTAAAAAAAATTTACACTTGTACTGTATTTTTTTCTTGGAAGCCCAGATATGAAATTTCAGCGTCCTAGTTAAAAAATTAAGGCCCAAAAATCGGTTTTGTGATGAAAACGCCCCCAAAAAGTGGGCGTGGCCAAAACTTTTGTATGGGTGGATTGTAGGGAATCTGAATGCCTAAATATTTGGTCTTAACAAAATTTTTCGGTTTCATATAATTTAGTGAAGTTATGAAAAAGTGGGCGTGGCAGTGGGCGGATTTCAAAAATTTTTACACTTGTACCGTATCTTTTTCTCAGAAGCCCAGATATGAAATTTCATCGTCCTAGCTCAAAATTTAAGGCCCAAAAAGCGGTGACATACGGACGGACGGACGGACGGACGGTCATCGCTCAATCGATTTCGCTATTGATGCTGATCACGAATATATATACTTTATAGGGTCTATCTCGATTATTTCTCTATGTTTCAAACTATGTGTCAAACTTAATATACCCTTAGGATAGGGTATAAAAATATTGAAGTCGATTGACATTGCATTATATTTATTTTGATTTCACAAATCAATTATTATAATATATATACATATATTAAATTAAAAAGAGATAATAGAAGTATAAGGATTTTTTTTTAACATTTGAGTGCCTTTGTTGCCATTTTTGTTTGTTAATTTTTAGTCTAAATTTTGTTTATTATTTCGTATAATTTTTAACATTATGTCATTTTTTGAAATTAAATAAACTAAATAAAGCTTTTCTGTATGTTTTTATATAAGGTCGGCTTAGACATTTTTTTAGTTTAAAAAAAAACTGTATGAATTGTTTTTGTTTTGCTTATTGGACAATACAATGAAACAAGATGTCTTAGCACTATTTAACACAATTAGTACTTTTCATGTACTTTAACGATATTGAATTTAATTAAAAAACATACAGAAAAGCTACAATCCGTCTGGAACGGATCGTCTGATACCCTATCCTCCTCTCTGTAAAGTGGGCGTGGCCAAATTGCATTTTGTACTCAAATATAGCTATAATGTCGAACGTTTGAGGATGTTACATGTAAAATTTTATCAAAATAGGTTTTTTGATGATAACGCCCCCAAAAAGTGGGCGTGGCCAAAACTCTTCTATGGGTGAATTGTATGGAATCTAAATACCCAAATATTTGGTCTTAACAAAATTTTTCGGTTTCATATAATTTAGTGAAGTTATAAAAAAGTAGGCGTGGCAGTGGGCGGATGTAAAAAAATTTTACATTTCTACTGTACCTTTTCGTCGGAAGCCCAGATATGAAATTTCAGTGTCCTAGTTAAAAATTTAAGGCCCAAAAATCGGTTTTGTAATGAAAACGCCCCCAAAAAGTGGGCGTGGCCAAAACTTTTGTATGGGTGGATTGTAGGGAATCTAAATGCCTAAATATTTGGTCTTAACAAAATTTTTCGGTTTCATATAATTTAGTGAAGTTATGAAAAAGTGGGCGTGGCAGTGGGCGGATTTCAAAAATTTTTACACTTGTACTGTATCTTTTTCTCAGAAGCCCAGATATGAAATTTCATCGTCCTAGCTCAAAATTTAAGGCCCAAAAGGCCTCAAAATCATCGAGGAACTTCTTGCTGCGTTAAGTGAATTAGCCGTAAAAAAGCCACGCGATGTTCTCACCAAATCCCATCTCAACACCGAACTGATGAAATCGACAGGTTCCATCTCAACGCTTAACATCCAAATCGAAGTCCTCAAATAAAACTTGCGTGAATCGATCCTTGATGATGTGCACACAATTGATGATTCCTTTGCTGACATTAGCAACAAGATCACAACCCATTCACTTACAACGAACTCTCTGGCTATCAGATGGAACGCGTCGATACTCTGACGACACTGCTTTCACCAGGCTAGCTATCACTGAAATTCTGGGAGAATTAAGGTTCACATCTGGCAAGCTTGACCACATAACCTGCGATAATTTTACATCCAAAAACAAATCGCTTCGTGATGAGCTGCTGGAAAATTCCCTTTCTTCTCCACCTACTGCTGAACTAATCACTGAACCGTCCATCAATTTCATCTACCAACACAAACAGAGTTTCAACCGCAAACGCTTCTACAACTCCTCCTGCACCTGAGCGCTTCGAACTTCTTGGAACCTCTTGAACTCCTGCTGAATGGATCAATAGACTTTAAAAGCTTGATTTGGCCAATGCGGACAACGAATACGCTACCGTTCTGCTGATACTTTCTGGATCCATAATCTTTGTCAGCAGAAATTCGCTTTTGCAATCGCCAACTGCTAGAAGATTTCCTTCTCAACTCCAGTAAATCGAACTTCAAGTTTGACATCCCCTCCAAATACGTATGGATGTTCTGGACCTCCCCCGAGGATGCATGTCGTATTGGCAATATGAGCATGACCAGATGGACTTCCAGGACTAGTATTAAGCATGTTAAGTGTAGGAATAGTTATTCTAGAAAACTCTCCTCTCTTTACACCAAAATTGATAATGTCACAGCCCGTAACTTTTCATCTTCCTGTTCAATGAAAATGTAGTAAATTCTTTGAAAGAGCCAAGTTTAAGTAAAAGTCGACTATTAAAACATTATTAGTACACTTTAGACTTAAGTGTGTGTTAATATTTAAGTCGACACCTTTTTTAAGTCACGACTAATGATTCGTTGTTAGTAAGGCCCATTGTCTTTAAGGTAGGTTAGTTTTATTTACTTTTTGTTTTTTTAGTTTAATTATTATTATAAAATTTGTACATATTATTAGTTATAATGTAAGTGGAGCCAGATTATCTAGATTTGTGTTTTTAAGAATTATGTTTTCGTTTATGTATATTATATCACTTGTTGCTTATATAGATTTATATAAATTAAGTTATTGGTTTTAAGTCAATGTACATACGTATATAAAAATGTTTGTGTAAAAATTATTTCTTTTTTTATATAAAAACATACAGAAAAGCTACAATCCGTCTGGTACGGATCGTATGATACACTATCCTCCTCTCTATTAAGTGGGCGTGGCAAAATTGGATTTTGTACTCAAATATAGCTATAATGTCGAACGTTTGAGGATGTTACATGTAAAATTTTATCAAAATAGGTTTTTTGATGATAACGCCCCCAAAAAGTGGGCGTGGTCAAAACTCTTCTATGGGTGAATTGTAGGGAATCTAAATACCCAAATATTTGGTCTTAACAAAATTTTTCGGTTTCATATAATTTAGTGAAGTTTTAAAAAAGTAGGCGTGGCAGTGGGCGGATGTAAAAAAAATTTACACTTGTACTGTATTTTTTTCTTGGAAGCCCAGATATGAAATTTCAGCGTCCTAGTTAAAAAATTAAGGCCCAAAAATCGGTTTTGTGATGAAAACGCCCCCAAAAAGTGGGCGTGGCCAAAACTTTTGTATGGGTGGATTGTAGGGAATCTGAATGCCTAAATATTTGGTCTTAACAAAATTTTTCGGTTTCATATAATTTAGTGAAGTTATGAAAAAGTGGGCGTGGCAGTGGGCGTGGCAGTGGGCGGATTTCAAAAATTTTTACACTTGTACCGTATCTTTTTCTCAGAAGCCCAGATATGAAATTTCATCGTCCTAGCTCAAAATTTAAGGCCCAAAAAGCGGTGACATACGGACGGACGGACGGACGGACGGTCATCGCTCAATCGATTTCGCTATTGATGCTGATCACGAATATATATACTTTATAGGGTCTATCTCGATTATTTCTCTATGTTTCAAACTATGTGTCAAACTTAATATACCCTTAGGATAGGGTATAAAAATATTGAAGTCGATTGACATTGCATTATATTTATTTTGATTTCACAAATCAATTATTATAATATATATACATATATTAAATTAAAAAGAGATAATAGAAGTATTAGGATTTTTTTTTAACATTTGAGTGCCTTTGTTGCCATTTTTGTTTGTTAATTTTTAGTCTAAATTTTGTTTATTATTTCGTATAATTTTTAACATTATGTCATTTTTTGAAATTAAATAAACTAAATAAAGCTTTTCTGTATGTTTTTATATAAGGTCGGCTTAGACATTTTTTTAGTTTAAAAAAAAACTGTATGAATTGTTTTTGTTTTGCTTATTGGACAATACAATGAAACAAGATGTCTTAGCACTATTTAACACAATTAGTACTTTTCATGTACTTTAACGATATTGAATTTAATTAAAAAACATACAGAAAAGCTACAATCCGTCTGGAACGGATCGTCTGATACCCTATCCTCCTCTCTGTAAAGTGGGCGTGGCCAAATTGCATTTTGTACTCAAATATAGCTATAATGTCGAACGTTTGAGGATGTTACATGTAAAATTTTATCAAAATAGGTTTTTTGATGATAACGCCCCCAAAAAGTGGGCGTGGCCAAAACTCTTCTATGGGTGAATTGTATGGAATCTAAATACCCAAATATTTGGTCTTAACAAAATTTTTCGGTTTCATATAATTTAGTGAAGTTATAAAAAAGTAGGCGTGGCAGTGGGCGGATGTAAAAAAATTTTACATTTCTACTGTACCTTTTCGTCGGAAGCCCAGATATGAAATTTCAGTGTCCTAGTTAAAAATTTAAGGCCCAAAAATCGGTTTTGTAATGAAAACGCCCCCCAAAAAGGGGGCGTGGCCAAAACTTTTGTATGGGTGGATTGTAGGGAATCTAAATGCCTAAATATTTGGTCTTAACAAAATTTTTCGGTTTCATATAATTTAGTGAAGTTATGAAAAAGTGGGCGTGGCAGTGGGCGGATTTCAAAAATTTTTACACTTGTACTGTATCTTTTTCTCAGAAGCCCAGATATGAAATTTCATCGTCCTAGCTCAAAATTTAAGGCCCAAAAAGCGGTGACATACGGACGGACGGACGGACGGACGGACGGACGGACGAACGGACGGACGGTCATCGCTCAATCGATTTCGCTATTGATGCTGATCACGAATATATATACTTTATAGGGTCTATCTCGATTATTTCTCTATGTTACAAACTATGTGTCAAACTTAATATACCCTTAGGATAGGGTATAAAAACGGTCGTTACCAATACTGTGAAATGCGCGAGTTAACTCAGCAAGTCAAAATTCAAAATCATCGAGGAACTTCTTGCTGCGTTAAGTGAATTAGCCGTAAAAAAGCCACGCGATGTTCTCACCAAATCCCATCTCAACACCGAACTGATGAAATCGACAGGTTCCATCTCAACGCTTAACATCCAAATCGAAGTCCTCAAATTAAACTTGCGTGAATCGATCCTTGATGATGTGCACACAATTGATGATTCCTTTGCTGACATTAGCAACAAGATCACAACCCATTCACTTACAACGAACTCTCTGGCTATCAGATGGAACGCGTCGATACTCTGACGACACTGCTTTCACCAGGCTAGCTATCACTGAAATTCTGGGAGAATTAAGGTTCACATCTGGCAAGCTTGACCACATAACCTGCGATAATTTTACATCCAAAAACAAATCGCTTCGTGATGAGCTGCTGGAAAATTCCCTTTCTTCTCCACCTACTGCTGAACTAATCACTGAACCGTCCATCAATTTCATCTACCAACACAAACAGAGTTTCAACCGCAAACGCTTCTACAACTCCTCCTGCACCTGAGCGCTTCGAACTTCTTGGAACCTCTTGAACTCCTTCTGAATGGATCAATAGACTTTAAAAGCTTGATTTGGCCAATGCGGACAACGAATACGCTACCGTTCTGCTGATACTTTCTGGATCCATAATCTTTGTCAGCAGAAATTCGCTTTTGCAATCGCCAACTGCTAGAAGATTTCCTTCTCAACTCCAGTAAATCGAACTTCAAGTTTGACATCCCCTCCAAATACGTATGGATGTTCTGGACCTCCCCCGAGGATGCATGTCGTATTGGCAATATGAGCATGACCAGATGGACTTCCAGGACTAGTATTAAGCATGTTAAGTGTAGGAATAGTTATTCTAGAAAACTCTCCTCTCTTTACACCAAAATTGATAATGTCACAGCCCGTAACTTTTCATCTTCCTCCCACTCTCTTCATCAATACAAACTAGACCCCAATCGGAGCTTTAATATGAAAACCCTTCCCAACCTCACCCCTTCTTTCCGCAATTAAATCACTAACATCTCTACTAACTCAGTACATACTCTCCCCCATCACTGCACTATCACCAAACCACCCGTCCCACAGCGAAACTGCACTTCATTTAATCTGAATGCCATCTCTGCTCCCTCTAGAAACAAAATTCCACCTTTCATAAAACCTGCTGCTTATTCGAATTATATCCACTCCCATGCTCTGAATCCTGCCTACCCTGATTCTGCTCCTACCCTCCTCAAGCGCCCACTTCTTCCGCCCTCTCCCGCCCCTCGAACAGTACTAATTCGATTGTAGCACCACCCTATTTCTTAGATCCTCTGCTTCCGCCTACTGCCAAACTCACAAAACAGCTTATTGATTCTGGCGAAGTTGGACGTTATGATCGTAAGATTTACGATAATATGCGCCTTTATTTAGGCTACCTACACAACAAAGACTAAGCCGCCGTTTGTATAGATGGCATCACAAAAACCAACGTCATCGTCTCCCTACATCAAGAAGGCCTCCCAACTGACCCTGATGAGCCGAAACAAATTTTCGTCCGCTATCGCGGAAGTTTTAATATCCTGCCCAGTAGTGTAGCAAACGATAACTGTACCTTTGCCCCCCGCGTTGATTCCAAACGCATCTCCCATCTACAAAGAACTCGTTCTAATTATAAAAATTGCTTTCGTTCCTAACCTTCTTACCAACACATGGCTTTTATTCAGAACATACGCGGACTGCGTACCAAATCCTCCACTGTCTTCCTTAACTCCCAAACGCTTCCCTATGATGTTTTCGCGCTAACCGAAACAAAACTTTCCCCTGTCTTTAAGAGTAACGAGTCCTTTAACATCTTCCGCGATGATGGTCTTGAAAAAGACGATGAATCTTCTGGTCGTGGTGTTCTCCTAGCTGTACACAACCGTTACAAGCGTTTGTCTGCGCTAAATTACCATCCTTAAGCGTAGTCTGTATCTTCTTTGCTGCTACATCCGCCCATCTCAACCTATTCAAGGGTACCAACTTACTATATATGCTATAGAATTTTTCTTTGATGTGATGATGTCAAAGTCTTAGGCGATTTTAATCTTCCCCATATATGGGTTCAGTCTGAGGATGAGTCCCATTTCGTTCCTGCAAATGCAACCTCGGACAAAGAAGTCCTTTTCATAGATTGTCTCTTCAACTCTGGTCTCCATCAAATCAGTGACATATGTATGTAACTAATAGCCTTGGCAGACAACTTGACCTTATTATACCCTATGCTAAGGGTATATTAAGTTTGATACATAGTTTGTAACATAGAGATATACATAATCGAGATAGACCCTATAAAGTACATACATATATTCGTAGTCAACATCAATAGCGAAGACGATTTAGCCATGTCCGTCCGTCCGTCACCACTTTTTGGGCCTTAAATTGGCCTTAAATTCTGAACTAGGAGGATGAAATTTCATATCTTGGCTTCTGAGAAAAG